>JAODKF010000126.1:4930358-4941335 GCA_026779585.1 Mormyrus proboscirostris
GGGGGGGGGGGGGCACAACCTGATAATTGAAATACAAAGCTCTACTGTACTTAGTGGGGGCATGGATAAATCCAAATTAAATATTGGGGGGGTCACCTTCTCCCAGTTACCATGCCCTTCTGCTGCTCCCTATAATAATCTTACCATTGAAATTACCACATGAAACAAATGACACGAATACTTTCATCTTAGAATCGGTTCTCAGAATTAAAACATTTATATTTCAGTATCGATCTGCGCATCCCTAGTGCAAAATGGACCGGTCAATGGCCGTGGTTTTCAGGCATTAGCTGCAGCTGAGATATGCAGTTAAGCCTGTACGGGACTGAGGTGCTGCTCCACTTGCCCTACTCTGATTTTCTATATCGGATATGTGCTGGGAAATTATACAGTGGGGCAGTGGGGTATCACAGCTACTGGAGAGAGGAAATTGCAAAGCCAATAATAGATTTCAGGAATCACACATTCACTGGTTGGATTTTTTTATTTTTTTTAAATAATCACACCTAAATGTCATATTTTAATGGCTGTATATCTCTTATCTGTTTCGGATTAATTTAATGTTCAGTACTGTAAGTTGGTAAGAAAGATACACTTTTGGGTGTTATATTAATTTAATCATATTATATTTTATCATTAATAAAAACGTAAGAAATAAAATTACACAGAATAGCTGACTCTTTTAAGATGAAGGCTTTAGTAATGACCACCATTATGGTTACTGTGCTTATTAATAAATAAAAATATTATTGATGTAATTCTACCTCCATCTGTGAGAAACCCAATTTTTCCCCAATTTTTCTTAAAAAAAAAAAAAACTCAATGGTCAGTTAATATAATCCCATTAACAGCCTGCTCCTCCACACAGCTCATCAGACTGAATAACTGAAAACACAAAGCACACAGAGGGGTCAAGAGTTCATTTACTATTTGGTTAAGCACTATTATTGGCAGGATCTAAGCGTTTCTGAATGTGGTGCGATTGCCGATGCCAGGCCCGGATCTCGTATCTCAGAAATAGCCACCTTCCTAGGATTTTCATGCACTACAATGTCTAGATTTTACATTTGATCATGTAATAAACAAGAGGTATCCAGTGAGCAGCAGTTGTGTGAGCTGAATACACCTTGTTAATGAGAGAGGTCAGAGGGAAAGCCGGATTTGTTAAGGCTGACAGGAAGACTGGCGAGTACAAAGGTGTGAGTGACAGCCCAGTGGTGTGCAAAAAGGTTTCTCTGAATGTATCATGTGAACTTGAAGTGGTTCTGGAGGCAAAAGCCAGTCCTACCTGGTTCTAACAAGTTATATCTATACACAGATCTACTTGGTATGAGTTGGATGACCTTGGTGCAATGAAACTATGAAGCCAATGTTGCAATGGATTGTATGAACACTAGCATCCAGGGTGTACCCCAAACTCGTGCCCTGTGCTGCTTGGGATAGACTCCAGCCACCCCCCTGACCAGGATAAAGGGTTAGAAGATGGATGGATGGATGTTTAAATGTAGAGTTTATTGTTTGATATACCTGGTGCTTTAGATTGCATTTATTGAAGGTCTGCAGATATGTGCAGTCAGAAGCAATCTGTTTTTAAAAATTCATTAACATTGTCAATAACATTGTTGTATTTTCCTTAATATCTCTGTGTTGTGTCCTCACAGTGTTTCAGTGCAGCCCACGTCAGATTCTTTTCCCTCCTGCCCAAGGTCACAAGGTGACTTTAAGTATGCGAGGACCTACTCAACGGGCAGCTCAAAATGGATCGGTTTGTTGTAATGGATAATTACAAAAGTGGTCTAGAGGTCAAATATTAGAGGAACCCGCTTCCTGAATCACTTCCCTGGCTGTAGATCGATCCAAAAGAGAAGGCAATTCTGTTTTCCTGTAAAATTCCCAAAAAATAGAGATTTTACGTTTAATAAACCACATGAATTCGGTTTTTGAATAAGGACTCTTACATGGTTTTATGTGTTTTCTGGCTGCCTGCATTTTACAGGTCTGTGGGACTACAGATGCAGTTTATCAACAAAGAGCGACCTCATATGCAGGTTTAGAAACATCGCTCTCAGTGGGCACATTGAAAATCGGTGCATGCAGATGACCGGTGCTGACTGACAAATAGAAAGCGCTTGTAGTCCCTCTTAATACAGCCGAGGTTTAAAGGAAATGATTTTTTACAAGACTGCAGAATGTAATTACAGATAAACTGCGCACAGGTAGCCTTTGCTAGGCCTGTGCGATCCACCACAGAGTCAAATTCTCCTGAAACGGTGCTCTGAATTACTTGTTGCAGTGTTCATTTCCAGAGCTCGGTGAGAATATCAATGGATTCTGTGCACGGGGAGAGAAATGGCAGTGTCAAAGGGTATTCTGAGTTCTACAGAATGCATTTTCAAAAGCTAATCAGCGTTGTGCAAGTAAACTATTAAAGAACTTTTGCTGGACAAGCGAACAAATCATATACTGTAGCCCAACAACTTGGCTGTACACTGGGGCAACTTAAAGATAAAAAATGCAGATAGTTTCTATGGCACCAGAGTGCTTAACTAAATATGAAGGACTATACTATATATATCTGAATTGTAAAATTCTCAAGGGTGCATAGATTATAATATGCACACTATTTTACGATAAGAACATTATAATGGATTGTTCCGCAAAAAAGCCCTTCATCAATCTTAATTGATAGTATTTATACAATCATGTAATATAGAGGTTTTCTGCTTGAAAATCAGCATTCAATAGTGTGACGTGCTTAAGAAACGGTTAGTGGCCTCTACATTGAAAACGGGGAATAAAAGGAGACAGCCAGTTTGAAGGGTATTCAAAATCCACAGCATCCATGATGTAGGACTGGGGACAATTGTTATATCGAATCTGGTATCTATTTATTCATCGGTTTTTATACTTTGCCTTTGACATGTTTTGTAGTTGTTTGTGGTGCCAAAACAAGTGGAGGGGAATATAGTCGGACTTAGGTGCTAAAGTGTAGAAAAAGTCCCCGATCAACAATTGTCCCCGGTCTCTCCTAGTATCAGGTAGTTTTTTGTCTGATATTGGAAACTCTGGTTCCTGAATAAATTTTTCATCAGATTCTATATGGATTTGAAGATAATGTGAACATGTGTTTCCTAAATCTTCAGAAGGATTGTTCTAAAACAATATGGAGGATGTTCTATGTGAGATTTCATGTAAATATGAGTTTTTTTGGAGCTGTTTTTCCATCTCGTCCTATACGCTCTTGTAGTGAGAGGTGTGTCTATGCTAGTGGCTAAAATTGTGGAAACACTTCAAATTTTTAGAGAATGCAGAACTGTATTCAACTGTTGCTTTAGTTACTAATTAGTCAAGCAGTGAATGATATTTGTAACATTCTTTGATTGTTCATAAACATTACCGGCAATATTTGTGTCGTTTTTAAAGCGTAATCCCAAAAATGCTAGGCGTTTCCACAATTTTGTCCACTAGTGTATATTCCCTGTGTTATACTGTTGCAGCACAGGAGACAGTTAAGGATACTATCTTGTTTTCCCTCTTGTCCCTGATCTTCTGGAACAAAATGTCCAAAGAGGCACATGGACTTTGCAGATCAAAAGCTGGTAGGTGACACTTCCGCTTTATTATTCTTTACGAGAATCTTTGGAATGCCTCAGAATGTTTTCCTTGTGAGCGGGACCTGGAAAACTCAGACCACGGATGCTTTTGTGGAAAAACATGCAAGGGATGGAAGAGTCCCCGAGGGAGGGGGTGGAGCAGGAGTTTGAGTATCTTTTGATCTTGTTCTTCGGTCCTGGATAGCGGGAGTGTGAGAATGGCAAACAGATAGACGCAGCTTCCGCTGTCTCGCGGCCGGCGTATCGATCTGCGGTGCTGGAGTGGAAAGTGAGTCTCGGGAACACACAAGACTCTGGGTTCGAGTGACTGAAATGAGGTTTCTCTGGAGGACGGCCCCTGCGGCTTTCCGCAAAGGGGTGACGAGCCCGCTGATCTGTGAAAGACTTGGGGCTGTGAACTGGAAAAAAAAAAAACCCAGGAAAAATCCCTCATCTGATACCAACCTCGAGGTCCATGACATTCAAACGGTAACTCCGGGCTGCATGATGGGAAAAAAGAAGAAAGTACCCAAATGCAATGATTTTAACCTTTGTTCACGCCATATTGCCTAAAGCATCTAATTGTGCAGTTATAAGACATTGAATTGCTTCTTCTCTTTAATTCTTCACAATGGCTAGGGCTCAGCCAATCAGCATTGTACTCATTTGCTGAGATGCAGTGCTCTGCTGCATCAGTAAACACTTCCTGTCTGGAAAGGAAGACTGATAACTCATTTCCTCATTTTCTTTCTTTTCTATAGAAGCCACTCAAGCGGACGTTACAAGATTTTGTTGTCCTGCACAATTCCCATCATATTGGGTAGAAACGCCAGACCCGATCTGCCTGGAAGTGTTTTCCCCGGATCTTCATCTCACGGCATCTGTCGCAGAAGCCTTGCTCCCCTGAAGTGTGCTAGACTGGCAAGCCAGCCCTGCAACAACACGTGATCTATATCTTAAGTCTGATAACATCTGTTAGCATCTGCATTCATAATGAGGGCAGCAGGCATGGATGCCGTTGATATATCATGATTTTTTTTTATTATGCCAAGCTGTGATATATTTAGGTTGTTAATTTTTAAGTTGAAAGGCATCCTGCCTCAGTTGTGACTATAGTCATCCACAGACAGGCAAAGCAGTAATAACTTTATAAATTAGGTCTTTTTTTGGCTGGCTGTAAGTGAAAAATAAGATAGCCATTAATCATGACGCCGTTAACCCTACATCTAGGTGACAAGCGGGCTTTTGAGGCTGCTCACTGACTCCTCTTTTCACAGTGTCGACTGTCTCGTGCAGTCAGTTGGCTTACTAACCTAATTGCGAGTCTACTGTTAGAACTTTTCTTTAAAGAGATGATTTATTACAGGGCAGATTGACCGAATCTAAAATTGCTTTAAAAGAAGTGATTGTCAGCATCGGTTGGGCTTAGGACTTTCGGCCTACTTTCCGAGTTCCATTGAATAATTAATGTGACTAAATTCTGGTTAATCAAACGTGGTAGTGCTTTTGGTTAGATTTACTTTTACCATTAATGTTGGTAATCTCAATTATTAAACATCGTTTTGACTATCTGTTGTGTTTTGACGCTTGCAGAAAGCAAACCCGCAGGCCGTTCTGGTTAACCAGATTGGATTTTGATCCCACAGGGTGGAGATGATGCCCCTTTGTGTAAAAGGGGTGTAGATCAGGTGAGTTTTGGGGGCCATTTGGGGGCCCATTTGGGGCCCATTAAGGTCTCATTAAATTCCAGTAGAGGTTAGACCAAAATGCCAACTTACGATCAGCTAGAAGGATTACATCACTCAGTTAGTCTGGGAATGCCTGGTAATCGCCTAGAGGGATTGGCGAAGAATGTCTGCGATGCCCTCACCAGAATACTCATTTTGGAAAATGGGCATATAGAAAGATTGATGGCCAGAATATGTAAGTTTATTCAAAGGCCCAGATTTGGCCTAGCTTTTCGGTTAATTATTTCTCTCTTTGCGTGATCCATCTTTCTTTGCTGTCGATACTTATTTTGCAATTAAGAGAAGTAGGCCCATTTTCTGAATCTCTTAAGAGGTAAACAACACTTGTGTAATTTATTCTGTCGGGGGGAAGCAAATGCTCTGCAATCTGTCTGCGTGATTCACAGCATCACCCTCAGGATCAAAGCACTACAGTTCACTTATAGATTAGCATGCTTATAGTGCACGGGGTGCGCGTTTAATTAGGGGCAGTGCCACGGGGGTGTCATTAACCCTCCGCACATTTGATGGCACCATTGTCTATGATCTTTGAAGGATATATCACAGAGAATACATGTTCGTTAAAGGTGTGACATGCTACAGTACAGAAGTATTGTGTTTTAAATATTGAACTCCCACCTTGCTCATAAGTCAATAAAGACATTGTTTACCTCAGGGAACCATTCTGGAATAACGCAAAAGGGAACAACTCTCTCCACCTGGCTGTTTCAGTCATAACGCAATCAGTGCGCCGTAATTGATTGTGTGTTGTTAGCAACACTCCAAGCCAAGAAAATTAACAAAGAATTACTCCCATCTTTTACCTTGTCCTCAAAGTCACAGCCAATTAACTGGAGCCATAATTCAACCCGCCAACTCACCTTCAAAGTAATAAGAAAGTTGGCTTTCTGCGCGTGGATTCATTTTAAGTTACCGTGGACCAGTAAAGAGCTTATTAGTTTGGAGGTGGGAGGAGGGGCGACACACTTCATGTCTCATTGACCTCATGCATGTATCAAGTTACAACTTAGAGAGTGAAAATCCATCAAAATATGACATAACAGCTCCTTCAAATGCCACTCAAGAGCCCTGTGGGAGATTTTGTGTTCTGGGTCTTAATCAGAATCCTCAGAATAGCTACACCTACACTCCTATATTTTCTATTATTGAATAATGTGCAATCATATACGGGGAAAATATCCATGATATCAAAATTAGATGTCCTTAGATCTTTGTTTCCTTCAATTGATTAGCATCACATCTAAATGTGCTGTGGTGTGTATTTTAACTGGACAGGTACCTTTTTCGTCAGGCATCTCCATCCCGGAAGCTCATGGGCAGCCTGATGGTTTCCTCGTACATTTTAACTAACATCTCATCCACTGCTGCAACACCATGTAGGGTGACTTTGATGTGATACTGGGCAATATCTTGTGGGCCACTGGGCCCACTGTGGACACCTCTGCCCAAAATACACAAAATGACCAAATTAACAATAGACCATTATCATGTGCTGTTAACAGTCTGTTGTCGTAGCTGGTTCGGATTTGACATTGTAGGACATTGTTGCTTATGGAGGCTTCTAATGACCAGTCTACCGGACGGCATGGCGGCGAGCCTCACACCTCCAAAGCTGCACGTCCCATTTCTGGCCCCAGCTCTTTCTCCGTCGTGTTTGCGCCGCACGCCCCCCTCGCTTCTGCAGGGGCTGCCCCTCTTGATCCAAGAACCTGCAGCTAGTTAAATTGGTGTCTTCAAAAATGCCCATAGTGCTGAGTATGTGGCCTGAAATAGAAAGGGATCCTCATACCCTTGGGTGGGGCAACAAACTCTCCGTGACCCTGTATAAGAAGTTACCAAAGATCAATGGAGTTTAGGTAATTCCGGATCATGGCGTGATATCAGATGTGTGCGTTTGTGTGTGTGCCCGTGTAAAATCTTTCCTTTATTCAAATTTAGGATGTCAATTGATATGAAAGCAAGTAAACAGACTGTGTACAGAAACAGTGCACGACAAGCATTATTTTTGTGGAATTTCGTAAAACAATCTGTGACAAGTGTTATAGCTCTACATTGCACTAAATATCAAATGCCAGAAAAAAACGAGATTGTGTAACATATTAATATCGATATAGATATTGACCGGCTAGATTAGCAGGGCATATAAATGGCATTCAGCTGTAAATGGTGGAACGGGAATGGAAGTCAAGCTAAGAATAATGTGCGATCGCATTTACATAACAATATGCGTATATGTCAGCAGTCCATAGCGTGCAATCTGTGTTCCTGTAAAACAAAATATTGCTCCAGATTGATGACAGCAAAAATTAATGCTGAAAGGCCCCTTTTAACTACAGAGAAGGAAGCGTTCAATGTGCAGATTAATTAATGTAAGAGATCATCCAGTCAACAAAGTTACCATTCAAAGAGTCGCAGTAATAGCTGTTCCCTAAGGAAAATTCAATAGCGGCCTTTATGAAGGAAAATTGCATTAATTAACAAAAGTACACAAGATTTAATAATAATGATGATAATGACAGAGGTAGCCTGACTTCTTCAGGGCCTCCACAAACAGCTCAATGGTGTGGATGTGTGAATTGGATTCCCCTCAGTGTGGCTGTGTATCCTACAATGGGAAGGCACACTTAGTGTCCTATGTTTCCTGAGAAGGGCTCCAGGCAACATATTATTATTCTAAGCAAGAACGACAACAACAACAACAATAACAATAATGAAAATACACTGAAATTTATCAAGGTAAAATAAGTTGTGAATTGCACAAAGCTTGGCGCTGAGATCCCTTAGCAGCATCTGACGGCTGGGTCAGCTGGGAAGTAAGAGTTGGGTTTTTTCAAGAACAGTGTTCATAAATACATGTTTAAAAATGGCTGCTTCCACGTAGAAAACTGCTCTATCCTGCAAAATTGGTGGAAATACTTCTTGAGTAGAGATTCAGAAGCACAAGCTTTAAATAAACAAGTTGACATGTACTGTAAGCCCAGACCTTCCTGGCTTCTTATGACGATATGCTTTTGGCTGTTCTCGGATCGATTTTATTAGTTTTATTTGTTTCTGAGGGTACACCATAACAGCGGCCGGGTTGAGTGACTCTCAGCTTTTATATAGGTACTGCTACTACTAATACTGGCCGGAGAAGCTTCCTGGTCACGTGTGCTTCTGGGTGCATAGCTGGATGCAAGGGGGCAGGGATGTCAAAGGGCACGATTGGGAATCTAGAGCTTTCAATCGCAACAATCGAAGGTAAAGTGTAACCTGCTTTGAAAATGTGAACGGGGGTGGCTTACCCTAAGAATTATGTCAGTAAATATAAAAGGTGGATCATGGCAAGATAACACATGAACCTTAATAACAAGATGCGGACCAGCATACTGCAGTGTACAGTAAATCAAATTCAAGATTAATATGTATATTGTGCCAGGAATTTGAATAAGTAAATGCACAAACATGACCCACAAAGTGTTTTCCATTGTGGACATTTGAATGCATTTTCAACTAACTCAGTATGTTAATTTTTGCCCCTGCAATGCCTGTCTTCTTTAGACAACATATCAGTCAGTTGCAGGTTTGCACTGGGTTGCTAAGGATTTGCATGTTCTCTTAAATGACCCAAGAGACACTCTCAGAAGGCATTTTTCATCCATGTTTTGTGGGTTAAAATGACAAACACAGTAAACATCTGTAAAACTGTCTAACATTTCCGCATTATGTAGGGGATGTGAAATAAATTCATAATGCTGTCAGACATTTACTGTAAAGGTTTTTATTCATAGTGATCTTTTATGCAATAAATTCACCTTGTAAATAAAGTACATTTTTGAAGGGGTGGCACCAAAAATATTCCTTCCACTCACCAATCAGCAAGAACGAGTGACCCACGACGTGATGACGAACGGAACTATTATTCTGCAAATACTTACAATGCTGACATAAGAAAGCAATCTGGACCTGTGGCATTAGGAAGAAAAGCACCTTTTCAGTTCAGGGTGGTGCCATTTCATTTATTTTTAAATGATGTCCTTTTGAACAGAGATAAGCCCCAAAGCGCTAAGTAAATTTCTTGTAACAATGGAATACAGACGTGATATAATGACAGTGGAATTTTGGGTTAGGATACTACATTAAAATGTCCCTTGTTTCTTGCAGTGGGTGTATAGTATTGCGCTGCACACTGTTGCTAATATATATCATTTCTGCACTTTATCAGTTTTATATACTTTACTGTTGTCTATTTGCATATTCTGGTTCCAATATTGCATTTTCTATTTATTACCTAATTATGTTTGCTTTTTCGTATATTGTTTTGCTTTGTGCTGCTATTAGACCTATTGTTCCCACATCCACCTGCCCATTCCCGTGTAAATGTGACATATGAATTTCACCATGCTGCTCCAAGCAGATGTGGAAATAAAATTTGGAACTAAGCATGTGGTGACTAGCAACTGCTGGTATATTGGGTAACCGCTCCTGCTCCAGTTTTGAAGCTGCAACTGGCAGCTGGAAATAAACCATTTACATGAAGAGGACTAACGCGGTAGGCCTTTTTTGAAAGTTCTCATGGAATGCGACATGAGACAGATGCATCTGGACACCTCAAATGACCAAAAAGAGTGTGTTCTGGATGACTTGTGCATTTATGAGTGAAAGGTTGAGGTGTGTAGTTATTACACACAGGCACTCAAAGGCTTATCCAGCTCAGAATTCTGGGAGATTGATGACCAGGGGCTGAGTTTTGTATTACAGCAACTCCTCCAATTCCCTTCTGACAGCACTCTATAAACTTGCTTCCGCGGGTAAATCTGGTTGCCACTGATTCATCCGTCTCTGTCAAGGGAGCCCCCTACACCGCATACCTGCCTCAGCAAAGGGGCAGACACCCCACCCTTACCATGTAACAGCATCATTTATAACCCTTGCACTTTCCCACCCCTCTCAGTAGGGCTTCTGGGGGTCCAGGAGCTTGGTGTGGGCACCACAAGAGGCTATCTGAAACAACAGCACCTCCCCATCTGTCAGTATGTGAGGCGAGGTCAGGTGTGTGGAGACGACGAGTCATGGGCACATGGCGAGTCATGCTGCCTACACTGTAGGAGATCTGGACATCTCACCCTAAAGGACAATCACCAATTAACTTGTGACACCTTTTAAAATGTGAACATGCTGTGTGTTTGCATAATTCAGTTTTCCATCGCGACTGTTTCAACATCGAGTCCTCCAGATGTTTGCTGACTATGGCCTCCTTATCGCTGATTAACCGGGGAAAAGCTGAATTTCTTTAAGGACGTCCTCGGCGCTCGGCGAGAGTGAGATCTTTATGGCACTAAACATCTGCGGATTACGGGTTCAGCTCCTGCATCTTGGCATCCATCTGGTGACTGTTCGTGGGGCCGCCGTTCCACTCCGAGCAGTCCCCAAATGGCAGAGCATCCCTCTGATGGCCAACGTGCCGTGTCACCTCCTTGTGGACTCGTCACGTATCGCGTGGGATGTCTTCGCCACAGGTGCTTGGCAATGCGGGGACGGCCACAAACTGAGTTCCTCGAGCATAGAAGGTGTGAAGAGATTAAACTCTCCTTCCCCGACTCTCTCTCTCCCCTCCTTACCCGCCCCACCCCCGCTTTTGCTTCACCCCTCCCCCT
>JAODKF010000126.1:4953790-4977820 GCA_026779585.1 Mormyrus proboscirostris
ACGAGTGGAAGACCTCCTTCATTACCAGTAGGGGGCAGTACGAGTACCGCGTTATGCCGTACGGATTGGCTAAGAGTCCTTCTATTTTCCATTCATTCATGAACCGAGTGTTCTATGACATGCTGGATAAGTTTATGATTGTGTACATAGATTACATACTTATTTACTCACCCTCTAAGCAGACTCATGTACGGCACGTGAAACAAGTGCTACAAAGGCTCCGAGAACACAGTCTCTATGTCAAAGGAGAAAAGTGCGAATTCCATCAAACCAAGGTAAAGTTCCTGGGATATGTCATCCAACCAGGGGAGGTGGCCATGGAGGAGCAGAAGATTACCGCTATCATGGAGTGGCCACCCCCCCAGACCCTTAAAGAGCTACAACGTTTCTTGGGTTTTGCTAACTTTTATCGGCGGTTTATTCGCAATTACAGCCAGATTGCCTCTCCACTCACCTCTCTCACCCGAGGCAAGCCTACCCGTCTGACCAGGACTGCAGTGGAGGATCGTGCCTTCACTCGCTTGAAACGTGCATTCTGTTCTGCTCCCATATTAACCCAGCCACGGCCGGAGCTTCCATTTGAGGTGGAGGTAGATGCATCAGAAGCAGGAGTTGGCGCTGTACTAATCCAGAGGAACTCGGAAATCGGGCGGCGCCATCCCTGTGCGTACTTCTTCCGTAAGCTGTCCCCGGCCGAATGCAACTATAAGGTGGGTGACAGAGAACTCCTCGCTATTAAGCTGGCCCTGGAAGAATGGAGGCATTAGCTGGAGGGAGTCCGTCATCCCTTCCTGGTATTAACCGATCACCGAAATCTGGAATATCTTCAGTCCGCTAAACGAATGTCGGCGCGGGAGGCACGGTGGGCACACTGGTTCTCCCGCTTCTCTTTCTGGGTAAGCTATATCCCTGGGAACAAGAATATTAAAGCCGATGCTCTCTCTAGACAGTTTGATCCCCCGGAGTGTGAGGATCGTGACAGCCCTATCCTGCCTCCGTCATATTTTGTGTCCTCCGTTACCTGGGGTTTAGAAGAAACCATACGAACTGAAAATGAGAACCGAGCCACTCCCTCCCGGTGTCTACCCAAATTGTTGTACGTGTCACAAACTCATCGTCCTAACCTATTACATTGGATTCATTCCCAACCAGGTACTGGTCACCCCGGAATCTCCGCGCCCCAACGCCTGGTATCGCAGCGGTACTTTTGGCCCAGGTGGCAGCAGGATGTACAGACTTTTGTGGAGAGCTGCCAGGAGTGTGCTTGCTGTAAGTCCGACAACCGCAGCCTGGCGGGTCTTCTCCAACCCTTGCCGATACCGTCCAGGCCTTGGTCCCACATCGTGATGGATTTTATAATCAATCTGCCCCGTTCTGCTGGTAAGACCGTGATCCTGACTATTGTGGACAGATTCTCGAAGATGTGTCGCCTAGTCGCCCTCGCAAAGCTACCCTCAGCGATAGAGCTCGCTGAGGTCCTTATCCAGGAACTCTTTCGATTCACCGGCATCCCCAAGGATATAGTTTCAGATCGCGGACCCCAGTTCGCCTCCCGGGTTTTCAAGGACTTCTGTCAAAAACTCAAGATCACGTTAAGCCTTACATCCGCATATCACCCCCAGTCGAACGGGCTGGCCGAGTGTACCAACCGAGAGGTCTCGAAAGCCCTATGTCTGCTGGTCCGCACTGAACCCACCAAATGGACCTTGTGTGGGTGGAATATTCACTCAATTCCCGGGTGAATCCCGTAACTAATCTCTCCCCTTTCCCGTGTGTGTTAGGATTCCAGCCCCCTTTGTTCCCGGGGGATGCTCCGAGTGGGTCCCTAAAGTAAAGACCTGGTACCAGGAGAGCCGAGATGCCAGCGGTCGCTGCGGCAGCAAGCAGCACGGGACAAGACCCAAGCGGACAAGCATCGACGCCCGGGGTTCACTTATAAGGTCGGCCAACAGGTGTGGTTATCCACCAAAAACCCGCGGATCCCGGGAAAGTTTACCGCCCGATACATAGGGCCCTTCCGTATATTGAAGAGGATAGGACCCGTGACTGTTAGATTGCAGTTGCCTAAAGTGTACCGCATCTCACCCACGTTTCACGTGTCCCTGCTGAAACCTGTCAAGTATAGCGCTCTCCATCCAGCTGTAGACGCCCCCGACGAAGTTCCCCCTCCAGTGTCGGATGAGTCGCCCTCGGCGCGAATGCGGACCATCCTCGATTCCAGGCAGAGGAGAGGTCTCCAGTATCTGGTGGACTGGGACGGGGAGGACCCCGACGAACGTTGCTGGGTACCGGCTACCGAGGTGACGGACTCTACCTTAACGGAGGGATTTCACCAGACTCATCTCCACAAACCGGCGCCCCCGCCCCGCGGGCATCCCCGCAAGCGACTGGGGCCTCCAGGAGGCGGCCGTCAAGGGGGGGCTCTGTCATGCCTATGGGGGCGGATCTGACAGGTGCAAGGGATTGAGGGGCAATTACCCCTAGTACGTAAAGATCACTCGACCGGCAGGATATTGCGAACTACAGTATTGCGCTATGATCAGCCTTTCCGAGCACTTACTTGTCTTCCGTCATCCCTTGCTTCCATACCTCCTCTGTCTACCTGTCGTGCAATCCCTAACTCTCTCTCCTTACCTCCCTAGCCTGGCACCCGACCTTGACTTTCCTCCCCGGCCGACTCCGGCTTTCCCTGTCATCCTGTTTCCCTGTACCGTGTGTTCCCGTCGGACGGATCTCCTGGCTTTCGACCCCTGCTTCTCCTCTACAACTACGATCATCGCTCACTCCTTTTGGACTCTGTTGCTCGATCCCTACCTCCCAGAGGGCTCCCCAGCCTCGTGCCCACCCTCCGGTTGCCCGAGGGGCGGGATTCCCCCAATCCAACCTTGCGAGGCTGACGCTTGCCTGGGGCTTGCTATCCCGGTTCTCATTAAACCCAATTAACCCCTGCATATCTGGATCCTTGACTCGTTTGTACGCAAAGTGTGACACACACTATGTGGACACAAATATTGGGACACATCTCTTAATTATTTAATTCAAATGTTTCATTCACAGGTGTATAAAATCAAGCTCCTAGCCATGCAGTCAGGTTTACAAATGTTTGTAAAAGAATGAGTCATTCTGAAGATCTCAGTGAATTTGTGTATGGCACCTTTCCCATTAGTTCATAAAATTTCTTCTGCTACATACTGTAAGTGGTACAGTATTATTACAAAGTGGAAGCATCTGGATCAACAGAAACTCAGCCACAGACCACATGAAATAAGAGAGCGGGGTTGCTGAGTGCTGAGGCCCACGGTGTGTAAAAGTCACCAATGCTCTGTTGACTCAATAACTGCAAGGTCCCAAACTTCCTCTAGCCTTAACTCCATGTCTGAGCAACTGCATGCATCCTCACATCACCATTCTACTGGACTCTAGAGCAGTGGAAACATGTTCTGTGAAGTGACAAATCACACTTCTGATGGATGAGTCTGGGTTTGGCAGATGCCAGGAAAACGTTACCTGCTACAGTAGTCTGCAGTGTGCCATGTGTAAAGTTTTGTGGAGGAGGGATAATGGTATGGGTTGTTTTTCAAGGGTTGGGCTTGGCCCCTTTGGTCCAGTGAAGGGAACTCTTAATGCTTCAGCATAGCAAGACATTTTGGACAATTCTATGCTTCCAACTTTGTGGGAACAGTTTGGGGAAGGTCCCTTTCAGTTCCAACATGACTGTGTCCTAGTGCGCAAAGCATTCCATAGGTCCATAAAGACATGATTGGGTGAATCTGGTGTGGAATAATTTGACTGGCCCACAAAGAGCCCTGAACTCAACCCCACTAAACACCTTTGGAATGAACTAGAATGGAGATTGTGAGCCAGGATTTCACATCCAATATCAGTGTCCGACCTCACAAATATTCTTCTGGGCGAATGGGCAAAAATCCCCACAGACACATTTCAAAATCTTTTGGAAAGCCTTCCCAGAAGAGTGGCAGCTGTTATGGTTGAAAAGGGTGAACCAGTTCCATTTCACTGCCTATGAGTATAGAATGGGATGTCATAAAAGTTCCTGTAGGTGTAACAGCTAGACGTCCCAACACTTGAGGACCAAAACTCAGTCCTCAAGTAATTCAATGAAGAACTTCAGCTAGTTAAATTTCTGCAGACATTTTCTCAAAAATATATCCATCAACTGAGTGATTTGGGCTTAGTTAGGAGTTTGAGGGGGACCTGAATGATGTGCTTTTGTAACATTATAACCACAGGAAACAGGAACACATTAGTCGAAAGAGAATTTCACACTGACATTACATATTATTTAATTGCAGAGTTACAATTGCATAAAATGGCCTGCCGCGATCTGCAGTGCAGACCAAGTTAAGTTTAAAACACTAATGGACTCAGTTGCTATACTCCAATACTCTAGATATCTGGAGGCGTTAGGTTTATAAGTGATTATCACGCCTTTCAGTACTTTCTACTTTTATTTTGTTTTGAAGCTCCTCGTTGTATATCAGTGCAAAGAAGTGAATCTGAGACCCCCTTAGAAAAGCATTCGAATGGGCTTCAGTTTCAGTTTTCTAGCCATACAATTATGCCTGTTACATGTGCTTCCTATAACAGATATTTTCCTCCTCCCTGCTCTTTGAAGCGACCAATTTGTGGAGGGAATTATTTCCAGAGATTTGAATGAACCACCTGGACGTAAATGGGGAATTTTGTGTGTCTTCCCTTTCAGGCAATCTGGCATACTCGCCGTGTCGAGGATCTGGCAAGTTTCGGAGGTGCAGCAGAGCAAACCATAACGGGGCTCCTTGCCTCGCCCAGATTGGTGAAATTTGCATAAAGAGCCAACATCCTGGCAGATGACAGATGAACCCCCTTTGCACTTAAACGCCCACAAGCTTTGAGATTTGAATGGCCAAATTTTCAGGGTCATAACATAATTTTGTATTTCTTCTTCATATTTAAATAAAGTGTTAAACCAAGCATCTCTAGAGTCAATGACCAAAAAAGACTTACTGTTTCTCAGTAGTGATGCATATCAAATATCTGTTCAAAAGCTGAAGTTATATAAACCTTAATCATTTGCATAGGGTACTCCTATTTATATGAGATTTTGGCTAGTAACAATCATATACTGTAAACAAGTTCTGTTATTGAGATGCTTATAAGGCATAGATATCTGCATCAGCTTAAATCTCTTTAAAAATCTCCTTATAGGTTGCTTAGAAAAATCATTTAAGCATAGGTTTGCTTGCATGTGCAAAAACAAATGTGACATATTAACATTCACCAGAGATGAAAATGGTTTGTCCATGAATAATTAGTCTTAAATATTAGCTCTCATACACAAATCACATAATTAGAAAGTTGAAGAGAAATAAAACCCATAATAAGATCAGCATAAAAGTAAATTACCAATTAGTCTCCTGTTTTCACTTCCTTGTTTTGGCTATGTTCAATGTTCTTTTGAGGACAGACTTAATGAAATTTGTCTGGTTTTGTGTAAATGCAAAGACTTTATGAAAAAAGAAACTACGGGTAGTTTTATTATAAAATCGAAATGAGGAATGCACCTGCTATACACTGACTATTTTCATCCTACTGACAAAACTAGTGATACATTGACATTAAATAAACACAAAAAGCAGATAGTGTGACATAAAATTAAACTGAATCAACATGAGATTAATTGGATTTTCGCCATTCATTCAATGTTAATTCAATGTGCAAAGCCATGTTGAATCTACAACTTCCTCTGTGAACCAGTGTCACCTCCCGACAGAGATTAACATCGATTCGGTGTTTATTCAGTGTCAATCTGCTGTCTGGGTTGCCAGCTAACCAGATTACTTTGACATTTAGCAAATAACATTTACCTTATCCGGTTAAACTATCTAGACTGAAAATATTATTTGACCTGATCCAAGTCTTAGCTAAAACAACTGCTAAATAATAAAGTGGCTGTAAACTTTGAAAACAGCATAAACAGCCAAGGGAAGTATTCAGTGAAAGTCCCCCATAACTTAGCGATTTAAATAATAATTAAAGAATTATTATTTTCATACAAGCACATTTCATGTAGATAGTAAACATCCCTCCATCCATCCATCCATCAATTTCTCAGACCCCTTTCCAAGTACAGGGTGCCAGTGAGCCTGAAGCCTATCCCAGGAAGCTGAGGGCTTCAGGGAATCCGCCAGTCCATCACAGAGAACACACGCAGTCCTGCACAATGGGCAATTTAAAGATGCCAGTTCACAAAACTGCATGTTTTTGGACAGCAGGAGAAAATTAGATCAGCTCGAGGAAATTCACCTGAGCAAAGGGAGGACCAAGCTGAGTAGTAGCAGAGCAGAGGTAGGACTCCGGCACGCAAATATTACATACTGTGTTTAAGCTACTATTCATCCAGTAGTTTGGTGAACATTTTTATAAATCGCTATAAAGCATAAATTATTACAATCTTGGATTCACCCAAAACTTAAAAAATAAACTTTATAAACTTGATACTTTCCTGTTTATCATCCATTCTAAAATGAGGATGCTCATGGTCGACAGCTGAAGTTTTAGGTCGACTGTATTTTAAGATCCTGTGAAACATAAAACTAAATATAATATAAAAAATAATCAATAACTTCAAGAGGGTTTCGTTTTATTTATTTTTTCTCCATAGAGAGAATGTTATTTTCCTGTAATTGTGCTGGATGGGGGGAGTCTACGTTTTTTGAAGGCCTGTCCTTCAGTGGTTACAGCAGAGGGATAGCCTTATTCTCCTGTGTTTGCTGGGAGCCGCAGCTCAGTATCTCAATGGGGTTCACATAGCCTCAATTGTACAGTACGTTAGTCTGAATTAGCTGGGAAATGTCATAAATGATTTGTTACTTTTGGGGATTTTGATGGGATTGAATGCCACAGTGCATACTTACCACATCCATCCATTTTCCAACCACTTGTCTCGAGCAGGGCTCTCGGGAGTTGCTTGCCATGAAATAATATATATATAAATATATATTATATCCTTCATTATTTAGCTCTTAATTAAAGTTCTTCCCATGATTTGTGGCTGTGGCGAGAGTGTAACACTGGCAGGCTGCTGTGTTTCATTGTGCCTCGAAACAAGGCCCACTTGTTTAACTATTACAGTTACTGTAGGTATCACACGACACAAGATCATTATCTATAAGGTAAGTGAGTGAGTGTCTGTTTACTGTTCACCTAAGTGTATCTGCAAATGGCTGCAATAAAAAACGGTGATGTTTACGGACAGGAATAGCTCTAGGAAGGTATCTAAGGTAGGAGAAAATTAGGAGACGAGGACAGAGTGAAGGACCTTCCCACATTTTGTTTGCTGTGTCGGTGTGTCTGCCTATGTATATAATTAAATGCAGGCTTGAAAAATAGGTCTAATGTGACCGTGCAATAACATCTTTTTTAATATGTTCAATATTTTTATTTATATTTATTTTTAAGTACATTTTCAATCTATTTTCAAGTACAATTACTGGCCTAAATTGCAAAATGTGGGCCACCAGTAAATGAAGTTCATGACAAGGCTCACACCAGAGGAAATTTGATGGGGGGGGTTGAGGGATGTTGGGTAAGTAGATGATCTGTAACCATGCCCCTGGGAGAGACCTGGCTTATTTGTCTTAGGATGAACACCTTCAATAAAAAATTCAATGAAAATAAAAGATGATGTCCTTGGTCCTTGGTGGGTGCCGTTTGGGGGCGGGGGGGGCACAATGGCTCATTTGGCAGAGGCATCGCCCGCGCGTGAATGCCCCTCCATGACGTCATCCCTGGCTCATGGAGAGCCCACTAGGGACCCTCACAATCATTAATAACCACTCACACTTTCAGTTTGAAGGGCGGGGCCAGCCTGCAAATAACTGTAACAGAAAGCCCCCCCCGAATCTTCTCCCGCTCACTTTGACCCCTTGATCATCAGAGCACGCGGCACACAATGTTTAATTCACTGTATTTTGTCAATAAGCCATTTTCATTACAATAAAGCCTTCATGGTCAAATTCTCTCGCCTTAACATCATGAACGGCACCGCCGCTGAATTAACCCACGATTGCTGCGTTTCTCCTCCTGTCCTCGTAATTGTGAACAGCGTGCCTCGCTTCTACACCTTCAGCTGTCTTCCCAGCCGGTGCCTGAGGTCCCGTTTGAAGAGACGCCGTTACATTTCCTGTTGGCCGGCCGCAGGATTGCATATCTGTCTCATTTCTGTGCTGCGGTGGGTCTTGTTGTGGCTGAGTGAGCAATATCTTATTGGGTTGTGTTCCTCTCTGCCGACAGTTCTGGGAAGAAGAAGAAAAAAAATCCCAATTCATACAGCGTCCAAGGACATGAAGTAATATCATAATAGTCTGTACACCACGGAAAATGTTTTGCTCACTGAAGCTATCCAACTGGTGAACACAGCTGTGCATCGCTCTGGTGTCCTTGGGACGTGTCCTTGTCTCTGAAGCTGATTGTAAGCACTCTACAGCATCTCCAGTTCTTTGGTTATACAGATCGTGTTTCCTAACGTTATTGTAGGATCTGTTAGGGTGACTGTACTGGCTCAGAAATAGCATGTTATGTACAGGCATCACACTAAGCTTGATTTCTAGACACTTTACTTTCCTCGACCTATGAAAAAGACATAGTAAGCATGTCAAGAAGATCATTAGTTTTAAGGTATGTAATAGACAATATACAATAAATATGCAAATGGGCAGATTGTATTTGATTTTTTTTGGAAATTGCTGTTCATCCATCCATCCATCCATCCATCCATCTTCCAAATGCTTTTCCTGTACAGGATCACAGTAAAGTCTGAAGCCTATCCTAGGAAAAACAAAGCACAAATGGGGATGCCCTGGACAAGATGCCAGGACAGAATACTGATATATATATATATATTGGCAATATGTATATAATTCTTTATCGACTATTTATTCCTGTGTGTGTTATTCTTGGCTTCACATACTAAAGGGATGCAAATTACTTTTTGAGTTTTACAAAGTCAGAGTTCTTTTAGTCCGTTTGAGAGCACTTTTTTCAATGGGGCAAGTAAAACAGGATAAGATGCAGATTCAGCTGTGACTCTGTGTAGCCCGAGGTGTTAAATAAAGATGAAATGTGACAGTAACTAAATTGAAAAATGGCAGCCCACGAGAGAATGCATCTCTCTTCTGATTTTTCCTCCCCCACCATTATTTTGCTCATTTTTTCATTTGCGTATCTGTTTATTCCTGTCACAACGCATAATTTTTGCATTTTGCTGTACGATTCGATAAATAGGGGTCCCACAGGATCAGCGATTGCCGAATCATTTGCCGACTTCTCGCCAAAGGAATTTCAGTGAATGATCTCTATTACATCATTGCCAGGTAATGACCTTGAAACAACAAAAATTCCTCACTGAGTGTCAAGTCAAGGCTTTGCTTCATAGTCAAGTCTCACTCGTTTCTCATTTTAATTGTATTCCTTACTGGCTACGTGTCGATTTATAGCTACCAGTCGGGGACATTCTGATGTGTGACTGTTTGTGTGAATGTATGTGTTTTTGCACAGCAGATGTGTTGTATAGCAACATGAATCATTTTCAATCTCCCCATTAAGCAAAGACGCAGTAAAGTACGGGCAACATTTCCTCAGCTACATCAAAAGCACGGGGATCTTTACCAGGACGGCATTTGCATGGAGGCCTGGCATTGACCCCCCCCCGCCCCCGCATCTCACATCCCGTGAGCCGGCAAAGCTGAAGACGCATGCTTGAGGGAGACGGAACATTCCCACCGTGCGCGTTTCCGAGGGCTTATCCTAGTGATCGGATTTGGGGGAGGCTGGACATGAATCTGATCTCTCCTGCCTACGGTTTACAATCCCATGCGCTGCAATGTGTTGCAGGGGCGCCATGATGTCCGGGGGACGTCGTACCCATCGGCGTCCTCTTTCAGGTGGTCCCCTAGGTGGTGCAGAGCTACACCGATTTTCCTAAACGTGCGATTTAGGTTTGTCGCGTCTGAGCACCTGGATTCTCTAGAGGGAGCAGGTGTCGCACGCAAGCGGCTGCTACCTCCGTCTTCCCCGTCATTCCCTGCTGAAAAGGAAAGGCCTCCGAACACACACATTCCTGCAAGACCATATGCAAACACACCTGTAAATCCCACATCATCTGCTTCGACACGGATGCACGTGTCCCTTGTTACTAGACCTGTTGCGGATTCGTTTATGGCCTCTTCCTCTCTTGAATTCATGAAACTGAGCTTACGGATGAGTAACAGATAAGGAAAATGACTGAAAGGCAAGGGAGGCGAACAGTTGGCAGGCTCTGAGGGATTAAAGTGTTTTACAGTACTCAGAAAGGTGGCATTGGCACTCAGTGGCTTTGTGGCACTTACTAGGTGGCGCTGATGCCCAGGGATTTGAATCCTGCCTCGGGGTTTCTGTGTGGAGTGTACATGTTCTGTCTCTGCCTGTGCCAATTTCCTACCGTAGTCCAAAAACATGTTTTTGGGCGAGCCTGTCTCTAAATTGCCCGTTGAGTGCAATTTTGAGTGTTTGAGTGCGTACCCAGTGATGGCCTTCCCGCCTTCCCCATGCTCCGTGGGATTGGCTTCAGGCTGACCATGACCTTGTACTGGATAAGCGGTTATGGAAAGCGGACGGACAGGAGGGTGAAACAGCGCCAGAGTACAAGGAAACAGGATATTTAGTAGCCAGGCTATTTTGGCTCTCTACCCATAATTCCCAGTTCTGCTCATAGAGCGGTAACCCCGCTATTGTAGAATTTTGAAGATAAAAAGCAGCAAACATGAAATGCACCATGGTGGTTGATGTGGTGCGGATACTGGCGAGAAACTCGAGCCATTGAAGAAAAACGGGGGAGTGCGGAGGGCAGAGTGTGGGGTTTAATCACTTCAGGGCTCAGTCTCACTCAGAAAGACACACATGCATATGACACACCGGCCCAGCTGGGGGCAGATTCCATCATCCTGACAGGGCAGCTCAAGGGACCACATTCGGAACGCCAAGGGCCGTGAACAACGTTCCCGGGAATATCAGCACACACTGCCGCTGGCCGCTGTGACCAAGTATTTGTATCACGGTATTTTTTTATATTCTGGCAGTTTCACAGTACATCACAGTATTTTATTTTCCAAATTCACCCATACCAACCTTATTTTGTCAATGACATACTTCTACAAATCTTTTTAAAAAGCTCTACTTGTATAAATTAGGCTATTATATAAAAAAATACATTTAGCTTCATAGTATAACCGACATATTTTATTCATAATATTAGGTCATTGATGTATATTCAGCTTGATAGCAACATGATAGCAATATTGATTATAACTGTGTACTTAGCGCAGTAAGAACTGTTTCACTGACATATTTTATTAAATTAATCATGTATAGTTACTTACATAGTGACATGTTTTATTGATTGTAACTATACATTTAGTTCCATTGAAGCATGATTTATTTATTATTACCGTATACCAACTTGGTAACAACATATCTGCCAGTCAAAAGTTTGGACACATCAAGCCACGAAAAAAAGAGTGATAATATCGCATCACATGACCTGGGCACGTGACCTAAACACAGTAGAGATGGTTTTGGAGGAGGTTAGACAAGAGAGTGAAGGAAAAGCTGCCAATGAGTAGCATATGTGAGTAGCTTATGTGGGATGTCCTTCAGAACAGTTGGAAAAGCATCCCAGGAAAAAGCATTCTGAGGATCAATCAATCAATCAACTAAATTATCTATCTATCTATCTATCTATCATTTTTTAAAACTTATTCATTTGAAACCTTAACCTCTGAGCTGTGTGTGTGTATATATATTTGCCTTCCTTCCATAAGCACGCTTTTCCACGCTGCATTTCCATTATGTATTTTTGCATAATTTATTTGCTTTATTTTTCATTGAGCCACTTTGCTTTGTAGTATGCAGAACATCACACATCTGATATCACATTTTGAGGCCGGGGATAATTGTTTACGACTCTTTGCACGTTCGCCTTTAGAGGAGCGGCTCGCTCATCGGGTCTTGTCTCGAAAACTGCCCGGGAAGTCTCGCCAAGTCAGTCGCTTGCATGCTGAGTAGACGCACCGAGAAGGACGCGAGGGAGCAGCGAGGGTGTTCGATGCAGATGGCGGATGGTGTCGTGAAATGCGCTATTAATCAGGCATAAATTACCCCGTCGGTTGGTTCAGGGGTGACACGGAACATGCAAAATGCTAACAAACTAGCATGAAGGCAGTTCGCTATTCCACCCGACAGATTTACGCTAAGGGAAGACCACGTGTCCCAGGGGTTGCGATATTGCTTACATGGTCCAAAGAAGTGTTCCGAGATTCATTGCTTGGATGTCATTATAAAAGCCACAATGTTTCCAGCCTGTTGGCAAATTAGTCCAGGTGTTTTGTGCCAAGAAAAATATAATCAGATGGGTTCATAGAACTGAAGCTGAAACTGCATAAATAGAATTATTATTGACGTTTTGAGGTCGTGTTTTGTTGTGCAGCAAAGAATAGTCATGATTATTGTAAACAGTTTTGAAACGGAATAGACAATAAGGTTTTCATTAAATTGTGTTGTGGCAGTTATGCAATTTTTTGTTATTAATGCTCCTTTTAAAATGCATGTCAAATGGAAATACTAAAGTTTATTGATGTAACAATGTGCCATGAAAGCATACTTCTGTTCAAGACATTGAGAGAACTGGTATTAAGAAGCAGGAATATAGATATATGAAACGGTAATTAAACTGAATGCCCTTCAACGCTGAGCACGAAACAATGCATATTAAAGATTGCAGTGTCACTGCTTTTTTGCCTGCTTTGAAGCAATGGCAATAAGACAAATTATCATTTGCTTCTGGAACTGACCATATTGAATTTAACTTTGTCAGCAATTTTAATTTACTTCCTGTTTCACAAGTTGCCCTGATTTATGGGTAGATATGGTATTAAATAGGATTTTCTCCCACGGAGCTTGGACAATACATTGGGCGCAGCCCAGAACAAAGGGTCATTAATCCGGTTTTTGGCATTAGATAATGTGGCAGCAATGGTCCCTGATCCCCCTCTAAGTGCTGCAAAGTCAAATACGATGCTGGGGGCTGCATTTTGGACCTTTACGGATGTCTGCTCGAGAAATCTTGCCATTTACTCGTAATATCCTTTGGTCGTAAAATCTACGTGCATGTATACCTACACAAAATACTGAAACTGTAGAATTTTCTTTCTTTTTTCCCATGAAAAGCACAATATAACTGCAATTAACATTGAAAATGTATCGCTTGTGTCGCGCAAATGCTCACTGCACCATTAATATGAGTTGGAATGCGTCATGTGGCTGATTACACTTCAAATTGATAAAATGAACTTGCGCAGGGAGCGATTTCCCAGCATGCCCCCTTACAAAAGGGGGTGGGGGGGGGAGAGAGAAACAACAGACAGGTGCCCTAACTAGATTTCACCCTTTTTTTAACTCGACAAATTTGATTTTCTATTTGCTCAGAAAAAATAGGTTTGGCATTGATTCAAACATTTATTATTTAAATTAATTTAAATTTCTATTGCTGCCAGAGGCCTTGAGCTTTCAGCGTGAGCGTATCAGATTTAAGGCCGGGTTGTTTATCATATTCGTACATGGGGGGTATGAGCTTTTCTCTGTTCATGTTCCTTTCATTTTTGGGATGGTCTGCATGTTGTAGAAGGTCTCTGTAAGGGTACAAAATTAGTCTCATTCTGAATGTAGGCCAATTGTTTATTATTATTATTATTATTATTATTATTATTACAAATATAATAATAATAAACCGGGGGGCAGCATGTGGATCAATGAGTTACAATGCTGTGGCTGTGTTGGGAAGGTTGGCAGTTCAAATCCCAGGGTCAGCAGAGTGATTTCATTCACAATCGGGTCCCTGAGTGTGGCCCCTAACCTCCAATTGCTCTAGGGACTGTCAGACCCTATTTCTCAAATGTGTGTTTTGCTTTGAATAGAAGCTTTTGCTAAATAAATAAAATATGAAAATGTCTAATAATGCTATAATAATAATGGTCTAAATTAATCTGACCACCTATTTTCCAGCCACTTATACAGTATCATTAATAATTATTAGTAATGCCCCTGCTTCAGGCTTACGGGTAATAATGTAGCGTAACCTTGCAAGAAGTCATGCAGCTTCTTGTCAGCAAAAGCCCCGTCTACTCCACAAGCATCTAAGGAAATAAATAAATAATCCAGCTTACTGAAAAATGGAGTTTGGAGACACTTGAATCAGAAATGTATTTTTAGGCAGCCACATGCCCATAAATTGCAACACGCTTGGGACAGAGAAGGGGACATAGACTATAATCGCATTCCTGTCACGATGTCACTGGATTTACTCATTTAGCTGTGAGTTGGCTGTTTTTTACCTGCAGGAGACTGATGTCAAATTGAGAAACAGCACTTGCACGCCGGCCGCCAGGTCCTTAATAACTTTGTGTGGGTATGAGACAGGTTAAGTGTGTCGGACTCTGGCTGGGAGTAGAAGGAGTGACGCCATCATAGTTAATTGCGTCGTGGGCCGCCCCATGCTTACTGATTATTTTAGCTGCCAGTTTCTATTGCCTGCCTACGGAAGCCCAGTTTTAACCTGCCGCTCTCTCACTGAGCTTACCTTCGGAGAAATCCCCACTTATGGGAGCTTTACGCACAAATGTTCTGAGCGCAGAAGGATAAATGATTGGTTCAAAGAGATAACCAGATAAATAATCAGATTGTCGAGGAGGTGGGACCAGCCAATCAGATGTCTTGGGCCTGCCTTCTTTAGTCTGATTGGTTATCTCTTTGAATCAATCATTTATTCTTCTGCGCTCAGAACATTTTTGTGTAAGTAAAATTTCCACAAGTGAAATCCCCCACATCTGTGCCATTAGCACTCTCTCCTTTTCAGACTGAATGTTGATAGATTTCTTCAATGGAACCTCAGGTTCTTTTAGTTAGTTTAGTTTTAGATGAGGCAGGTTCCTTTAGCTTAAGCAGTTTATTAAGACAGAATGAAGATGTTACAGAAAGATGTTTCACACGGCCGGTTCAGTGTCTGTCTGTGTCTGTCTCTGCCCCCACTGCGGGAAGCAGGCCCTTTATCTATGGTCTTCGTACAGACTACTGGAGCCAGGGGGTCAGACGGCCTTGGTGAGAGTAAGTTGTATGAGATAAGCAAAGAACATGATGAGCGAATAGCAAGGACAGAAAGAAATTTAAAAATAAGAAGTATGACAGCTATAAATTAATGAACTAAATTAACATAATTAAATAGCTACAAATTAATTAGGGAAATCCTTCAATGTGTTGAAACGATAAGTCCCGTTACATTTCTGATACATGTATGTATGAGGAATATGTGTCAAGGAGATGCAGTCACATACTGAGCCTGGGGTATGTGCCTTATTCACACGTGAGGCCCACTTCAGAATTGCAGAGGTCGTCTCATACAATGATACAGAGGGGGCAGCGAGGCAGGAACCTGACGGCAGGAAACACAAACAAGTCAAAAGAAAATCAGAGAAATTCCACGTCTGGTCTCAGGCATACAGGTCGAACACAACATTAACTGAGAGCAAAGGACAAAAAATAGAATGCCACGACTGCAAGGAATAAATCATGCACCCCAATAATTACAATAATGTCAGGAACAAATTCTTATTCTTATTCATGACACAGGGGCTTGAATATTGAGCTTGGTGTCTATTCTTCTGATATAGCGAACAGCCTGCTCCTTTTAAAATTGATCGGTGACAATGGCTTTATCGAGGGTATAACAGGCTTAAATAATTGAATATCGACGTTGGAAGTTCGCACAAGGCCAAAAAGAATTCCTTAACTCTAGGAAACAAACAAAAAAAAACCTGAAATGGTAATTTTAAAAAAGGAGGCTGGAAAAAATATATGGAATCCTCGATTTATTTTAAACAAATCACAAGCAATTGATTAAAAATGCTGATATGAATGACATGGATGTGTTTTTTTAACATCATTTTAAATTCATAGCAGTAAATTCATCAGAGATCTTTCAATAGCTGTAGCAAGAGGAGTTGGTGTTAAACCCTGCTAGAATATGATCGCCCTCATGGACTTCACCTCACAGGTAATGATGTACAGTGATGCTTGAATGATATGGGAAGTGTGATCTCATTGCCTAGCAACGGTACAGCTGCTTCTGCTCTTGCTCCCTCTCAGTCCAAAGGGCTCTAAATATCTGAATATCTACTGTGACAGCAGACTAAACATCCACAAAATTATGATTGTAAGTGTAAAAATGGGTTGGCAAAAATGGACACAACATCCAAGTGAAAAGAGGCAGCTGTGGGTAAATGAAATTATTATATGTTTAAATCACTCATGGAAGGCTAACAAGGAGCAATAAAGGAAGATTTTTTGAATTAATAATTTAATTTGTTCCTTCATTTTTCCTGCTTATCGTTAGGTTTTACTTAAATGTTTAAGATATCGCTATCCACCAAATCGTGAGGGCGATCACAAGAACTCGACAACTCATTACTGCTGTTTCTCAGCCATACTCTAAGTATTGTGCAATTATCGTTCTTCGTCGGAGGAAATTTAAATTACTGCACTTGAAATATGTGCATTTGTAATTAAATTATCCCATTCATCCCCTACCACTTCACACCCTTGCTGCAGCCAAACACAGATGAAAAAAAAAGAATGTTTTCCTAAATAAAAACCCCAGGAGATACACTATGTAGGAAATAATCTGAAACAGCATTGTTACTTTTGAACTCTTCAGAAAGTCAGTTGGAATCTAACAGAACCTGACCAATGCTCTTCTGTCGGTTCTTTGTGGCTGGAACCCAAATGGAAACTCAAATGCTGCACTGTAGAAACCTCCATGTCTGACAGCCGGCTGGTGATCTCTTCCGACACGAAGGTGGCGTGCACCCTATAGTATTATGACACTTAACTGCCGTTCGTTCAGATCGTTCGGACATGAAGTCTGTAGACTTGTTCATCATGGCAAAAAGTATCAGACTGTGTTGAAGCAGTAAGGAATAACAACACATGATAATGTCTCGTAAAATCTAATTCTCACCCCCAGAAGAGATCTGTTACATCACGGAACTATAGCTATTGAGCATTTAATTGATAGCCAACACAAAGATTAAATATGATTGAGATTTTGTCAATGCAAATTTATGATGAAATTCCTTTCCTGTTTTACAAATGTATAAATACATCAACAGTATAGTTTGTACCCTCCTATCAATATGTGGCGTTAGAAAGTACTCTGGAAATACTGATGCATGCTTTTGTCATTTGCTACGTTTAAGTGCTTAATAGGTGCTTTCATGCTAAGCAATGTTTAAATGCGGATTAGAGGGTAGGATTTGCCAGCATCCAGTGAACGTTTGGGGTTAAAGGCCTTGCTCAGGAACCCAGTGGCGATATGGTTTCACTACCAGCCGTGAGATCTCAGCCCACGACTCTACAGATATGGCCATGGATCACTAACCTGCTGAGGTACATGTTACTCCATTTAAAAATAATTAAAACCTTTTATCCAGTGGGCAGTTTCTTAGGTATACTTATCTGTTAACACAAACAGTCTGTTCCTCCAAGCACTGAGTCATTAAAGCCAACTGGATATGACAAGTGTAAATGCAGATTGGTACAGTATGACAATGGTGCGCCGAAGGGCATCTCCGAATGCATGGCTTGTCAATCGTTCAAGTGATTCGGGAGCCAAGGATCCTACTTGATACTACATAGGGCAGTGTTTTCCAGCCTGTTCCTCAGAGACCCTCAGACATTTTTGCTCCCTCCCTGTTCCTGGTTGTGGTACCTAATAAAATGGCCACAGAGTGTGTTTTTCAGGTTTTCAGAAAAGCACAAAGAGCATATTAATTCAAATTCAAAGAAAGCATATTTTAAAATACTTCTCGACCTTTTGGGGATATCTGGTGACAAATATAAGCCCACATTAATTATGCTAAAACATGACAGGAAATAAATCAATTATAATTTTAATCAGAGAGCATCTAATTGTGAGATATTCCTCAGTCAGAAATAACACAGTGGCAAGGTTAAAATACATGTCGACATTTAAATTGCAGGGATTACATAACAATAAGATAAGAACACTAACAAAAAGTTGTTTTCAGATGGCATATAACTTTTAAAAAACCTGACCTGTTTTTTTCTAAATATAAATGCACTTTGTTCCTTGTAGATTCTCAGAAAACAGTAAGCTGTTTTATGCTGGGCTGTAGAGCCTCACAATCCCTGCTATAGCTGTGTTTTTATGTTTTTTGTTTTGATATTTTGCAAAGTCAGAGGGATCTGTGTCTTTCAGATGTACTGCCGAGGTTTCAGTCTCTATCCTCCTTTTTACTCAATACACTCTGTCATGCAGGAAGAGCCACACTTTCCCATTGTCTGTAAACAGAACCACTCACTCACTCACTGAGTGCAGATAGAAAAATGAGATTCAGAGAGATAACCAATCAGAATGTTGAAGAGTGGGTCCAAGCAACTCAAGGAGGCGGGACCAAGGCATCCGATTGGTTGGTCCCACCTCCTTGAGTTGCCTGGACCCTCCACCTCTGATTGGTTGATTGGTTATCTCTGTGAACCATTTCTCTCTGAATCATTTTTCGATCTGCCCTCAGAACTCCCACAAGTGATCTCTAGTTTCTTCCCTTTTCACCATGGTGTGCTAATGTCAGTCACTCCAAAGCCTGTTATCTGTAGCAACTATTGCCTTTACCTTGTTTTTCTCCATTATTATGAGGTTTATATTTGTGTATATGATTTCTGACGGGAAAACTTACCTAACAGTGCTACTTACAGTGATGAAGTGTGTCTCAATGGCTAACTTTGTAGCCTCACAGTATGTTTTTCTCAGATATCCTGTTGACTCTAAAGAGCGCCGAGCGTGCGTTTGTGTGTCTGCGTGTCTTGCCATGGACTGGCTTTCCATTCTGGGGGTATCCTGCCTCATGTTCTGTTCTTCCTGGAGGAGGCTCCTGTACTGGACAAACAATTATGGAAGATGGATGTATGGATGGGTGTCTGGTTCCCCGCCATGTGGGGAACAGAGCTGCAGCAGGCTACCCTTTGGTGTTTTTACACATTCCTTCTGTGACCCTATACAGGATAAGTGGTCAAGAAAGAGGGGAGACTAAAATGACACTGTATGTCTTTATTAGTGCAAAAGACAGTTTCCTGCAAAGTTAGCGATGCTGTGTAGGACCTGCCGCATCATGTATCCCATGCTCTTTATCTTGTTAATCCACTGGACTGCATCTTGCTAGGAAGACAAAGCTCCTGCCAAAATAAAAATATCCGTGTAGAGTGGGTGGGGACATTGAGTCACATGAGAACCTCACCCAATCGTATTTGAGAACTACACCCATACTGCAGATGATTGGCCCCTTTCCCAGAGGTATGTTGGTGTCCAGTAGCTCATTAGCTAATTTGTCTAGCTGAGGAACTGTGATGCACACACCTTTCTAGTAGCATCAAAGTGTTGCTACAGCTCACCCCAATTCCCTCTCTTATACTGGCTGGCTGGATTAATTAGGATTTATGTGGTGATGGATTCCAGTCATGGAACAATCACCTGACCCAAAGGTAAAATAACTGATATGGGCTGGTGGAGAACCACATGAAAGCCGTACAGTTGGGGAACAAAGCAGAAACAGAATAGAAAACCTAGAAATTAATTACCAAATAGGCTAATTAATATTTGTTCTAATATTAAAGCAGCCACTTTCTATGATTTCTTGAGGATACAACATGTTTCATTTTCCCAAATTGTAGAGAATGCACACTGGCTTGGATTAGTAATATTCAAGACCCTGGATTGTATTCATGGCATATGTCAACCAAGATAAAATGAAATTAAATGACATCTGTGTCAATTTTAATAGCTTTAGACTGAAATTTGATACTGATATTGTATAATAAATTACAAGCTAACTAGAATGAGTAGTTAAAAGATGGATGGATAGAAGGATGGATAGATGATGGATAGACAGATTGATAGATGGATAAATGTAAAACATTGATATGTAGAAAGCATTCCAAAGAGGTGGTCCTCAGCCGTCTGCCTTATGGATCTCCTGGCCAATCACAACCCAGTAGTGGGCAAGACGTCATGAAGAACGGATATATGACATTGAATGTATCAGTAAATAATTCATGTTTTATTAATGTAACAGAAAGGAGGTCATGCTAAACCATCCTGGATGCATTGTTTGATACAACTATGAAAGAAACAGTGGCTATTGTTAAAATAAAATACTTGAAAACTGTATATTAAACAAATTGTGTGCACAGTGCCACAGAGACTGCAGTGAAACATATTGCTTATTTACAGCTGAGGGCGATGCAGTTTGGGGATTTTTGGGCGAATTTATATTCTCAAACACGCACAGATCTAGGCGGAGGATGCTCTTGCTACCCACGAATCCTGCCGCCGTGCCCAGCTGCTGTGCTCAGATCGTTTTCATGTTGCTGAGCACGGAGAGCCCTCACGCGCTGGCGGAAACACGCGACTGAATGACTGTAAGCAGAAGCAGGTCACTGATCCTTCAGACACGCAAAAAGCTGGTGAAGCAGAAAATTCTGCTAGACAATGAAAAAAGAAGCCTACTGTCTGAGCACGGTCTGCCTCCAAAACCTAAATGTAAGAATAATGCACGGACCCTGGCGGAGGAACTAAAAATACTTCCTGTCGAGTCGATTTTCCCCTCATATTTATTTAATGTGCAGGGATCTCATAATTGCACTGCATATGTAAATTCAGGGCAGGGGTAAAGCACCTACACAGCAGAATCGCCATAGTTAACGCAACACTTTCAGTGTTTGCTAATTCCTGCAGGACTCATCTAATCACTGTCAGTGTTAAATTATTGCTCAGTGTTTTGCTGTTTATTTTCATCTAGAACGACTTGAGACTGCCTTTAAATGTTTTGGAAAGTTGGCCTGGCGTCAAATGAGGACACCCGAACCCCATGGTTTTAAATTGTAAGAGTTAAATAGCTATGAATTAAATAGAGGGTTTATTAGATTTTGGTAACGTGTCAAAATGCTTATGGTTTTAGGGTTACCATTTAGTTAGTAACTTGCTTTCTGAAAATCAGGTTTTATTTTCTCCATAATGGAGGCATTTATACAAGTAGAATGCCTTTATGTTGGTCTAACTGAGTGGCGGTACAGTAAATGCATGCCAGACGGCATTATGAAACTGGCGGAAGGAAATGCCTGGATTTTGCCTGCTCATCCACCTACTTTATTCTCTGTACCTCACTAATCCTCCCAGATGCCCAGTAATCCGCCCTCGCTGCTCTCCCTCCATGGCCCCTGTTTTTGCCAGCTGCCCATAAGGGAGGCGGAATCAGCCCGTGGGTCTGCCCCGCATGTCATCTCCAACGCCTGTGTGCTCTCACCCAGGCCTGTCTCTCCCTCGACATTATCCGGACCGCCACCTGCCGCCTCTCCTGCCCGTGCCACGCACCCACTCACCGCGATTCTGAGGCTGTGTTGGTGACAAAGGTCCCCCAATTTCACACCCTGCTGCAGACTCCGGGCTGCCGACCTCGTTTGTTCCTCATACGACTCGTGTGACTTTCTCCCGTCAAACTTTATAATTGTTTTGTTTGGTTGTCTGTTAGTTATTTATCCAGGTCACTGAGCAATTTGGTGTTGATATTCCGGGGCTTTCCAAACAAAAGCCACACAAGATTCTTTGAATATTTTCTCACCTTAATATCTCCCAACTATAATACCTCAGTAAACTGCTACTCTTCCTGGTATGTCTGGGTTGATTCTTTTCTATACCAATCTCTTCATCTTTCTGTGGAGCTCTCTGTTCTGCTGAAAACTATCCCTGAGCCTAAATTGCAAGAATTATTTCCAAAGTAGTTTTCAGCATTGGGTCATGTGTCAATACATCCTTGCTTCCATGTTGCCTCCTCTTATCCATTACCAGCATGGTAAGCCTGGAGCGTATCCCAGGGAAACGAGGCAGCGTGAGGAAATAGAGGCCCTTATATTCCAAAGCAGGATGCTGTCGAGTTTGTTTGCCAGACACTGCAGCTAATTGGACACCATGAAACATGACTAATGGTAGAATTTACTAAACAAATTTCTGAAGTTGACACAGGAACTATAAAATAATGTTTTGTGATGTAATAAGTTAAGACAAGAAATTTTATTGTTTCTCTCCTGAAATGGTAACTCATGCACTGCAATAATTCTTTATACCTATGTTCCGTACCAGCTTGTCTTATGCTGGGTCATGAAGGTCCAGAGCCTGTCCTGGAAATTACGCATGAAATGGGGGGGGGGGGTGGTAGTAACCCAGGATAGGGCACCGAACCATTTACAGGGCACATACACACCTTAGAGTTTTCCAGTATTCCATTAACCTTAGCATGTTTTTGGGCTGTGGGGTTGGAAACTGAGAACCTGGAGGAAACCCCACTACAACACAGGGAGAGCATGCACAGCAAGAATGCTACCACAACACGGGGGGAACAAGTAAAGGGAGAACCCTACCACAACACAGGGAGAACATGCACGGCGAGAACGCTACCACAACACGGGGATAGCATGCAAAGGGAGAACCCTACCACAACACAGGAAGAGCATGCACGGCGAGAACGCTACCACAACACGTGGAGAGCATGCATGGGGAGAACGCTACCACAACACAGGGAGAACATGCGCAGGGAGAACCCTACCACAACATGCGGAGAGCATGCATGGTGAGAACGCTACCACAACATGGGGAGTGCATGCACGTCGAGAACACTGCCACAACACGGGGAGAACATGCACGCGGAGAACCCTGCCACACCATGCAAACACACCATGCACTTAGAAAAAAGGCAGAGACTCAAACCCGTGTCACAGCGGTGTGAGGCGAAGGTGTGAATCACTGCACCACCATGCCACCCCCAGGCTGAGTAATTTTCAATAAATTTTAAATATATAGTTCAGTTTGACCACCCATGTATATTTCTGTGCACAACTCAGAAATGGAACACTCCAAATATTTCATGAAAACTGGAAGTCTTAAAAGCATCTCTAATGTCCTTAATGCATTTTACATCTATCTGCATTCCTCTGCATTTCCCTGCGTTAAGGTACCACATAAACAGGGAGCTAGCTGCACAACCCCCATCACCAGTCACTATTTAAATGCCATCGCTTTTTTTATCTATTCCATCTTCCCTTTGTTTTCTGTCATTTTTTTTACCATTGAGTCCCAGCAGACCCTGAAACTGTGTTTGTTTTGCTCATGGGTAATATAACTTCACAGACATGAACGCTGAATAATATGATTTTTCTCACCCTTTTTCATTGCCGATTGTATTCTCTTTTCACGCTCCACCGGTTCCTTTTCAAATGAAAAGCAAACCAATAGTTTTCCCCTAGTCAACTAACAGTTACTTATCAAATCCCTGCAATGACTTAAGCCTATTCAGAGGATTAACCGATGGTATCACATTTAATAAGATTTATTTCTCAAATGAAGATCTATTATTCATAATCATTCCTTTATTATGCTTAAAACTTCATTAGTTCTTTGGAATGTATAGGATTGAAAGAAGGGGCAGAGTGTCCCTCCTAACTTAACTGTGTTAAAAAGAATTTTAAAAGGAGTGTATAGTAGAGACCTCTCCTGGACACCTTATCGTGCTGGAGGGGTTTGCGTGTTCCAATGATCCCAGGAGCTAAGTTGTCTGGGGCTTAATGCCCCTGGTAGGGTCACCCAAGGCAAACAGGTCCTGGGTGAGGAACTAGATGAAGTGCGGCTCACAGGACCCCTTATGAAGAGTTATAACAAGGATCCACGATTTCCCTTGCCCGGACGCGAGTCACCGGGGCCCCCCCCTGGAGCCAGGCCTGGGGGTGGGGCTCGATGGCGAGCGCCTGGTGGCCAGACCTGCACCCATGGGGCCTGGTCGGGCACAGCCCGAACAAGGCACGTGGGTCCCCCCTCCAATG
>JAODKF010000126.1:4977920-4997736 GCA_026779585.1 Mormyrus proboscirostris
CCTGCTGAGACTGCTGCCCCCGCGACCCGACCTCGGATAAGCGGAAGTTAATGGATGGATGGATGGATGGATGGATGTATAGTAGAGAACCAAAGAAGCATTTTGCCTTTAAAAATTGTTTGAAGATTGCCTGTTTCATTTTTAAGAAGACTTTGAATGGTGATTGGTCAAGCTAAATATTGGTGCACCAATGAAAATACTGCAAACGTTTATGTCTAAGTACAGCAGAACAAATCCCTTAAAACAATTCAGATCAAAGTACAAAAGTGTCTAGAACAATAAGAAACCTTGCTTGCGTAAGATTAAAATTTTGTTTGATGGTAGTGTTATAGTTGGGAATTTTAATTAATTATAAATGAGCCTTTTTCTTGACAGGTAAGCAACGCATTGAGAGCCAAAGATTTTAAATGGGTTACATTATCCTTTTTAATTAGGGGGTAATGTTTATAAGCACATCACCACAAGACAATAATGAATTCAGCCTGAGCTAATCAGAATCTGCGAGGAAGATAACTATTGTTGGAGGTCCTGCCAGGTTTGCAAAATCGATTAGCAAAGCCATAAATCTTTTGCGAGTTGCATTTTCGATGCATGGAAAACGGGAAGGAAATAGGTCCAGTGAACCCAGCTGCCTTTGAGCATCCAGCGGGAGAATGATGTGCCACAATGCCACGCTGTAACCTGTAGCAGGAGGCAACTTCAGTGTTGCTCAGTAATTTAATTGCGCCACCTCTAGTGTTTTTATGAAATTACCCCAGATTTGTTTTTTATTGTTATTTTTTCCTGTGATGACACATCCAGGCTGACGTTCAAAACCTCTGCATGGCATTAGCACGCGTAGGAGTTTGCTTTCCCATCAGTTCTTCAAAAACATCTATAATGAAATCTGTCTATTAAAAGGGTGAAAATAGAAAACACATGCAACAATTCATTTAGGAAAAAAATGAGGACCCAAAGGCCCTAATCAGATTATTTGATCATTTTGTTATTTGTTGCATGTTGGATTTTGTCAAAGAAATAGCTGGATACTTTTTTTGTAAAAAAGACATACACTAGTGGTCAATTGTGGAAACAGCATTATACCCATTTTGGCATTACATATATATATATATATACACACACACACACACACACACACACTCACTCTGGCCACTTTATTAGGCACACCTGCTAAAAAATATATAATCAGCCAATTTTATGTTAACAGCACACTGTATAAAATCAGGCAGATACAGGTCAGGAGCTTCAGTTAATGTTCACATCAAACACCAGAATGGGAAGGAAGGGTGATTTTAGTGGCTTTAAACGTGGCATGGCTGTTGGTGCCAGATGGGCTGATATGAGTCTTTCAGAAAACTGCTGATCTACTGGGATTTCTACAAACAACATCTCTAGGGTTACAAAGAATGGGCTGAAAAAGAAAAATCATCCAGTGAGTGGCAGTCAGGGAAGACTGGCCTGACTGGTTGAAGCTACTAGAAAGGCAACAACAGCTCAAATAACCACAACCAAGGCTTGCATCTCTGAATGCACAACGCTTCAAACCTTGAAGCAGATGGGATACAGCAACAGAAGACCACACCGGGTGCCACTCCTGTAAGCTAAGAACAGGAAACTGAGGCTACAGCAGGTACAGGCTCACTGAAACTGGACAAAGGAAGATTCTAAAGACATTGCATGGTTAGATGAATCTCAATTTCTGCTGCAAGGTCCAGATGGCAGGGTCAAAGTTTGGGGGGATATTTTCTTGGCACACTTTGAGTCCCTCAGTACCAGCCGAACATCGCTTAAATGCCACAGCCTGAGTGTTGTTTCTGATCATCTCCATCCCTTTTACGACCACAGTGTACCCAGCTTCTAATGGCTAATTACAGCACAGAGTTCCAATCATCTTGGACTGGATCCTTGAATAAGACAATGAGATCACTGTACTGCCTCCACAGTCACCAGATCTCAATCCAGTAGAGCACCTATGGGATGTGGTGGAACAGGAGCATCGCAACATGAAGGTGCAACCAACAAATCTGCCGGAAGTGCCATGTATTCCCAAGAAAATCCAAGACACATAAAGAAATGATTATAAAACTATGCACATTTTATATTGGTAGGTACTGAATTGATGCATGGTGACATGCACATATAATAGGAGCACACACTGGCCAGCACAATATCCCTTTTTTTCTCCAGTCACTCTATTCCCATTTCACAGATACATACACCTTACTGGGGTCGTCATCACTGAATGGATAGTCAAAGGAACCCAGACAAAAAAACAAGATGGAAAAAAGGGCTTCTGTTGAATGAATATTTTAACTTCACATGATGTGAATTCTACACGAAACCTAAATTACAGTTCCCAGTGTCTTTTAGCTCTGTCTGGAGCCACGTCCATACAAGAATGCAGAAACAGATCTATATCCGATATACAAATTTAAAAGCAGCTTTGAGGCAAAATTCATCATTCTTGGCCCTGAAGAGTACTGATGAGTCACTTGAGAAAATTGTATCATATTTCATGAGTGGAAGGGAACTCATTTTATGTAGCGAATTGTCACACACATATTTATGCATGGAATAACCTTGACCTTATGGCTAAACAATAATGAGAAACGGCAGTGTCTGATCAACACTGCAGCTGCAGTCACTCCTCTTCATATAGTGTGTTTTCTCAAGTCACATGTGCAGGCATCCAACTGTCTCATATCTGACCTTTTAAAGTTCAAAGGTCAAGTTCATCCTTTCATTATTCAAAAACAAAAACTGTGACTGATAGCCATGTGTTCTATCATTAAAAGTCAGGTGCTGCTTGCATTGTTCCAGGACAAGTGATATATATATTTGATTTTTACATTTTTTCCCCAAAAGGTATACTGAATTAACAAAAAGGTGAGGAAGCCTGTTTGATTTTACCCAGGATATGTGGACAGAATTCATTACTATGGGCAGACTCTAATTACAAGTCTTGCCTTTCACGGACTGTGTAGTTATAAATCCATAGTCAATTGACCTCGTCCATCATCTTCAGGATTAGCGATCCCCAGCCACACCACAAAGATTCCGGCGAATCTTTGATTGAGAAGGATCAGTCGCTCGTATCCCCCCTTGCAATATTATGCACATATATTTCCTGGTGTATTATGAATGTTAAAGTTCATACTAAGCAGATTCAGCCACTCTACCCACACATTAAGATGTAACTCACAATTTACCCACAGTTCCCTTAGTGGTGTGAATGCAACCGAACAACCATGACTGCAATCTTAATATTATTTTTCATTTTAATAACTTGGTATCTCATGATGCGTTATTCGGATTTTTACAGAAAATTGTGGATGCAATGTGGCTGAGATTCAGCAGTGTGGTACTTAAATTAAAATAAACTGGGAATCTCATCTGCCAATCCGGATTCCAGAGAGTTCCTTACGTAGGACCCATAAGTGGTTATAAACATATACCCCAACAAAATATCCATCTGTTTACATAGTCAATATAAGCACATGTGTCAGCCAGGCACCTTAAATTTAAATTACTAATCTAGACTGTGATTAATCTTACATTTTACAAACAAAAGCCTTATCATAAACGTTTCATAACAGCAGTGTTCATTATGTGATTAATTATTTATGTGGGTATTTATTATTTCTTTGCTCCAATAAATCTCACCTTAAAATATCAATTTATTTTGCATAGCCCATGCACATAATTAGCATGCCGGAAGCAGTTAAATGCTCGATGGGAGTTTCATCCGCTTGTGTCAGCAGGTTGACAGGCATGAAAGTGTCGTTTAGACCTAATATAACTAAATATACTAAAACACAACACGTGAGAAAGAGACACTGGCTGTGTGCACAGGCCCCTGCGAATTCACTTCCGAGTTCTTTGAGGAAAATATTCCCCTTATTTTTTGACCCCACTTGGAAGAGAACTAGAGCTGCGTGACTTATTAAAGTTCAGAGGGATCTTTCCCCACCATGCTTCACCTTTAATTCAGCAAGCCACTCCACCTATGACTGCTATGGGGAAACTGGCCCTATCAGAAAAATCTGCAGTCCTGTTTTCACAGCCTGACCTCAACTAGAGGGGGAGATCATTGCAGTATCTGGCCTAATGAAATAATTTTGTTAGGAATCTCCAAAGAAGAAGAAAAATCTTCACTAAAAGATTTTAAAATTGTATGTTTATCTGTTTTTTTTTTTTTCCACTTTTAATCATTGTTTTTCTGGCCACGTTGCCTCATTTTAATTGGTTCCGCCTAAGCGGTAGGGCCCTTCTGTATGTCTTAAATCTCCTCCAGAACCAATTGTTTGGAGCATGGCCTTTAATTGTGTTGTTAAAGGCATTATTTTAGCCTGTGGTGCTGAAGGGAGCGAGAAGTCAACTGGAAAACAAACAATATATCTAGATTATCTTTGATTAAATTAGGTTGAATGCATTAAAATTCTGCCTTGAATATTCATTTGAACTGTTGTTAAATCAATAGACTTTTACATTATTTCAAAAGCTCAACTGACAGGGTAAATCCCACATGTATAAAAGCTTACAATGATTTTATCTCTTTAAACTTCTGTAGATCTTCTGGTTGCATAGAAACAGAGAGGCAGAAAACATTACTAGGTAGAACACTATATGTTTGGATATTTTGACAGTTTCTTGCCTCACACAGTTTTTCATTAACTGTGATGCTGATGATTTAGCTCCTTATCCCATATTTGTGATCTAAACTATTGCGAGAATGCGTGTGCTTGCAATGTACACGTGACTTTTTAGGAGTTGTGTACCTGCGTAGAACGCTGTGATAGGACCTGATTGCCTTTTGACATCGTGATAGACAAGCAGGTAAACAAACATGGCAGCTATTTAAAATGAAATATTTAATCTACAATGGTTTCCACTGGCTGGGAAAGGGCTACAAGGAGATGCAGCCCTTCACCAGAACAGTTTTGCCTGTATTTTTGAAGAATGTCTTGAATAAAAGTTTGACATATATTTCACATTATGTCAAATTGAGTCTGTAGCCATGAGTAGGTTCCAGAAGGCTGGGATAGATGTGGCCTATCGTTGCTCTTCTGGACCTGCTTTTATTATGGACATTTATCAGACAAGCAGGCATGGGGTTGAAATGTACACGACGGCATCAATTTAACTGTGAAACTTCATTGATCGCGTGGCATGAAGCAGAAGTACGGCACGAGTCACAGGAATTTACGGGGCTATGGTCACCACGGAAATGAACTGCTTTCCCATTTGATTTTTCTTCCAGTATCAAACAATCAAACAAACAAATGACCCTGAAGCTTATGCTGTCTAATGCACCGCAGAAGAAGACATTAGAAATGCATTTCCTGTTTTATTAATGCGGTCAATACAGTACATTAGGTTTCCAGTTTGCAACGAGTGACAGGGCTCTTGGATGCCCATTAATGAGTCTTTGTTCTTTGGGTTTGGGGGGGGGGGGCTGAGGTATTTGTCCTCCAATGATAGAATAACTTTAAGCATTAACTATTAAACCCTTCCAAAATGAATGGAAATTATAATTCACCTTAACATCACAATCTCACAAGCATTCCTGGAATATGAACATTCGTCCATATCCCATAAGGGCTAATCCAGGCCTGCAATGAGCCTGGCGTCTATCACAGAAAGCAAGGGGTGTATGTTTTGCCTGTGTTTCTGAACCCTTCAGAATGTACTGTAGGATGAACCCTACTCAAACCTGGAGAAACACAGATGCTTCACACACACTGACGGAGGTGGGATTGCACCTGCAAACAATGGCCTCAAAGCCACAACATCACTCTTTCATATTATTATGACATAGAAACATATTAAAACTGAAGTGCAGATGCTTTTTTTCCCAGTACCTGAAAGAGTTGCTTTCAGATTTAAACAGTACTTGTTTTGAAACCAACTACAAAATCTGTTAAGCGGACGGTACCTTGATGTTACATGCACATCAAAACAGATACATGTTATTCCGCTAGCTTGCTGTTGCAGATTAAACAACTGCAGATCTCTCTTTTCTTAAAAAAAAAAACTAAAATGATAAAAGATTTTGTAGAATGTTAGTTGTTGAATGCAGAATTATAAATTAATAACTAAAAAGGATGAAAAAAAAATCAAATAAGTCAGCTAACATGTCCAGCATCACATGATTAAAGAATACCTTTAAATTCCTTTAAATCAGAGCTAGATAAGATTTTAACAACTCTGAGCTATTAGTTAAGTTCTCCCCAAGCGAGCTTGATGGGCCGAATGGCCTCCTCTCGTTTGTATATTTCTTATGTTCTTCTTCTTATGTAATACATTATTAAAAATGGTGTATGCAAATTAGATAATAATTACAGTTATGACATTACCATTAGATCCAAAATAAAAGAATAAATACATTGTACAGTAACATATGTCAATTAACTAATAAAAATTTAATCAGTTAAATATTTTTTTATATACTGTAACCCTGTTCCTCCTATAGAATATCTGGCCTGGATTTAGTCAAAAATCTTGTTTTATAGAGCAGACAGGCCTGATAAAATCAAACCATTGTAACTGATGTGGTATCTGTTTAACATCATGTTATATACAACCTAACAAGCAGCTAATCTGAAGGGACAGAAAAATAACACGTAAAATAAAGAAAACCGCTGAATGACAGCACAAAATCAACTCTTGTTTTTCTGCTTTTCTCCCTTTGAAACTGTTGAGTAGCACCCGGTTATGGTTTAAGCTAATAATGAAATTACATTTGACAACCTTAACCCCTTCCCAGCCGTAACCTTAACCATAAGTAACCTGAAAAATGGTCTCCACGATGTCAGAATAACAGGATTTTATCACATTGTGGGGGACATTTGATCCCCCACAATGTAATATAAACCTAATCCACACATACACACACACACACACACACACACATACTGTACACACACACACACACATTAACATCTTTATATTAGTCAAGTAATCTTCAAAACAAAATTAATTTACAGTGCTCCTGCATCTTATGCAGTCAACTGGTTCCACAACCCACCGCTATGCTCCAACAGCACATACGGTTGAGCCCTCTATATAAAACAGCAAACAGCCTTTAACTTTATACATACACCTGTGCACAACCTGTTCTATAGTTTAAATCATGCCTACATTACAGAACACTACTGATGCAATGCAAATTCTATGCAGTACAGTAGTTATAACAATGTATTGTTTAGGGAAAAATTACAAAAAAAAGACATTGTACATGCGCACAGTACAGTATGTTTCTGTGTATGAACTCCACTGTACAAGCCTTACTTTTTTATATATGTATTTTTGAAACAAAAAACCATACTATCAAGAGTCACATAACATGCACGCTGACTGTACTTAATGCCCATGAAGCCAATAATCAAGCTGGGCTGTGTAAGCAATGTTTTTATATTTTTTCTTCCTGAGCATAGATGTTGTTATATATCAGTGCCCGGTCGGAGCCCTCTCCCGCCACTCGCTGATTATTTGAGCACATGATACCTTTGATGTTCTCTGCTTCTGCACATTCACACTTCATTGTTTACATCATCCTTTGATCATCTTGGAATGACTAGTCGATGGGTTGTTTCCCACCTTTGAAGCTTCCAACGCCACCTGCGTGTCCTATGAGTGCGAATCAGCATGAACACTGACAGATCTATAAATGTCTTTGTATGACATGCTAGCACATTTTACAAAAGAAAAGAGGTAATAGTGTAAAGAGGAAAACCATGTAAATGTTCCCCCCCGGCAGAAAAGCGATTTGACAGTTCCGGTTTGCTATGTGGGCTGCACTTCAGCAGTGACAGTTTGAATGCCCCTCTGTGTGTTGAGTTTTCCCTGCGTTGCGTGGCTATCCTTCTGGGTAGAGTTCTGCGCGGGACTGATTTTTCAACCCGCTCCCGCAAGTTTCTGTCCTGCTCCCGCCCACTCCCACAGAAAAGTGTAATATTTCCACCCACTCCTGCCCGCATCTGTTGTGGTTTGTCCTGCTCCCACCTGCTGAATCCTACAAGCAAGGCTGGTGGATTATAGGGTGGCCAAAAATACCGGACACATTTTAAATGCTATAATATGTTGGATTATACAAAATTAAATAAGGTACCAAATTTATTTGTTGCCTAACTAACGTACAGAAATTTATGAAACATTGGCTATACTATGTGGGCGAGTTAAAGGTTTCTTTTATATAATGGTAGATTTGCCTAACCAGTTTTCCAAAAAAAAAATACCACCAAAAACGTTTCTAAATAGGCTACAGACCTGAATTAAAAAATATCTAAACAGTCTCAATAGAAACATTTCAAAATGAGTCAAAATGAGAGAAATATCGGAAAACATTGAAATTTGTGGCGCGGTTCTGCATTTATTCCAACTAGATGTCTACGCGGGACTGATTTTTCATCACGCTGCCTCAAGTTTCTGTCCCGCTTCCACCCACTCCCGCAAGAAACTCTCAAATGTAGACCCGCGCCGCATATTGTGACATAGAAGTTTGCAGAGCGATAGCCTTAATTTACATGTTTGTTTAGCTGATGCCTTTGTCCAAAGCGACATACGGATTATTTTTAATATTTTTGGAGGAAGCAGGGTTACATGGTCATTGGAGTAGCCCCATCCCAAGGTCTTTCACAGGTGTGGTTTAATAAAACATCTGCCCTCTGGTGGTAGTGTTTATGGTATAATGCAGGGGGGAGAATACAGAACAGCAGCCGTAGAGCTGGGATTAGATGTTTTACAGCAATGCCTTGTAGGTATCATGGCAGCTTGGTAGACAGCGTTGCAGGCTCAGGAGAGCAAATGCCACCCTACTGTGTGTTTGCGGGTCACATGTTCAGCACATGTTGCGTGGGTTTGCTCCCGTTAATCTCGTTTCCTCCCACAGACCAGCGACAGACAATCTGGATAATTAGCTTCTACAAATTGGCCATAGTACCTGATGTAATGGTAGAGTGTATGGATGTGGGTACTCTAACATGGACTGTCATTCTGTGGGTGGGGGGGGGGGGTGTTCCTGCCTTACTGTATGCTGCCTGGGATATGCTCTGGGGTCACTGCTACCCTGTAGTGGATAAGTGCTTGGAAGGGATGGATGGATGGATGGATGGATGGACGGACATGCATATGTGATGTAGGGGGTTATGAAGCTTCTTGCTACAGCTATAAATATGCTATTTTATTGTTGAAATAATTGCTGGGGGGTTTGAAAATATAGCCATCATGTGTTCAGTTGCTAGATAATCCCTTAAAGCATGCCTCCCTTGTGTATGGTTAGCACATATCTTAACCGGCACATTCAGGTCTGAGCATTTTCACTGCATATGGATTTGTGGTGGATTTTCAAATTACTGTAATAAAATACATTATGGATTTACCAAACAAATATCACAAAGATAAACAGGGTTATATTATAATATTGCAAACAAGAATAGCGTTAACACAACTGTATGAATGTAGATTAATTAATTCTAAATATCCATATGAGTCAATCAAAAGGTGGATTAGTGAACATTCAGCAACAGGGCGAATAGAGATGCCGTGCATCAAAGCACAGACGAAACATGACGTGTGCCACCCTAAACAGCCCAAACATGAGATCCCTGTGCCCTATATGGATGTCTGCATCCCAGCTGCAAAATGTGAGATGTAGACAGCAAGCGGTGCAAACAGAATTATACCTGCAGATAACATCTGAGGGGAATGTCATCAGCAGATGGCCTTCTTAGAACACGTCCCCAGCCGTCGCCTGTGCAAGGAACCGTTCGCAAACACAGATGACATTGTAGTTAACCAGCGCTTCCGGCCTTATTCTTGAAAGGACTTTTCAGATGAACGAACCATTTAGCCGGGCACACATCTAACAGTCTCCTTGCACACGCATTACACATACACACACACAACCCCCACCGAGACACACACGGCTCTTCTTGGCACGGTCCCATGATTCCACATCTGTAATCAGTTTTTTTATGTAAACCCAGAAATGGATTGAACATCCACTAACAGGGTTTTTCTATGACTGCATAGACTTCACTCCCTCCCCCCCAACCCCTGATGGTAATATTTCATTACTGCTTCCTGGACAAGCCCCCTGGAGATGTGATTTCTCACAGGACTTTCATATGCCAGCTCATAAGTTTTCCATATATGTGACTCCTCACTGAAGATTAATACCAACCTGAACTTTAGCTGTAATTGAACTTTAATTTGTAATTGCATTCGTTTGCTGCCTGTGGTCACTCCCCCCAGATCACACTTTCATGCTTGTGCTACTCTTACCTAAGTAACATTTTCCGAGGTAAATCAATCAATAAACTGTCCAGCACATGCAAAGAAAGCAGAAAGTTCATCGCTAGTATGCCGGTTCAGGTGGTAGTTTTTCGGCTAAGAATGGCTATTTCATTTTTTTTTTTTATTCTGTCATAAAATCACATGAAATATGACGTTGGAATGTGAATGCACAACAGTGGGTGTACATATTAAATAATAATGATTCTACAAATAGCAGCGCCCCTAGGAACAACATCAATAATGACAGGTATATAGTTGAATTTTTCTTTTTCAAGAACTGACTTCTGAGTGAGCAGGATGTAAATTGTGTAAATATGTGGGGTTCTTCAGAGAGAGAATTTTTTCTTTGTAAAAAAATAACTCAAATACAAATATCCAGAACAGTAAATTGTTACTAATACCTGTTTATATCGTTTTAAAGGCCATGTTCCCTCAATATGAAGTAAAATATTGTCCAAAAAGAATTTTGGACAATATTTGTGGGTAGCACAATGGTCCACATGGTTGTTGGTTCATTTCCCAGGCCCAGCTCCACGTGTGTTTGAGGTTGGTCTGCTTTCTCCATGTTCAAATGGCTTTCTTCCAGCAGTTCTGGTTTCCTTCCACGAGACATAGGGTTTAGATTAATTTGCATATCTTAACTGAGATTACCAGTGTGTGATTGGATGCCCTGCACTGGAATACCTTAACTGTGATTACAGTAACAGTGTGTGATTGGATGCCCTGCACTGGAATACCATCGTGAGTGTCGCCTGCTTTGTCCTCATCATACCTGGGGATAGTCTAGGCTCATTGTGACCCCAATACCAGTAAAGCAGTCATGGAAGATGAATGTATGGATGGATGTCTTGTGCTAAAGTTAATTGATTAATGAAGGTGTTCTTTGCCTTTTAACTGTTGCACTAGACTTAGTATCTTAGTTCCCATTTCACTTTCAGGCCTCATTTTTTATCTTTCACCTTAAGCTTGCATACATCTAATGTCTCCATATAAATTAATTAATTCAAAGGCATTATTTCAGTGTTCATCTCGGTGTTATGCTCTAAGTTTTGGTTATTTTCTCTTGCACACACAAAAAAAGTACCCTTGGGGATTAAATGACAAAACTAGGTCCTCCCTTTCAGCACTTGTGTTCCTCGTCTCATATCACTCACTTTGTACGGAACAGAGGAATAACAATGCTGTTATAATTTTATGTAACGTAGAAAACAGGTACAGCCAACAGAGTTAACAATCTACAAAATAGTCACATGCAACTTTGGCAAGAATGTGATTCCCGAACTCACGTACATGTAGGTGAGAATTTAATTAGGGACAGCCTCTTGGGAGTGGAGTGCAGAATATTACAGAGCGTTAAGATATATGTGAAATCCAACAGTGGTTTTTATTATCTTTGTAAAACCGAGATTAAAACTCTCATTAAGCATTCTGTTAAAATGCCACGTCTGCATTGAATTGAAATTTTTATAAGGAAAGTTCTGTCGTTTCTTGAAGATAAGACTTCAAAAGCTAACTGATCTATTAGCTACAGTGCTGTTAACTGCATGAAGCTGAGCCAAGGTCAATATGATATCTATCCTTTCTGGTGTGTTTCATAGATCATAAAAATAAGAATCTGTTTCATCTTATCTATCTATCTATCTATCTATCTATCTATCTATCTATCTATCTATCTATCTATTCATCCATCCATCCATCCATCCATCTATCATACCATGACAGTGAGGACCACCCACACATGTTCATGCCACCATCTAAATCATGGGTGCAAAAGCCTCAGGTTCCTAGAGTGAGCTGAGCTGCTGCCCTGGTCCTGACCTCCTTGGTGACAAACGTCAAGATGCATAATACGGAGATGATAATAAATATTTTTCCTGCACCAATCCTCTATAGCGTCCTCCTTATTTTACGCTACCCCACCGTGACAAATAGTCAATCAAAATTAAACAATTATATTACAGTACATATACAAATAACATCAACTCAAACCAGCGATTTTGATACACCAAAATTCAATAATGTATATGCCATTTCACTACCAATTACAAGCACATGAAACTATTGTCCAGACTGTGAAATAGTATGTAATAATTAAGCACTGGAAATTGTCACGCCCACACGGATGGGGCAGAGCACCGGCCGCCGATCAGCACATGATCGGCTGGCTACTTAACCACACTCCACCTGGCAGGCAGTGCGAAGTATTGTTGCCATTCTAGTAATGTGCCATACCAAGCATATCTTGTCTTCCTGGTTCGTCTTGCCCACTGTCTCCTGCCTGATCGCCTGTCTGCCGTCCCTGCTCAACTCACTTATCGTGCCTGCCTCGCCTCCCTGTCAGACCCGTGTGTATACCCTGCCATCCTTCCCTGCATTTCCCTGCTCCCTTGTCAGCTCTCCTCCTCCCTCCCCAGATCCTCGTCTTGTCCCCCTGTTCCAGACTGATCTTCACGGTTACCAACTCTCTCCTGCCTCTCGACCACAATTTAGTATGACCTAACAGAATACTTTGCCATGACAAGATGGACCCCGCAGAGAATCAGCACCCCCAACAACAGGTGGATCACCTTACCTCTGCCCCGCGCTGCTCTCCTGGTTCCTGTTGCGTTGCCTGACAAGTATGACGGTAATCTCGACCAATGTAAAGCTTTGCTGATGCAATGTGGACTCTATATAGGGGAACACCCTGAGCGATTCCAGGAGGAAACCGCACACATCAGACTTGTTATCTCGCTGCTGATCAGGGGAGCCCGCAACTATGCGACGGCTTTATGGACGAATGACAGTCCCTTGCTTGAATCGGTGTGCGATTTCCAAGCAGCATTTAAGGAGCTGTTCGATCATCCTGGGGTAGGACGCAGTCTGGGTGAATGGCTCGTGGACCTCAGACAAGGGGCAAGGGCCATCATGGACTTCTCCCTGGAGTTTTATACCCTCGCCATGGGACTCTGCTGGCCGGAAAACTACCTCCGCATCCTTTCCTGTCGAGCGCTTAACCCAGAAGTGCAGGACGAACTCCTCTTTCGCAGAGCAGGTTTGTTCTTTGAGGACTATATTCAATTGTCCATCACTCTGGATAATAACATGTGCGAACATCGTTGGCGATGAACCCAGCTCCCGGCGCTGACGTCACCCCTGCCGAGTCCCCAGAGCCCATGCAACTCGGGAAAGTGCGGAAAGTTTGGACATATTCTACACTCCTGCCTAGTTCGTCTTCCCTGCCCGGAGTCAACAACCAAGGTAGGTTCACCCGCTTCTCCATATGTTTCACAAACTAAGCTTACGTTACTCGTGACCATTAAAATGAATGGGAGAACACATAATACCACAGCATTGACAGATTATGGTGCAGCTGGTAATTACATGGACATGTCCCTAGCCCAGCAGCTGAATATTCCACTCCACCCTCTCAGTTAACCTATAGCTGTCCTAGAGATCAGTGGTGAACCTGTTCCTAATGGCCGAATTACTTACTGTTCTGGGCCCTGTCTCCCTCCAGGTCGGTGTTTTACACTCAGAGACACTAACCTTTCTGATCCTCTTCAGGTCACAGGATCCTATTATCCTGGGGCTCCCCTGGCTCCAGGACCACGAGCCCTGTATTAGCTGGGCTTCAGGAGAACTCCTGGTCTCCAAGGTGTCTTTCCAGATCTTGCTCAATTTCCTGTAGGGCCTCACAAGTGGAGAGCCCCCAACCAGAGGACCTCTCCACCATTCCAGATGTCTACCGAGACTACCATGATGTCTTCAGCAAGACCCTGGCCTTCTTCATTAATAAGAAGGATGGAGGGTTACGTCCCTGTATAGATTATAGATCACTTACTGTAATGCAGTCACCATCAAACCCCGAGAACCACTCCCACTCTGGAACATCTACAGAAAGCGACCATTTTGCCAAGTTGGACTTTCGTAGCACCCACAACCTCGTCCGCATCCAAGAGGGGGATGAGTGGAAGACATCCTTCATCACATGCACTGGTCAATGCGAGTATCTCGTTATACCATATGGGTTAGCTAATAGCCCCCCTATCTTCCAGGTGTTCATGTACATGGTCTTCCGAGACATGATTAACAGGTTTGTGGTGGTCTACATTGACGACATTTTGATCTACTCTCCGTCTCACTCCCAAAATGTTGATCATGTTCACCATGTTCTCCAGCGCCTATAAGAGTATCAGCTATTCATCAAAGGGGAGAAATGTGAGTTTCACCAATCCCAGGTCCAGTTTCTAGATTATGTCCTCCGACCAGGCGCAGTGTCTATGGATGAGAGCAAGGTTGCAGCGATCCAAGAGTGGTTGCCTCCCCAGGCAGTGAAGGAGCTCCAACAGTTCCTAGGGTTTGCCAACTTCTATCGGAGATTCACTGACGTCGCTCACCCGCAACCGTCCCAGCCAGTTTAGGTGGACCCCTGAAGCTGACCTAGCCTTCCATAAACTAAAGGAGGCCTTTTGCACCACCTCTATCCTCCAACAGCCTTAGCCCGAAGACCCGTTCGAGGTGGAGGTGGATGCGTCTGAGGCAGGAGTAGGAGGTGTCCTAATACAACACGACCCGGTAACCGGCTGTCGTCACTGTGCCTATTTTTCAAAAAAACTCTCCCCGGCAGAACAGAACTATGATGTCTGAGATTAGGAGCTCCTGGCCATGAAGTTAGCCTTTGAGGAGTGGCGTCACCTTTTAAGTCTTTACTGACTACCGTAACCTGCAATACCTCCAGACAGCTAAACACCTGAACCGGCGACAAGCGCATTAGTCTATGTTTTTCTCTCGTTTTCATTTCACAGTGACTTACCTCCCCAGTTCCAAGAATGGAAAGGCCAATGCCCTCTCTCGCCAGCACGATCCCTCCACATCCGACGACTTAGCTATGCCCGTTCTTACCCCATCCTGTTTCAGCGCAACCATCTCCCGGTCCCTCGATGAAACTCTTCGAGCCCTGAATGACCGGTCACCTCCTCCTGTGGGATGTCCACTGGGCCGATTGTACATACCCCTGGTACATCGTCCCGCTCTGCTCCAATGGGTCCATACATCTCGCAATTCCGGCCACCCAGGGACTTCCACAACCCTACCTGGCACGACACTACTAGTGGCTAAAATGGCGGAAGGATGTGGGGGAGTATGTTGCCTCCTGCCCAGACTGCGCCCAGTTAAAGGCCTCCCATCAAGCCCCCACGGGTCTTTTACAGTATATCCGCTCCCGATCCCAACTCGTCCATAGTCCCACCTGGCCATGAATTTCATAACAGACCTACCGTGTTCCAAAGGTAACACTGTCGTAGAACGCTTTTCCAGAATGTTCCAAAATTACTCTCCCCACAGCAATTTCCTAGCTCCTGACAACAATCGATCTGGCCGACCTTCTCCTTACCTGGGTGTTCCGGTACTATAGCCTCCCGGAGAATATCATGTCTGACCAGGGACCTCAATTTGCATCCTAGGTTTTCCGTGCCATCTGTGGTAAACTCAATATCGCCCTCAGCCTAACCTCAGCATACCACCCACAGTCCAATGGTTTGGCAGAACAAACTAATCAAGAAGTCTCCAAAGCCGTAGTCAACTGGGGGTCAGGGCTACTCACCTCCAATGGGTGGAGTACACTATCAATACTCGGGTGAGTCCAGTAATGGACCTCTCTACCTTCCAGTGTGTGCTAGGATACCAACCTCATCTGTTCCCTTGGGACTCCCCCTTCGGAAATGTCCCATAGATAGACAATTAGTTTCAGGATGCCTAAAGAGTCTGGTGCCTGGCTCGGCGGGTTCTTCTTACGCATTTGACCCACGTCAAAGCCCAAGCGGATCGTTGCCGGCTGCCGGGTCTCACCTACCGGGTAGGGCAGAGAGTCTGACTCTCTACACAAAGCCTAAAGCTGCCCTCTTGCCCTTAGCTCTCCGCTTGGTACATTGGGCTGTTCTGCATCCTTCGCCGAGTTGGGCCCTCTTCTTATCACCTTTAGCTCCCCGGCCTATACCGTATATGTCCCACCTTCCATGTTTCCCTCTTGAAGCCTGTCCATTACAGCTCCTCGCATCCCTCCTCAATGCTGATGCCTCCTCTCTCAACAACGCTGTCTGATGGTCAGGCTGCATACACAGCTCGTGCCCTTCTCGACTCCCGGTGTCGGGCAGGCTGCCTGCAATACAGAACCTGTTAGACTGGTAAGGATTCGGACTAGATGAATGGTCCTGGGTGCCCACTTTGGACGTCCTCAACCCTTCTCTCAACTCAGACTTTCACGCCGCTCACCCCTCCGTGCTAGTGCCCCAGGGCCGTCCTCGCCACAAGAGGGGGCACTGGCATGCCCACAAGAGGGGCAGAGCACCGGTTGCCGATCACCACATGATGCTGCCTCGTCTCTCTGTCGGAACCGGGTGTATATCCTTCCATCCTTCCCTGCCTTTCCCTGCTCCCTCATCGGCTCTCCTCCTCCCTCCCCGGATCCTCATCTCGTCCACCTGTTCCGGATGATCTTCATGGTTACAGACTCTCGCCTGCCTCTCAAGCACGTTCCCCTTGGATTCTGTACTACCCAATCACAGAAATAAAGGCATTTACCTCCGCATTTCGGGGTCTGCCTCCTCCCTGCTCGGCCAACCTAACAGAAATACTACCAAAATTATACAAAGTCTACTAAAGCACTTTTGGATGTTTCTCTAGAACAAATCTGCCAAGCTCCCAATACATGTGCAGTTTTCATGGTTAACTATAGACCATTATGACACTGGACATTAAATACATTGCAGGTACACAGTCATAGAAAATTGAATCAAGGGCAACAAGTAACCTGGTTTCAATTAAGTCCCTTAGCAAGTGTACAGTCTCCTGACTCAGACCCTGTTAGACCAAATATCTAATGAGACAGTGAGCCTAAAATTTCCAAGCAGAGAAATCAATAATTCATAAATGAAGTGAATCTATGGAACAGAGAAAAAAGTTTTCCCTCTGAGAGGAGGTCCTGTAATCTAATGCCGTAATTTATATTATACTGGAAGGTAGGGACATTTAGTCATTTAGGAAATCGTTCATTGCCATCCCTCTGGAGAGTGAGATACTGGATTAACGCCGGTGCAACAAGGCCAGTACAGCGACCTCCAGCAGCAATAGGCATGTTAATCGAAATAATCTAGTTTATCATTTCTCAAAAGGGTGTATCTCTGAGAACAAGAAGTGGAATTTTGGGACAGTGTGTGGCTTGACTGTACCTATGATCAGAAGGACATTGGTTCAAATCGCACAGAGTGATTTTGCCATTGGGTCCTTTTGCAAGGCCCTTAACCCTAACCCCCACTAACCCTATTTGTACAAGTGTAAGTCACGTAGGATAAGTGTGCTAAATAACTGTAAAGTGGGAAAGCTTTGCAAATGCAGATAGCATGTAATTGAGCTTTTTAAACAGTAATTTTAATTCAGATTTAATAGATTATGTTAGGGAAATAGAATAAATTAAATATTATTGGGGGAAAAAATCACACTTTCTAAAGCATAACAAAGACATTATACACTGCATTACAGTGGAGTTTGCACACGGTATAATGAAATTCCCTATGAGAAAATAGCCTTGGGATCCAGAAATAGCATTAACCTTATCTAACCTGCCTCCATTTGATTAACCAAAACAATATGTGCAAGAGCTAAATTAATGGGAGAATCCTGCAAGACAAACATACAGGAGGACATGAGGGACACAAATAGCAGCCGATAGATTAACAAGGAAGTGGAGTTTAGGCAGGTACACAAGAGAAACGCAACATGAAAAAGTTTGCTAATAGGCCAAAATGAGTGTAATGAAGACTGAGTAGAGAGAGCGAGAGACAGCAGACCCAAATCTCGATGTGCCATGTAGGGGGTCAGCAAGGAGAAGGAAGAAAAAAGAAACACATTTTCATCCTTCATGCTACCTAGTACTCATTTCCTTGTGTGTTGTTTTTTTTTTAGCCAGTCAATAGGCGCCTGCTTCTTTTAATGAGAACAAACCACACCGTTCACCTGGCCAGCAGGTGTCCTCGTCACATATTTCCGACATAACGAGTGAATCTCGCTTCAGCGCACAGTAGGCAAGACGAGAATGACTTCGATCTAGTTGAGACGAGGAGGGGCTGTCGGCCTCCAATACAGACTGTGTGTGTTCATTGCATAGATTTTCTGAACTTTCCACCTCTATAAGAGTTGCAGTTCATTAAAACAAGCCCTAAAATAAAACCAGGCAGGATACTGAAGGTAAACAAGAAGAACTCTTAATCTCTTAAAATGCCAGTGGCAGTATTTGAAGAGCAGGTATAGAGAGTTTTATGTAAGTATCAAGTAGCAAGACTAAGGGAATAAGAACCAAAAACAACCACAAACAATGGATACTACTACAACAACAACAATTACTACTACTACTATGAATAATAATAATAATAATAATGCTGTTATATGGTTTAGTAAAAAGTCTGTACTTTAAAAGGTAAATGCTTTAACGATATAACCGAAGGGGGAGGGGGGATGCAGGGGTATTCCACAAAGCAAGTTTTCTAAGTTAGCTAGGTTAACTTAAGCTACAAGGTATGATCGTCTAAGAAGAGTTTAGGTAAGGTATTCCTATTGGACAATTATGACATCTATCTTAACCCAGCTAACTGAGAAATCCTCCTTCACGGAATACCCCCCAGGTGAGATTAGAAGTAGGTCACTATTATATCCTAGAAGAGACATATTTTGTCTTGGAAGAAATACATGCATGTGAACAAAATGACAATGTATAATAAAATGCTGTTTAAAAAAAAAAAAATAAGTGAGATATATTTAGTATGAGGTACCACAGGGCCATAAAACGCCAGGCACCTGTTTATGCAGGAGTGCAGGTATTGCACGGATGCAGCCCCAATGCCGGAGTCAGATTAAATCGTTATCTAGGTCAGCACAGAGCAACGCAGCTCGTCCTCTCACACCTGTAAAGATTCTGCATGCCAGCCCCACAAAAAGATTACTCAGTATGCATTAGTCTCAACAGGATCTGAAAATAAACTCTGCTTGCGAAGTATTATTAATCTAAGCATGTCAATGGCGGGAGATTGTTTGTGCTTCATTTTGCCGCCTCGTTGCCGCGGAAGCTCTAACGTCTCAGACTGTTACCCAGTATCATGGGATGCAGGAAGCCACGGGCTAGAAACCCTGAGCCAGCATTATTTCAAGGCCAGATGTCTCTGCAAAGTTTCCCCCCGAAGTTAAGTGCTGAGTCGCTCTGGAAGGTAGAACTCAGGGGTCAATCGTATGAGTCAATGGCAACGAAGAGAGATATCGAAGCATTTTTCCCCACTGTTTCAGATTGCTCTGAACTAGGGCAAATCTTTGCAGGCTACAAGAGGCTGTGCATCTGTAAGAAACACCCAGCTAGTCTTGTCTAATATATGCTTTTTGTTTTTTAAAGCTGCGGCAGCAGTGCTTGAAGCGTCCCGGGAACGCAGTTCCGGAACTTCTGTATTTTCGTCTTTTGGGTTCCGCCACTTTTTTCTGCGTTCCGGTACTTACTGAA
>JAODKF010000126.1:5014136-5025473 GCA_026779585.1 Mormyrus proboscirostris
ACAGGTGTTCCCCAATATGTATATATTACAATTATGACCTTTGTTCAGAGCTTACAAATATTCAGAATTTCTTCACCCAAATTAATAAATACATTTTAATTATCAATTGTATTTTTATACAGATCCTCAATTACCTAAAAGTTGTCTTTTGAAAACATGCTGTTTTGCCAGGTCTGGAACATACTGTGACATACAGTACAATGAAAATGAAACACATGTAGCTGCTTCTCCAGTGCAGGCCTACAGAGAGTCAGGAGTCTATCCCAGGAATCAGGGGAGACAGTTGTGATGGTATTCCTGCCGGCGACAATGAGCAACTTAGTAGCCGATCTCCGATTAGTAGCCGTATGCTTGGGCTGTGGAAGCTGGAGGACCTGGAGGAGGCAGAGGTGGCAACAGAAAGGAGCATCTGTGCAGGACGTGTCAAGCCACAGTGATACCCAGCAAGCTATGCTTCACAGAAACACTTTGGTGGAAATAAGTATTAATAAAGGTTGGGCTGGTGGCACACAGGAGAAGGCGGAGGGGCACTGTGACCTCACACCTATAGGATTGTGGGTTCGGCGTCTTCTCAAGCTTTCTGTGGACTGGCATCTGAAGCCGGCTGCCTCGCAAAGGTGGTACCTTCTCACTTTTTTAAGATTAAATTATGAAGCAAGTAACTTTGCAATAACTCATTATTAAGACTTTATTGTCATTTTATTGTGATATTGTAAAATGTATTAGTTTCTTATTTTAGCCAGCTGCCATTGCTGGTCTCTCATGCAGGGCAGTTTGCTGCCTCCTACCCCGTGCTTCCTGGAATAGGTTGCAGGCTCAACGTGCCCTTGCACAGGGGAAGCAACTATGGAGGACGGACGGATTTATGAATACAGCCAGCTGCTAGAATATGTGAAACTATAAGGTGTTAGTTCTGGATGAAAATATCTGCTACGGAAAAATCAATCAGAAATCGCTTGTCCTCTTTTCTTTGTTTTCCCAGAATCCCGAGCAGCCCCGTGATCTCCTCAGTGCCAGTAGCGCGCGGCCCTGCGCGTGGACCTGCCCTTTCTCGGTCGTGTGTAGCCTGTCTCCCTCAGCAAAACAACATTCTCCTCTGGCGGGACTATGAGTTTCACTAAATCCCCATCGCAGGGCCACGAATACCATCATCGCCGCCAAGATTTCCATCCAGGTCCCAGGGAATTTTGCCTGCCGATGGAGGAACGTGTGGTGGGATGGAAATGGTCTGCCAGTTCGCTGTCTCTTTTTGTTTTGTTCTGGCAAACCAGTTGGCGGTAAGAATGTCGGCAGGAGGGGATAATGGCACAAATCCACTTAATGAGAGTGCGATGGGGAGATCCATTAATTACAGTCTAATCTGCTGTGAAGCCATGCAATTTCTGAGCGGGAGTCTTTATCTTTAGGGATAAGACCGTTACTGTACTGCATTTTAGACAAATTTAAGACATTTTAAATACTATTTAAAGAAAACAAATGTACAGGGCATATCTCGGAGTTACTGTAAATTGAAGGCCATTTAATGGCACCTTTTGTATCATTATGGCTTAAAAAACAAATAAAAACATACTTTCTCTTGCAATTTAAGCATCAAATATAATGTCATTAGCATGTAATTTGGGGATACATATTACTTGGCACACAGCAACGTACTGCTCCTGCGTTCTTGGCTAATATAACGTGTAAGGAAATGTAATTTATTTTTTTATTTTTTTTGCGTGGCTTTAAATATATGGGTGGGATTAATTAACTTTTTATTAAACCAAAATGAAATCACTGCTGGAATCTAATAACTGTGGTCATGATTAAATTTCACACCGATGATCTAAGATAAGGCTGTGTTGATATTCAATTATGCTCTGTTGTTGTGTTTTTTTTTTTTTTTTTTATCAAGTGCCCTTGTGATGGGCAGATATGGTTTAAAACTCCTTCTCCATCCTTGGCCACATGTTAATAAGTATTCAGTGTCGTAGCAAGGGATCAGGACCAAACCTCCATATCTAAAAACCCTGAAGCTTCAACTGGTGCACCTTGGAAGCTTCAACTGGTGCACATTTTCCTACTCTGATATTCACCGCACATGACCACATGTTATGAGCAAAACTTGCAGGCCTGAGTAACACCCCCAACCAACCAAAACCAATTTTTACCTGCGGCATTACATGAACTATGTGACATCACTACTTCATGACATCATGAACTGCATGACATCAATATGGATGACTAGCACCAGCTAAACACACATACGCTTCACCAAGCAGAGACCTAACAAGGGACAGATGTGCTACACACCACCTTACACAGCGTTCTGAATTAACTTTGCCCATGAGATCTCCCCTTTGAATCCAGCAAATGAAATTGCCCATATGTCTCGGTTATAGGACATAGCTTCTCTCCTGCTACTTGGCAGTACTACAAATTGCCTCTGTTCTCCAGGTAATTTTGAACTGTGTGCAGCTCTAGATTGTTTCTAGTTTCAGGTGGTTTCATAGGTTTAGTTGGAAAAAATGTTGCTATTGTTTGGCAGCTTTTTAGTCAAACAATATGCCTTGAATGTTGAATGTCATTTGAATATGATAAATCCTCTGCAAGTACTATTAGTCTGTACAACAAGCCCCAAAGTCTCAGATCATTGTGTCTTAAGTAAAGCTGCTTCATTCCACATTGGCAGAAACACAGACTGCCCTATTGGATAGGGGATCTCATGACAAAAGGTCTTTGAAAGCTCACTGGATACTCCGCTTCATTGGGGATTGTCTTTGAAAAGCATTTTTGCCACCACTGCATTTCCAAAGGTTCCCTGAGTCAGTCCCAGGTCCTTTGATATTACAAAGTTGCTCGCCTGGACTGGCGGGTGTTGAAACACCATAATCCATCCATGCTACAGGATTTCTTCTTAGAGAACATCCCTAACGCCATAATCTATCCAGACTCACAGCTTCTTATTTGTTATCTTATTTACTCTTGAGGTGGTCTCCAGTAGCTGAAAAAAACTAGGCTGTGAACTTGCTATCAGTTATAAATCCCCGTTGTCCAGGAGCTCCTAGAGATTAAAAGGATTCTAACATTGGAGAAAATAAACGATGCCTCCTCCTCCTCAACTCTAAGCCGTATATATTGCTGGTAATGTAAGTTTCTTTTGAGAATAACACCAAAACTTAACACATCCAACCAGCCATCCACCTTTTATAATATCTTATCTACCGCAGGATCATGACCAGCCTAGAGCCAATCACAGCAACACAGGTCACAGGGTAAGGGATTCCCAAGTCAGGATGCTGGTCCATCATGGCAAGGAACACAAACGGTTGTTCTAATGATATTTTAGTTACTCTCCTGACTGATATTTCATCTTCGCTTTAATATGTGTTTTGGTGTTATGGTCATTTTATGAGGGCAGAAAATGAAGGAAGAGAAAGGGTAGAAAAGTGAGGCATTTTCTGGTAAGAGCAGGGAGGGAAAATATCAGAACAGAAATATTAGAGACACTGTATGCATACAGTAGAAATAGAGAGTGTTAAGATTCTTAAAAATGTAGAAGACATACCTGTGGGGGGCGCTGACGGAGGGTTCGGAGGTGCCCCCTTGTGGATTGGTGGCTGGCTCATCGGTAAAGGTCCATCACTCATTTATGTACAGGTGAATGAGAGACAGATCAAAGCCAATCTGGACCAGTGTATGCCCGGCGGGTCCAAATTCACTCACCTCCTGGGGTGAAAACATCTGTTAAGGTACGTGTTTCCTGTGGCTCAGTTTAAACTCACCAGTGACAGACAGCGCAGCCTTTTTGAGGATGATGCTAGTTACGGCATTGGGATTTCTTTGTGATTGATTCCCAGAGTAACTTGCTGATGGGAATTTTTGTTTTGCATTGAAGTTAAGAGAAAAATACCACAAGGAGCTACGTAGAATGTGATGTTAGTTATGTAGCTACATAGCATGTGGTGTTAGCTATGTAGCTATGTAGCATGTGATGTCAGCTGTGTAGCTACATAATTTGTGATGTTAGCTTTGCAGCTACACAGCATGTGGCATTAGCTATCCATCTACTGTACTGTACCGGACAGGAATAAATAGTTGAGATGCGTGAGGCCAGGTCTGTATGCATGGCTGATCTAATACTCAACAAGCATATAGGGATGGATAGCAAGGAAAAGCACTCAGATACTGTCTGTGGAATGTAAAATAAAAGAAAACACGCAGGGTTCCATCAGGTCTTTAAGAAGCTGGAGAGAAATCCGGTCCCATCTCAAAAACTTTCTTCAGTTTAATTTTTTGATTCAGAGTATCTAACTCTTAATTTTGAAATTGAATTCAATTAATTAAAATGTAATTTCTGAATGTTCTCGATGAAATCTCTAAATATAGTTTGTTGTCGACCTTGTGCCATATGCTGCCTGGGATTGACTCCAGACCGGCCCACGACCCTGAGCAAGATAAGTCATTTGAAAATGGGAGCTTCTATATATTTGGACCATATCAATACTTTATTTGCTCCAATGAGGGCAATATTAATACTGTTATTTTTCCAAGGAAAGTATACTTCCACTGGTAGAATAAACACTCGAGTTCCATCAAAAACCATATAAAATTACTGCTCTCTGTTTATTTTTTTAATAAAACACCAGTGCAATACAGGAGATAAATCAGAACACATTTCCCCTTCAACTGAGGGTAATATTAATCATAGATAACCGGTTATTCATCAGCCACAAGCCACTGAGGCAACGCACAGGAGAAGCCACACGCTCTCTCTGTCTTTATATGCTGCGAGGCGTGCTTTAATTTAAGTCCTGTGGATGCTTCTGACAAAATGCCCTGAGGCGGGAAATGTTATTGAAAGCCATCGGATGAGGTTGGGGCTTCAGGTGCAGGGATGGGAATTCGTATAGCGATGTCGTACTAAGAACTAGAATACAAGCAGATGTCGAAAGGTGGGATACCAGGACATGGTAAATAAAAAAACTATACCGAGCTTGTGTGTGTGCATGTGTGTGTGTATATTTCTGACCATTCTTCCAGGAGACCATTTGTGATGTCAGGCACTGATGTTGGACGAGAAGGCCTGGCTTGCAGTCACTGCTCTATTTCATCCCAAAGGTGTTCTGTGCAGGCCCGTCAAGTTCCTCCATATCATACTTGTTCATCCATGTCCTTATGGACATTGCTTTCTGCACTGGTGCACAGTCATGTTGGAACAGGAAGGGGGCATCCCCAAACCGTTCCCACAAAATTGGGAGCATGGCATTGTCCAAAATGGCTTTGAATGCTGCAGCACTAAGAGTTCCTTTCAGTGTAACTAAGGGCCCAAGCCCAACCCCCAAAAAACAGCCCCACACCATAATCCCCCCTCTACCAAATTTTACACTTGGCACAATGCAGTCAGGCAAGTACCATTCTCCTGGCAACCACCAAACCCAGACTGGTCCAGACCCGTTCTCCGCCAGACGAAGAAGCGTGATTCGTCACTCCAGAGAACACGTCTCCACTGCTCTAGAGTCCGGTGGCAGTGTGCTTTACACCACTGCAGCCGATGCTTTGCATTGCACTTTGCTTGGATGCAGCTGCTTGGCCATGGAAACCCATTCCATGAAGTTCTCTACGCACTGTTCTTGAGCTAATCTGAAGGCACTTTAATGTACTACTTGCAAGCAGTATCTATTTCCCATTAACATGCTATTAGCACCCACTGTCTATTGCCCTTTAACATGCTATTTGCACCCGCTGTCTATTGCCCTTTAACATGCTATTTGCACCCGCTGTCTATTGCCCATTAACATGCTTTTAGCATCCACTGTCTATTGCCTATTAACGTGCTATTAGCACCCACTGTCTATTGCCCTTTAACATGCTATTTGCACCCGCTGTCTATTGCCCATTAACATGCTTTTAGCATCCACTGTCTATTGCCCATTAACGTGCTATTAGCACCCACTGTCTATTGCCCTTTAACATGCTATTTGCCCCCGCTGTCATTTGCACTTTACCCTACTATTTGCACTTACTGGCTAGATGCTAAACCATATCTGTATACTTGAAGAATGACAATAAAGTTGAATCTAATCTAATCTAATCTAATCTAATCTAATCTAATCTAATCTAATCTAATCTAATCTAAACAATTTAATGAGACAAAAAGGTGATTTCTGAATATGTCATTTGTTTGTTACCAAACTATACTTGGGCTGTCACTCTATGAGACCTACCGTTACACCAGACTGATATGCACATTTCCACAACATCCTTGAGATGGCTGGATTTATCTGTTCAGGTTAACGCAAGGTCTGCTCAGCATTGATTGTCAAACTTTCACAAGCTGCTATATAGTATAGTAGTGTCTCATATTAAGGCTCATTTTTCTTTTTTTCTCTCAACAATCAAAGCCCCAAGGTTAGGTTTCATGCATCTTAGCTCCAGTCTCCAAGGCCTATCATGGTCATTCAGAGCTCGACTAATTCATCCTCTCCTCCTGATTACAGGGGCCTTTCAATAGTGTTTTTCCGGCCCAAACCAGTGCAGGGAAATCAATGTCTGAATCACCTCTGCTCCAAAAATGACCTTGAAGTTGATTTGAAAAAGTGTAATACCAATAAAAAAGAAAATGATAAAATATTTATCATTTTGCTATTAAGAGAAATCAAAGTATAAATTAAGTAAAAATTTTAAATATTCCTATTGCTTGTTACATGAGGAAAAGCGATATTGAAATAAAGTAAAATAAAATTTATTTTTAATAAAAATCTACACAAGGAACTGCATTACATAACTGCATTACAAACCATGACCAGAAGGCCGAATAGTAAAACATCATAGAATTTTCTAGAGTTGGAATACAGACTCTGAAGAGCAACAACAAACTTGAATAGGGCAAAACAATATAGATGTAGATTAAACAATAAGGGCTATAACTCATAATGACTGCGAAGCAATTACATATAAAAGAATGGGAAAATGAATGCATGCACTCAAAATCTGATGAGAACAACAAAATATCGGTTATCAGTGTTATAAGAAAAATCCAATTACAGATGAATATTGGCCAGATAAAGCCAGCAACAGCGACAGTAAAACAGGTTAGGGGTCTTAACTTAATCATCTCTCTATCCACAATCTGTAGGTGCTTTTCAGTCAGGTCAGAGTAAGAGGCTTTCTTTACTGTGAGAGGCTGGTTTTAAAGCATTTTGGTTGATGGGCTGTAATAAAAGGCCTTCTATGATTATTTTGACAAGCCGCTGTAGAAGATTGAACACGTCTCATCGGTACTGCACTGTATCAAGCATCAAGTGCTTGCTACAACAGGCCGTTGACCTTATAACATGAATTTCTTGTCCTGCTTCAGTTGTTGAGGTCAGTTGCGATTAGAGTACTTCCTGGTTCGACATGCCACCAAAAATTGTTCATACAGGAACAACGACCAGAGTGGGACTAACATATTTCACACGTGTCAAAATTATGTAGAAGCCCTATACTTTGATGTCCTGTTCCCTCATTTTTTTTCCTTTTTGAATGATACCTATTTTTGACTTTCATATTTGCACATTGCTTCTCACTTTTTTACATCAACGTGGGCTTAGGGTCTTCGTTCGTTCCCCTTCCAATTTTCATTTCTGCTGAAGTGTTGCATCTATTTCTAGACAAAATGTATTAAAGTAAATTTAGCGTGCAGAGTTTTAATCCAAACATAATTTCAGTCTGAGAAAAAAATACAATATTGTACATTAGTATTATTACCATCATAATAATATGCTTCATCATTCAAATATTTACATGTGTATAATATTTATCTATTGCATATGTATAAGTATACATATAAAATAACACACGTGAATGTAATAAACAAAAGGCATATATTGCATATTACTATTTACATTTTTTTTTTCCAAATAACCCTTTTTTATTACGTTGTATTTTTTAACATGTATTTGTGGATACAGAGCAGTAATATCATTATCTTCATTTGAACTTGGACATGGTCACTGTTAAACTCTCACTAAATAATCATAGCCTGCTTATTTTTGATTGTGCCATAAGAACAGCCAAATAAAGTGTGCTGAGCACAGGGCTATGAGAAGTGATGCGGAAAGAACAATGGAGCTTGTTAGCGGAGTTTTGACCATAAATGGGCTTCAGCCAAAGGGAAAACAGTTAATGAAGAAGTATACTTTCAAGTATATTTTCATTTGAAGTTTATTTTCAATACCAGGGTCACTCAGTGGGTGGCGCTATTGCCTCACGCCTCTGGGGTTAGGGGTTTGATTCCTATCCTGCCTCTGTACATCGTTTCTCCCCATGTTGTAGATGTTGTCACTGGCGTGCCCAAAATGGTGGCGCTGTGTGTGAATGTGGCATCGTACCACTCTGACGGAGTGGCATACCATCCAGCATGTGTCCCTGCTTTGTGCCCACTGCTACCTGGGATAGACTCCAGTAACCCCTGCCCTGAAGAAGTGTTTAATAGGTGGCTGACTTATGCAGAGTCACAGAAATGCAGGGTCTTTCCAAGTGACAAGGCTGGCACAACTTGTGCAGCACTACAGTTCTTCATGGGGTATTTGCACATATGCATGCCCACTAATGGTGCGCTAAACTCAAGGCAATATGGAGTCAGCAGCTCAGCTGACAAGGGAAACCAATCAAACTGAACAGAACACTGTAGAATCCACAGAGCCTGGAGTAGAGTACAAACTCACCCATGCGATATGGCAGTGCTGAGCCTGGAGTAGAGTACAAACTCACCCATGTGATATGGCAGAGCTGAGCCTGGAGTAGAGTACAAACTCACCCATGCGATATGGCAGAGCTGAGCCTGGAGTAGAGTACAAACTCACCCATGCGATATGGCAGAGCTGAGCCTGGAGTAGAGTACAAGCTCACCCATGCGATATGGCAGTGCTGAGCCTGGAGTAGAGTACAAGCTCACCCATGCGATATGGCAGTGCTGGAGGCATCTTAAAGGGACAGTTCACCCAAAAACTGAAAAAAGATATGTTTTAAAGGGGCTTTAGTGCTGTCCATCTCGGTTGTACCGCTGGGAGATGCCAAGTTTTGGAAATATCGGCCATAGAAATGTCAGGCTTCTCTCAAATATAACAGGAGTGAATGGCATCCTTTCTGTGGTGATTAAAGCGCCAGAAAAATATACTTATAAAATTCAACATCAATGTCTCTTACCAGAAATCATGACCTGGTCACTCAAGATAATCCACAGACTTTGTAGTGAGCAGTTCTTAAACAGGGAAACCTTGAAAGAATATTGAACATTGAAATTGGATCCCTGCAAATCATACATATGCTATTTTTGCCACTAAATTCTATCACGTCTCCTTCTTGTTGATGTAAAAATTCTATCATCACTTTAGCATAATTCAGGCTTGTTCTATTTTACCTCTTCGTACTTAAGCATAGATATAGTGAGCAGAATCGTATTATAACTTATATAAAGGGTGAGAATCTAATGTTAAGTTTTTCATTAATAAAGCACTCAAGGATCTTCTGTAATAGCTTTTTTTTGAATTCAAGTAAAACAAACAGCATCTGGGCGTGCTGGAGTCTCTCATTTTTTAATTGATATAAAATTTAGATTTAGTAAAATCCACATGTGGATGTAGAAGGTATACAGTATGGGTTGTCCACAGGTCATGACACATCTTGCATATCTGTTTTCACTAGTAGATCAACCATGTTTAATTGCTTCCTGTTAACATCTTTAATGAAGTATTTATATATCACTTCAAATAAAAGGGCTGTGAGTTACTGTTAACAGACAAAAGGCAGCTGTGTAATAACTTCTAAATAGAGAAATTTCAGATTTACACATAATATTTCAGTGTTTTACCAATAGTAATTTTGCTGTAATGTTGCACTATGCAATAAGTAAACAAAAAAACCACAAGATGACTCAAATTCTGGTGGCTTTCAAAACAAAAAAAATATAAAAAAGAAAATACACTCAGCAGTCTCAACTAAAGACAAAAACAATGTGTCAGATTCATTAATTTGCCAAAATAACAGCTGGTTTTATGTATTCAATTTGAACTTAACTTTTTAAGGCTGAAAAAGGAACAAGCTGTTTGGAACTGGAATTGATATATTTCATATGGTGTGTTTAGAAACATGGAAAAACAGAGTCGTGGAAAAAACTCACCGGAGTCTAAAATAACCTAAAACCTGGGGAATATGAATCCTGGGGGAAACGTGGTGTGTTGCACAATTACCGCAGGATGCTCGTCCCGTAACCAGGGAGATTTGTTAGTCCATCTCAGGGCTCCGTCTTCCTGCACTGGCTGAACAGAGCAACTCTACTCTGCTGGGACACAGTAGCTGGGATGAATAATTGTAATACCAATAAAAATGAAATAAATACACCAAAAATGCTTTGTGGTTTCCGCATGCAGAAAGCGCTGTGGAAAAAAGAAAAGGAAAAATAAACAATGTTTATGTGAACAGTTGTGAAGTAAAATAAACGAATAACGAACATTTATTTTTTTTCATGCTAGAGACTTTTGGCAGTTGTTTGTACTTCTCATGGAAGATAATTCATTTGTCAGCACCTTTGTTTAGTCTGAGAAGTTTTACAGTAGGACATGAGAATCCAGTGATAACTAGATGGGAGAAAATGCATTTTATATTTGTTTAGCAAGCACATCTATCCAAAGCAACGCACGTTTTTGAGAGGAAGCTGGGTCAGCCAGTTCCCTGGAGTGAGTGGGAGTTCAGGGACTGGCTGAAGTGGTCGACAGTGAAACCGCTCTGTCGACCACTGGATTGAAACCATCCTATCGCACGGAGCCACGCATCACATGTAACTGCACAACATGTAAAACATTTTTGCAAAATCTGGGGCTTGTGACTTTCACAGTGTTATTACAGGTGGCAAACTACAGATGCATTGTGCGATGGGGTGGGATGAGGATCTTTAATGGGGGGAATGAAGTCTGGGCTCTCACCAGCAAATAGATGTTAACTGACATAAAGTGGGTGTTTCTCTAGGTAGCGAGACATTGCAAGAAATTGCAAGAGACATAGAGTTCTGAGAGACTATGTTTGGTTCTGATGGTTTCCCGCTTGTATTTTCCATGTTCGTTGTTCCTTTGTTAGAACTGAAATTGCTGTTTTGGGTGTTTTGCTCCCTCGGTCTGTAAAATCCAGAGAGTTTTAATAAAGTCCCCAGTTCTGTCCTCTAAATCCATACATACCGCAGATGTGTTTGCATTTTTTTTTCCTTTTTATTTTTTTTTCAGAAACATACAACAGGAAATCAGCAAGCTATTTAGAAATATTCACAATAACGAGAACGAGAAAGTTGTTAGCTCGGTAAAGACGTAGCGGGACAGCGAG
>JAODKF010000126.1:5025722-5061860 GCA_026779585.1 Mormyrus proboscirostris
ACATCGCATCATTACTCACTGCCAGGCCGGCGATCGTTCGTATTTATTCCCAATAATGACGACACTGCATGTGATTTATTGAACGGGAGCATTATGAAAATCCCAAATGCACTATGGCCCTTTGCACTATGTTTAAATTTATATGACGACATGAGAACTAGCCCTGGAGTCTACACTGGGACACAGAAGGCACAAGGCAGGGTAAATCATGACAATATCAAGACACCAATCCACTTAAACCACATAGCATTGGAATGTTTGAGGAAAGCATACAGCCTAACTAAATAATAATATTAACAACAGTAATCTTGACCAGGGTGTCCACTGATGCCAGGGTCCCAGTCCAATCGAAGCCTGGATTTGGGATCCAGCCCCGGTCATCAACAGAGCCAGTTACCCTTCAGCTAATCATCTTCACCCGTTTATTAAGTCTACGTGTGTTGCATTTCCTGTTTGAGCAATTAAATGTCGGCTGTGTGTCGGTTCACTGTGACGTATTGCAAGTACTGCTTAGTACTGAGTATTTCTCCTGGCTGGCACCATTGATAGTTACCAACTGTTCACTGGCCTACTGCCAGTTTCTCGACTTTGTCATTTGGATTTTGATTCTGGTATGGTTCTGCCCTGTTACGGTTCGTCTCACTAATTGCCTGTTTATGACTACAAGTTTTTGGATTCTGTTTTGGCTTTGGTTAATACATGGCCATGGAACACTGTACATGGACTCCCGCCTGATTCGCTACACCTGACTGTTTTGTCTGGGATAGGCTCCAAACTACCACATGACCCTGTTCTGGAAAAGTGATTGGAAGATGAACAGATAATATTAATGTTAAGTACTGATAACAGTACTTAACCTGATGGGCTCTTTTTCAAAGAACCTCATTCTAGCTTTACTGTTACTTACCACTGATCAGTTATTCGCAAAATTTGTGCTGATGTGTTTTCCGTCCAAACAGCATTCCCTTCCGCTACAGTACAAATATTGGAAATCATCCGATACGTAAAATGCCAAAACATAAAATTTATTACTCTGTGTTACAGGAAAGGACTTGAAAAGCAAATCCTGGAGGAGAATAAGATGTAGGTGCATGCCAACAGCCCTCTGGGAAATCATTTAAAGATGCCGCTGGTGTGTGCTGTCTAACTGATGAGGGATTTTAATGAAAAAAACTTCTCATTCTGAGAATGCATTTAGCATTGGTTTTGATTTTAACACAGTTACAATCAAGGTCAACCATGCAAAAAAGAGACTTTGTATGAATGCATTGATTTTTTAAAAAAAATTTTGTTAATGTAAATCACAAGTTAACTATAAACAGCTGATACATGACATCACACTTAAATTACAAGGCTCTAGGGCTGGTAGCTTATAAAGTCAGTTGTGCTCATCATTGCAAAGAGTATCACGGATCGTCAGTATGGAGCACCTTCAAAATACATCTACTATAATTAATCCCCGTGGCGAAACTGCGTATCTAAGAAGAAACATTAAGAAGTTAAATCTATCCATTTAATCTGTGGTAAAAGTCTGTAAACGTCACGTGTAAGGAAATAAAAACGGTTGGGAAAACCATCTTTTCCAGCGTAAGCACAGAAGCCAAACCATGATACATCCGCAGTCACGTTTCATGCATATTTCAAGCAGTGCTTTCTGTCACTTCTGTTGACTCACTCTATCAAAGACTCAGGCACAAACTGTTTTGTAGTAGTCTGCATAAAATAAATATATAAATCATTGCACGACTACATTTTTTTCTGAGCCCATGTCACGTCTCTGAAACTGAGAGCGTTGAAGTTCTGTAGGCCAGATGTCTGCATGTAGATATGTCAGCACTCGCGGGGGACAGAGATGCAAAATCACACTTTTTGATCTTAAAAACAAGACCGTCGATTACAAAAATACGACACATATAGTAATAACTATCGTATGAAATTTTACGACTTATTTCGAGAGAGTTGCACCACGCCTTGCGAGCTCGGTGTTCAATTACTGCTTGACCGGAGCTAAATAAATAAATGAAATTAAATTTTGAAAATCCACGGAGTTTCCCGTGTGATGGATCTGAGAGAGCAGGATCAGTGACACTACTCAAATATTAATGGCGGCAGTAATGAAAATCAATAATGTTGCAGAGCGCTCCCCCACCCTCGTAGTATGCCAAACATATACAGTTCTTCTTTCATTGCGGCTGAGAGACGCATGTGCAAGTCAATGCCTCCCGGCGAAGCCCCGGCGGACCGTGTGAATAAATGTCAGCCCTCGTGGCTGACATCAGACTGCAGCTAATTAAATTAAAAAAGGTCATGTCGCACGCATAAAGCTGCGTATATACCTGTGTGCGACATGTAGCCTAAGATTATCAAGCCGATCTTGAGCGCATCGCTGACTATTATAAGCTATTATAGGTCCTCCTGGCTGTACCCCTATTGAATGCAAAATTTATTTTGCAGTAAGAAAAGGGGTATTTTAATAAATATAGTGCATGTTCAATCGTGACAGAATATGAGAAGGCAATCAGATGGAGTGGAATATCCGAAATCAGGAATGGGCGTGTCGTTACCTCCCCTTGCGTTATGAGCCTCTGCGCCCCAGGTAATTCATAAGGGGTTGAGGCGTCGGTACTGACGCTCCCCGTATCTCCCACTCTCAATCTGCTGCAGTGAAAATGAACATGCCCGTTCCCTCACATGTTATGGCATCTACGTGGTCGTCCGAGGTAATGATCGTTTGCATGCGCCTTTGAAGTTATAATTTAAAAGTAGATTTCAGCTTTGGAAAGCATTATAGGTTTAAGGTAGCATAGCACGATTCGATCTAAATGAGTTCGGGAGATATATTTTGTTTAATATAAAAACGTAAGTAGCGACTGAATCTATAATTAATGTTTTTTTTAATGTTTAAATGCTTCGGAAAAGGAAACATGTTTGAACCATGATGCACATCTTAAGACAGAATCAGATGGTTTTAACTAAAAGGGAACTAAACCATCTCTGTTCCTATATCATCCATCGCCTTCATCTTTTTTTTTTTTTCTTTTAATTCGCAAAACTGCACGAATAGTCTGTTCCAATCTGGCTATCAGTGGCCACATGTGCTAAAATCAGCACTATGCAGATCCATGTGTACCAAGACTTAGCCATTTGGCAGGCCTGTCACAGGCCTCCTTTGAATTATATATTAATGGTGTAAAAGAAAGTTCCCGTGTATTTTTGGAATGGATCGCTAGATTAATGAGAGATGCTGTCTGCTGGATCCAGATTGGCTGGGAGGAGCTGCCCAACGGCAGAGCGTCAAATGAGCCTGTATCTCGATCTCTCCTGTGAAGATCATATTCTAATTGGTCATGGCGATAATTACTTTTTTTTCCCTTTCACATCCCACACGTACATTTTACTAAGATAGGAAGGACCCAGGAGTCTATTCCCTCAGGAATCCGGCTGATGGGTGACTAACCTGAATTCACCCTATAATTTTAGAGGCTGACCTCCAGGTAGAGAGGATCTGTATACTGATTCCATTAGCAGGAGCAGAGTCCATCAGGCGACATGCATGAGTAGCGTAGAATCTGCCCCTCTGGTTCACCCGTAACACAGGAGGTAATGGCTCCACTTTCGGCGATCACAAAGCGGAACATCGCGGGCTCATCTGTTATGACAGGCTACTGCACAACAGAATCTCAGGACTGGGCCCCACCTTCAGGATGACCTGTGACTTTCTTCACAAAATTAATTATTAGACGGCGGCAGGGAGCTGTAGGTGACACAGTCAAGAACTTTCAGACAAAAAGGGAATCGCTTTGACAGTAAACTATGTTTGTAGCTTTTTTGTTAACATATACAGTAGAACGTGTTCTTTTTCTTCAAAACATACGCCTGGTATTCTGTCAGAAGAATTTTACTTTGTCTATTTCTTTTTATACTTCATATATTTCATGACGTGGGGCGGCATGGTGGTGCAGTGGTTAGCACTGTTACCTCACATCTCTGGGACCCGGGTTTGAGTCTCCGCCTGGGTTCCATGTGTGTGAAGTTTGCATGTTCTCCCTCTGTCGTTGTGGGGTATCCTCCAAATACTCTGGTTTCCCCCCCACAGTCCAAAGACATGCTGAGGCTAACTGGAGTTACTAAATTGTGTGAGTGTGCCCTGTGATGGGCTGGACCCCCATCCTGGGTTCCTCATGCCCATAGGCTCCAGACCCTCTGTGACCCGGTTTGGGAAATGGATGGATATATTTTGTGACAGTGAACAGGCTTACATAGCCCCCCATTCTGTATATGGCTCATTTTTTTATTCATTGTTTCTATCTATAGATAAAATATACAGATCTGTGGATCATGTCTTTTTTGTTCTTGACAAAGTCCTGCATAGTCTGTATACATCCACATCATAAGAAAAATCATTATACATCCACATCATAAGAAAAATCATTATACATCCACATCATAAGAAAAATCATTAATAACAACATTAATAATAATAATCATCGTCATCAGCATCATCATTGCCACTCCGATTTATTTACGATATTTGTGACATTCACATTCTGGTGTTAAAGAGAAAGTAAATGAGAAGCCTGACTGGCCCTTTTTTGCGCATTGCGAGCTAGAAACCCTGTGCCTGTGGGGTTTCTTACAGTTTTAGAGGAGAGCAGATGGTATGTTCTTACATGGTTCCTTGCTAAAATGCAAATACGGCCTGCCTAGACATGCACATATTCGCACTTGCTAATTACTTTTAATAAATTTCTGTTTATTTCACTGTTGTCTAGGCAAATGTTGGATGCCTGTGTGCTTTTATGTATTATGAAAATTCACAACTTTCTCCCCAAATCAGGAACTGTGAGTCCAGAATCAATCAAAAACCTGAAGAAATCAGAGTGAAAGACAAAAGTTTTGCAGACGTTCACTGTGGATGTTGGTTATGGTGTATGTGATAAATGTATGTGAGTCACACAGCAGCTGCAGTGTGATACAGAGAGTGCTGGCCTCACCTTACCTCAACCAGATCAAATCCTTCTTTTCCTGCCCACTGGGCCAGTGGAGCCCCCTAGGAAGTAACCGGGTGTTAGGTTGCACGACACCTGAGCTCATGTGGGCTATGATTGACTTTCCAGCTGAACCAACAAAGATAGTCGCTGAACCAGACTGGACATCTGTGGGTGAGTTTGTGATCTGTGGACTGGTCAACAGGAATAGGCGCTGATGACTTTCAGGATGGCATGGAGGAATAACAAATTGTACCCTTCAGGACTGTCCTCTCCTCCGCTCTGCCCCACTCTACCCATTCTCTCTTTTTTTCGCTCTGTCATTATAGTAGCTATATGTTTGTATCATTATGTTCTTTTTCCATGAACTCCATTTACCTTTCGTGCGAAGCCATATTCATTAATTAATGCAAGTCTTTTTGAGGTATGTAATTTCCCAAATGAAGAGCAAAGTATAGCTTAGCAAGTATTTCATTTATGTGAAGCTGCTTTTCGTTTTTTAAAGTGTATGAATAAATATTGAGGGTACAAATTTCATGAATGTGTTTATGTGTGTAAGTTGCCAGTCCATATACTGGTGCTCCAGCGTTATAGAAATATAGAGTTAAACCTTTATGTTCCATCCATCCATCCATCCATCCATCTTTCAATGGCCTGTCCTACACTGATTCACAGAGTGGTCTGAACCCTATCCCTGGCATCTTAGGGTGCAAGGCTAGAGAACACACTGGATAGGGTGCCAGACCAACGTTGGGCAATCACACTATGAGAAATTTAGCGACAGCAGTTAGCTTAACTGCATGTTTTTGGACTGTGAGAGCAAACTGGAGTGACATTGGGGGGACATAAGCCACCACTCCCCCCGAAGCAGACGCGGCATTCAAGTCGCCAACCATGGAGGAGCGAGGTGTTTGTACAGTGCTGCCCACTGTGCCATGTGCTTCAAGTAAAGTAAATGCGAAAGACTGATCTGTTCAGGAAGCTGTTTACTGAAGGTGCCATTGACGCTGTATTGCTGCAGTTTGAAATATGAGACCGAAAAAAGAGCATCTCACCCATCCGGTAGGCCTTTTAATATAATAAGCATTATCCATTATTGGGTATATGAAAAGGACCAGTACAGGTCCAAAGGAATGTGTCTCTTCACCTACACCATCTTGCTCTTCATATCTCAGGGGTCACAGCACAGGGTCTGCCAATATGCAGTGCCCCTGGAGCTGGAGGTTAAGGGGCCTTGGTTAAGGGCCCACAGACATATGGCTGTTCTGTCAAGGCTGGGGCTTGAACTGGCAACCTTCTGACGATGGGCACAGAGGCTTAGCCTGCAGAGGCACTCACTGTCCCCAATTTGCGATTGCCTATGTGGTAAATGAAAGGAATACTTCCAAAGTACAAGTCCGTTAATCCCATAAAAGAACGATTAAACAATACCGACGGATCACAACCAGTGAACCTGCTGTCGAAGTAATTTATTAATGAAGCGGGCTTACTGTGCTGCACCATCCTACCATCCGCATTGACTCTCCCTCTTTTCAGTTCCCAAGGGCAACGGCGATGATCGCCAATGTTGTGCTTTAAAATACTTGATTTCAGATGCGTGCTCCGTTCACACTAAGTGTGAGATGACTCTCATCTTCGGTGTCCTCAACCAACGAAAATGTCCTTATGCTGCTCCTGCTCAGTTTCTCCTGAGGATCATGAAATACCACAGAAAGACAAGTTTATTGTTTTTGAATCATGTCCCAGGACAAGGGTTTCTGAGAAATCACTAGCTAAATGCAGCAGAAAACAAAATCACGTCAAATGAGAGCATCAGCTTAGTAAAAGGCCTCTAGGTGCTTGCAGGGAGAGTGTGCAGTTCCATAATATATTTTGTCAGTCAAGTCATATTTCCTGACTATGATTTAATGAACGAATCAAGCTACGTCAAAGCGACATTACAAGCAGCGGTGATAAAATCAATGCAATTATGGCTTAGGAAAGTTAGGGTGATAGACTCAAATGCTTTTTTGAAACAGTCAGTTGACTAAAATCGATATGGTCACTGCATATGGCAGTCCAGCTGATGCCAATGAGAGGCACGGAGTTAGGTATTACCTGAACAAAAGAAAGTCATATTTTTAAGAACAGTGGTTGAAATGGTGGGAACAGAATTGATTATGGGAGGAAAGGAATCAGAAACCTGCCATTAAAAATGGTTCATTCACACTGTAAATGATGAAATTCTGAAAATATGAATATGCCCCATTGGCACCCCATTCTGGGTTGTTCCCCACCTTGTGCCTGTAGCCTCCTGGATGGGCTTGGGGCTCCCTGCGACCCAGAAAGATAAGCGGTTTGGAAAATGGATGGATGGATGAATATGGTGTATTAATTATCCTGACTCAGTTGCCTGGACATGTACAGATTGCCTGCCCAATGAAATTATAAATAGAAACCTGTAGTCTCTCTTAATAATTGGAGTAAAAGTGCAATATTGACTGAATTATGCTTTTTGTATTATTCATTCCTGTCCAAGCTGAATAAAACGCTACCAGCAGAAACATTCTACTTTACATGCTTAACTGCTGAGCGAGTGAAGTTTGCTCTGGACACTCAGGCTTGTGCTTTTAGGATCTGCTCTTTAAGACACGTGTCCCAACAGCCCCGAGGTGGAAATCGACTGTGAAATGAATCCACTAAGAATCACCAAGGCGGCCCGATACTGTGTTCAGTAAAGCATTTGATGCCTGGTGTTTGAAGTAAAAAATAAAATATTTGAACCACAGCTGGCCCTAGTCCAGACATCAGCAACTTTTATTCATTTGAAAGTTTCCACATCACTTGGGCTTATCACAAAAAACTGACACTTTTCATGATGAAGACTGGAGGAAAATAATTACTTTTCAAAAAAGGTGTTTATTGTGTTTGTGTGTGTATCTCTCTGTATGAGTGTTAAAGTATAAGAACAGGAGTTGATAAAAGTAATGGAAATACCATATTAAAAAGGATGTTAACTTTGAAGTAAGGAAAACCCACATGCCAAACATGGGCAAACAGCACAGGAAAAGTATAACAGTAATAGCTCACTGTCAGGGATCACTGGTCACTTAATTGTTATAAACACCTCAAAAGTATGACTTTAAAAATAACCACAGAACTGAATAAACAGCGCCGTGACCCCATCCAAAGAAAACCTGTACGTCATGATCTTCACAAAGCTGGAATTTATGGCTGAGCTGCCATTTAGAAACAACTGGTTTACAAGGTCAACGAACAAAGACCTGCTATAAAGAGCAGGAGATCACTGACCAGAGGAAGAAATAACAGTCAGTGAATCATCCAAAAGATGCCTTCAAACGTCACCACGGCTCTTGCTATGGGCAGCTATCCTAAGGGAGTCATTGGGTGTGATGCCTGCTCTGCATGATCATATAATGTCTAAGGAATATGAGGTCATTTTTCAAAATGATGTTTCCATATACCCCATACATACTGCTAAATTGCTGACCAAGGAGTCTGTGGTTAAATGGCCGGTGTGTAACTTGGTGGGTTAGGCCTGTATGCCTGATTTCAGAAGGCCATAGGTTTGAATCCTCCTATCTAATTAATGGGTGACCCTGGGTTTGGACCCTAAGCTTTGCTCTGAACTGTATATATGTCTCAAAAGAGAGCATGAAGAGTTTCAATGTACCTCTACAGTATTCATAGTATGGCAAATAAAGCATTGTTAATGTTTTAAGTCTTTGTGTTCCAATGCCGGTTTGGAATAGTCCTGTCATAAAAGTCTCCTAAAATGGCTTAGGTGTAGGAGAATAGTAGCTTGACCTTGACATTTTTGTCCAATGCTCACTGATGACATGGTTCCATCTCACTTTGGTTAGCAGGAACGCTCATGGTTCAGCCAGATTGCAATCTTCATTGAGCCGAATGCAAAGCCATATCCTTGTGGTCGTCCCTGTCAGAAGGAACACACTGGGTGACCTTTACAGTAAATGTCACAATACACGATCATGAAAGTGCTGCAAGAGTCTTACATTGGCTGTACAAGCCTAACCAAGCAGCAAAAACGCATTAGTCTTCCGTGAAGATGTTCTGTTGTAGCAGAGACCTGTATCCACTTTGTGGCCGAGGTAGTTACCGTGTTGCAGAAAATACCCTTGAAACCTGTGATTTATAACCCTAAAAGAGCTACCGGACAATATATCGCTAAACTGCTTTGTCTTTCCTGATTCAATATCTTGAGGCCCGCGAGCAGTTTCTTAACGAGAAAAATCACTGCAGCAACTCCACCAGAGAGCTTCCTGTGTCACTACAAAGAGGCTCAGTGTGCGTTTAAAACAAAGAGGAAGGGAATGAGTGCTGATCAGTACCACGAAACGCATATCAGTCACCACAGTATTATGGCAAGCTTAAATTAAGATGCACTGCTCTTTATCTAGACACATTGCTCACATACTGTGGCTCTGGGAATTTGCTGTCAGGAATTACTGTGTTTTTTTTTGCTTGTGTGCCACAATGAACACACAGTGTGGCTTGTTTTTAATTTTCTTTCCCAGTTTCCTTTGAGGCAACATGTGATTGATATGTAATCTTGCTGATATGCGGTAATTATTTATAAAGACATGATAAGTGCAACAATATTGCTTTAACAGGGGCTAAAAGAATATTGTTTGTTAAATTATTATGGGTTATATTATTTGAAAAGACCTTAATAATCCTGTATATTTCTGTGTGTGTTTGTGTGGTAATGTATACATTACATTGTAGAGACCAAACGTCCTCATAATGTAATAAAGACCTGTTATTTTGACATTATATTTTTTTCGGTCTCTGCAAGGGGAAACTTGATTTTATAAAAAATTGTGACTGCAATTAAAAAAATAAAATTGTCAAAAGTCTTGTATTTAGTTTGGTTACTCATGGTTATGGTTAGGGCTGGGTTGGGGTTAAGGCCGTCATGTTGGGATTAGGGTATTTTCCTTAGAAATGAATGGAGAGTCCCCACAATGATATAATTACAAACCTGTATGGTTATGTGTGTGTGTGTTTCTGTGTGTGTGTGTGTATGTGTGTGTGTGTGTTGTTTGTTTGCTTGTTCTGAGGCTCTGTCCTTTGAGTAGCTTTTGAGTAAAATTTCTCTCTGATTGAGATTTGGTTGCACAGCAGATGGCTCCTGGACAGCCAAGAGATTTAATTAAGATTAAGAAGCAAAGTGAGATGTTATGAAGTGCAAACAAACACGCAAATATATTTGATCCCCCTCTGATAACATCACTCAAACATAATGGCATTATTGACTCGACGAAGAGAAAAGTGCTGCTTTATTCTGACGCTGTGTTCACAACAACAGCACCAGTAAACAACCCAGGTTTTACACGACACACGGCCTAAATGCTAAGGTCCCACTTTCACCAGCCTAACTTTTCTTCAAGGGTAAATTTAATCCACGCTGTTTTAGCTCACGATCAGCAGCAAAAAGTGCAGGCAGTTTTAGTCAGATAAATAAAATGAATGAGCAAATAAAATTGCAGAACAATTGATGCAAATGGAATATATTATTGAAGTTAGTAGTAATATTTTAATGAAAGGTGGGAACGTTTTAGCACAGGAAGTGATAAGATAAAACCTTTAGGGTAATATTGCTGTCAAAATGTCTAATAAAACATTGTAATTGCATTTGTGTTCCACCATCATCATTATTATCATTGCTATTGTTGTGGCTGCTATTGCTACTGCTGTTGTTCTGCAACTGTCTCCATTCCGCTGTACGACAGAAAGAGCGGGAAAGGTGCAAAGGATTTGAAACACCATATTGCAGAAATCAGGAAATCAACCAGTTGTGATGTTTCCACAAACCACACACAGTCACACACTCCATCTCTATAGCAACTGATTACGTGCCCCGTCAGGGCAATATATGCTTCTGCACTTCTGAGTGAGCTGTGAAACACGGTGGTGGTATTCTGTTGACAGATTGCCTGAAAGAAACGTACCGCAAACAAGCAGCAAACAAGACAGAGTCAGAAATCAGGATTTTTTTGTATAACTTTGACACATTCGGAACATTCTGTGCTCTGCAATAATAATTTTAATATTTCAGAATTCAGAAAAATGTGTGTACTTCTTCCACATGGATCCAGAGAATGCTTGCATTTATACTTTATTTTATTAAAATGGGAGGCAAGGTGTGTATAAAATTGGATTGTCACTTGGGCGTGCATTCAAAGAGTTATGGGATCATTTTTGGTTTGGGAGGAAGCATGCATAACTGAGATTGCCCTCGGGATTAACAAGTAAACCAAAAGTGATTTTGTTCCTGTTTTCTTAGAAGCCGCGGCTCACCGAGGCGCCACCGCTGAGCTTCTGCGCTCCGCCTTTAGCATCCAGCATTATTAGCCTGCTAGCGATTATTTGAACGGTAATCCTGGGAGTGAAAACGCAGCTGACCTTTAATGCCACAGCACCACCCCCCACTGGCTATCCACCTACAAATGTCTCCTCGTTTAATTTCATTAGCCGTCGCAGTCTGCCTCAGACTTATTTTATGCATTCTGGTTTTGCCCATTTCACGTGTAAACATTCGCATTTACATCGTCATGTAGCTGAGGTACAGCATCCAGGTTTGTTATTCCAGTCATGTGATAAGTACTTCCACAACGGTGGAATGAGGTACTGCAGAATTCACCATAAATGACACACATGCACGTGCACACACACACACAAAAAACTGCCGTGTTATTAATTCAGCAAAGCATCTTCTCTCCTCAAGGAAGATCTTTGATCCCTGGGTTTTACACTGTCATTTGGTTAATCCCAGGTTAATTGACCGGCTGACTCTGGGATAATGTAGAGAGTGTGCAGGACAATTTTATATAGCGCTCATCATCCTGGGTTACTATCATTATCCTGTTATATATCAGGGGGTGAACAAAGGAACAAAACATCATAAGCCGACTACCTAGCGTCGCATACAACATGCTGTACATCACTTACCTTCGACATGCTGCACACGTCCACCTGGCCATAGGTGGAAGGAGTCGCAACTTTTCTAACGCATCAGAGATATGGATCCCTGACAACTAGTATTATAATGACACTTCATTGTTCCCTTGTAGGAAAATACAGATTTTGCTGACTCCATCATGCTCTCCACGATACACATGTAGGGGAGAGCAAGCTTGGCAGCAATGGGAAGCCACACCCATGGTGGGGGGGGGGGTGGTGGTTAAGGGCCCATGGATGCGTGACTGTTTAGCCAAGGTCAGGCTCAAACCTACAACCCAGACACAGAGCTTCACCTATTGAGCCACATGTTGCCCCCACCAAGCGAACAGGTAAATAGTGAGCAGCTAAGGGCTGGGAAATGCAGATTTAATATTTCATTTTTGGGGGCCAGGGGGTTCCCATTGAATTTCATTTGCTTTGCATAAACTAGATGATTACACTAGGATTTTGGCAACTTACGATGAGCCCCTTGGACGGCCTGGAGGTGCCGTGTCAGCCCTAAGGGTGTCATCGATTCCAGGCGGAAAACCCCCATTCAACATTATCTACCGACAGACAATGGTCAGTTCGTCCACATTACATGTGCGACCCAAGACAGACTCTTACATTGGTAACACGTATGTGAAATGATCAAGACAATTCAAATATGCCTTGCGACAATTCGAAATAATAAACAAAATGTCAAATTATAAGGGATGAAATGTGTTCCACTGTGTAATATACTGTTCACTGCTTAGTCTGCACATCTGTCTAATAAGTTTCAGCAACGGAAATAGAAATCAGGACCTTTTTGTATTCTGGAATGTGGAAAAAAATAAGCCTTGGCTCAATTCCACCTTTTTCTTTTTATTTTTCGGTAACCCACAGCATATCAGACTCGGAGCTCATCATGCATGAAAGCCTGATTTGCTGTTTTTATTCAACATTTTTAATTAATACATTTTTTATATTAATTTTTTCCTATACAGAGCAAAAATAACAATAAAACAGGAAAAAGGAGGAATTAAGGCCCAGAGACGGAGATTACATTAACAAATGAGCTGAGTTTAAAGACTTCACCCACACGAGTGTCAGAGCGGCAGCTTCCGCTGCTCAGCCTCCCCTCAACTCAGCGCTTTTTCGCCCGTAAATCACTGAAAACGTGCACAGCGCCGCTAATGAGCTCAGGTGTGTCGGGGTGAGGGTGGCAGATGGGAGTATCTACGCCGCTCGTCTCCCGCAGCCCATAAGAACAGTTAACGTTTTCGTTTCCCAATTCCTCTGCCATTCTTATTATAAACTCAGACCCGTGGAACCGACCCCTACATCGATTGTGATTCGGTTGCAGCGCAGGAGCCCAAAATATCGTCGCCTTCACCAAGCTTAATTGCACTGCTGTCGAATTAAGACCGAGAGTTGTTCGTGTGTTCGATGCGCAAACGGTTCGGCAATACAAAGTCATATCAATGTACATGTAGTCTCCAGGGTAAGAAAGTCCGACATACGGACAGCTTGTACTTAGGAAAAGCCATGAAGCCTACTGTATTTAAAATATGAGTTAAATACAATGGTCTGCACCAATGCATGCACTTCTTTGTCATCTTGGTACAGTTACAGTACCGTATGTAGTTACTCTTATTATTACCATGTAATAATAATACTAATAATAATAATTATTATATATTGTAGATTTCCTGCTTACAATATGTAGTTACTTTATGATTACTGTATAATTATAACAACAACAACAATAATAATAATAATAATTATTATTATAATGCATGGTATATTATTTTTCCAACTTACCTTCAGATTCGATTTATAGACAGACTTAGGGATTCGTTACTTGGAGGCTGCCTGTTTAATGATAAGTATCCAATGTCCTTTGAATACATAACAAGCACACTTATCCACCCCATTGCAATATTTATGTTACATTCATAATGCACTGTGCCTATGTATTTACTGTTGTAACTGTAATCATTTTTATTTTTTTACTGAAGGCACCTTATTTGTGATCTGTGTTTTGTGTTTAATTCGTGTTTACCAGCGGCTAAAATGACATGCAGAGTAATTTCATTGATAGTGGAACTGCCTGTTGTCTGTACCTACTGTATGACAGGATACTCTCTTGAATCTCTGCATCGTTCCCTGTCTTGCATAGCTTCCAGGATAGGCTCCGGGTCTCCGGTTAGCACAAAGAGGTGTAGAAAATGGATGGATGGATATATATATAGTCCTGTGATGGGTTGCTGCTCCCATCGTGGATTATTCCCTGCCTTGGACCTGTAGCTGACATATATATTAAGAAATTCCTATGTACTATTGCTTCTCGGATTACGATGGGGTTACGTTCCAATGAACGCGTCGTAAATTAAAGATGTTGTTAAACACCGTAAGAGATACAGCTACACGCACAATCACTACAGAGCCTGGAACCGTGGCGGGGTAGTATAAGGTACTGCACCGCGTATCGCTAGCCCTGGAACAGATCAAAATTAAAAGTTTGATGACTACTGATTGTGCACCTCTTTCACACAATCATAAAGTTCAAATATCGTAAAGCAAGGAGCCTCTATATGTATGTATGTATGTATTTTATAGATTGACTATAGCCAAACATGCTAATCTTTCTTGGAAAAGTTTCTCTACGGTTTCTGTACATATGCTTGCGTTTGTATGTCCTGTACTCAGTTCTCCTGTCACTTTCTCTCTCTCTGTGTTTCCCTCTCTGTCTTTTTCTCACACATTAAGTCGTCTTCTGGTTTCTGAATTTGACTATAAGAAGATTAACCTCTGACAATCTGCTGTGACATGCACACATTTATTACTACACGTAGAGGAAAGACATCAGGACGCAAGGAGCGGTCTGCTGATTACGGAAGAGCTGCCCCATAATAGAGTAAAGGTTGCTCCTTAGCACTGTGTAGGGAAAGTTAATATATCATTGCTGAAATGCATTTTGGCTACACCACTACATTTCTGCGCAGATGGTCTCGGCTACGATGACGGATCTTCGGTAAACAGCGGTGAGATTAATACTGTCATGTGGCTTTCATGTGCGTTCAGATCCTTGTGAGTAGGGGTAGGGATGTGTGCGTGTGTGTGTATGTGTGTGTGTGTGTGTGTAGGGGGGCTTTTAAAATGAAAACATCAAAAACATAGTAAACACATGAGCTTTTAACAGGAGCAGCATGCAGACAACCTACACTTTGAAGGGGCTGCATAACTGTAATTCAGCAAAGCAGTTCTCCCGTATTTTTCAGTTTCTGAATAATTCAGGCTAATGGCATTGTGCCTTCAGAACATATACATTTCTAGGCATGTTATCAGAATTTATTAAGTATTATCTTTATGACTATTTTGATGATGAGGATGATGGTAAAAATGATCATGATTATGACAATTTGTGAGTTTTGTTCACTGCTTATTTTATGACAAGATTTATTCCAGTTGTGTGCTGCAGGTTGAATAAATCTGTCTGGAATATGCACAGGGAGCAATTTATTCCAAACCTATCAGCTGTAAAAGACTTTATGCTGTACGATTACATTTGTGGTGAAACTGAGAGAGGAAATGCTGATTTTTAGAGTAACTTTCATAGACCTGAAGTTGAGGTTTCAAATCCCTTACCCAAAATTTCCTGACATCTATTGTCCTGAGATCATTATTAGGAAACTTACGGCATGTTTTACGGGAAGGTGGAGTCGGCTGAGAGCTGTCAGGCAAGAAAACGACCCGTGAGTCTGTCCAACCTTGCCGAAGAACTGATGATGAGCCTGGAAGAGGTACGTAAAGCATCGATATCAGAATGCAGCCTTGCAGTGGCTTCAGGGCCTGCGGCTACTTTGAGGTTGCCGATAACCGCAAGGCCTGTGGTCAACGGGGCATTGTTTTAGAGAGCAGAATGGATTAATAAATAAATAGGCTACCCATTGGGACGAGTTCAGCAAATAAAAAAAATAAGCTTATTCTAAAGGAGAGAAAACAAAACAAAAAATATGCATAAATACAAAGAAATGCAGTGGCCAGCAATGGCTGATACCTAATTATAGTTACACCTTCTTCGCCTGAAGGCAGGAATGTACTGATGGAACGCAGAACATACCCTGAGGTCTAAAGTTGCCTCCCATACAGTATATATAAATATATATATATTTTCCCTGGTGACAGTATATTTTTTTCCATGAACACTGTCAGACTGTTCATTCACTTGCAATAACATTTTGGTCCATTTTTGCAAGGAGCAAAAAAAAAAAAAAAATGCAAGAGAAGTGAATTTTTCAAGCAGTAGCAATTCAGTCAAAGGCGCACATGCAATCTTGGATATAACCTGGAGAAAAAAATATAACAATGGGAGGCAAAACCAAACAAGATTTTCTGCCAGCTGCAGTGAACCTAATTCCACAGCCGCCTATTTGTCCATTCCCCTTGATTCCAGGTGCCAAGAATGTGCAGAATTTGTCCCAATCATTCTGGGATTTATGGGAGAGCTCAGAGATGGGAACAAACAACATTTGGGTTTTATATCTGCTGGAGCTGCCAGAGGTTACACAGTTCTTTTCTGAAAGCTCCCCATTCAAGTAAATGCCTGAATTCTTTCATTACGCTGCACAATTGTTTACAAAGTCATTCACTTTAAAATCTACTCTGTTTCTTACAGCGTGAGAGAGATAAACCCACTTTAAAATTCTACTACAATGCATGTACTGTGTTCCATGCATTTACCATAAAATTCATAATATCTCCCAGTGCAGAAGAAAATGGTGAAGGTTAGTTAGTATTTAGACTAGGGATATTAAAATCACGGGATTCAGGGTCCAAGCAAAGCTCATTTTCCAACCTTCCTGTACCTGTAAGCCAGGTGTGAAGCATCTGTGGCCAGAATGTTTATGCAGTAATCATGAACGTAACTGACTCAGAGAACTGAAAACAAGGCCTGAATCTGGAATCGAAGGCCCTACTTGAAGAGCCCTAATTTACACCTAAACACCTAATTTTATACTTTAATGAGGAGCCTATGCTTGCTAATGATGGCTTATGTTTTGAAATGCTTATTTGTAATAGAGAATTTCGTGGTAATTATCTGAAACTTTTCCAGTTGTAATCTAGTATTGTAACTGACTCCTAAAAGAATCCAGTTTGCAGATAATAGGTCTGTTTCACACCTACCTGGTACAATCTGTTTGTTCATCATGTGACATGCCCACGGTGTATTTTGGGAGACACGGCGGTGATTAGATGGCAACAACGCAGGAAATGGAAACTTTCAAAGTGTCGAGACACTTAGGGTCACGTGACATCGAATGCAGATGCCGTGTGAAGTCGGCTTAAAATGGATGTCAGCTGCTAACGACCCGCCGACCGATTCCGACTGGTTTGGTTCCCTGGATGAACACCGAAGCCACGGATTGGAGCACTAACTGGATGATGTGACAGCATTCCTAGGCTGGGCTTAAGCAACATGTCTGACAAATGTCAGATCCAGCTGACTATGGGCAGAGGGCCAACAGTTATTGGCAGCCCAGGGGGGGTTATTGGCTGGAATCCAGATGTGATGCATGACCGCAGTCTTCATCAGCCAGACCAGGATCAACGGTCAAGGAGTAAGAAGTGATCTCAGTTTGCCCGCTTCTCAGCCTCCTCTCTGTTATCGGGGCGTTGCCACGGTGAGCCCCATGGGCATCAAATGCCACCGGAGTGATAAAACCGGCGGCGATGCAGTGGAAAGCTCTCTGCTTCTCAGAGGCAGCCACTTCTCATTTTCTCAGCCCCGACTACATCGAGTGGATCCTAAATCACAGATAAGAGGATACACTAAAAACCAGAGAGAGTCAGAGAGTACGACAAATATAGAAACAAGAAGAAGAAATAAATGGCAGAGTCTGATCCATAAGCACGGAAGGCGGTGGCTTCTGGCTTGTTTATTTGATGTTAGAAATCAAGTTTATGAATATTATATATCTCTTAGGCAATAGAATTTGTGGAATATAGATGCACCACGCCCTGCTACAGTTTTGAGAAGTGTGTTTGCAAATCAAAGCAAAAGTATCACGCAAAGCAATAAATAACATTTTAAGAACACTTCTCCACATAAAAAGGTATGTAGTAAGCCTTTTTTTTGATTGGAAAATGTAAGTCAAGATTGTACTCTCAAGAATCCCTCAAATGACATCCATTTTTTACATGTTTTAACGTGATTCAAGCTTGTTGTGGAATTTGTAATATATCATAGCTTCACCTTGGAAGAAAGATGCAGGCTAGAATATTACTTTTTTTTTCCATAAATTATTCAAAGACGAGTTTTTATGTCTTATTTAAATTTAACAGAAAGCTTAGCTCTAGCTGGTGTTCTGTTGACGCTCCCCGATCAGAGTAGGGAGATACCAGAGCTTGCGATTGTCAAAATGGTGCCTCTGATTATGTCTAACCAGGGACGAGGCTGTCCAGATCTTGCAAAGACGAGTAGGTGCTGACCTCAGTGCGGTTTGCAAGTGCTAAATGCTAAATGACACAAGTACCGATGTGGCAAGGCTAAAGAACCTGAGAAATTTTACTCATTGCGTCTGAGATGTTGTCACCTAAATAAATATTTATATCCAGTGTTGGGGCCATTCCAGAATGCATTAATAAATTCCAGTCCAAATCGTGTTTTTTTTTCCAATCCCAACTCCAGTTCCAAATTAATTTCTCCAAAAAATGTTATTTTAGTATCACTTTTTAATAATTTTGGTTAAACATCAGTGAATCAGTAAAAACAGGCCCTTTACCCCCACCCCTTCCATCACCCCCCACCCCCATGGGGGTCACCCCTAGACCACTGGCATGACTGGAACACTGGTGTCTACCCAACATATCCCAGTGCCAACCCTAGGGTGGCATCCTGTTTACATCAGTGATTAAAAATGAATTATGCATCCAACCTTTTTGGCATCATTAATATACATCAACTGTTTTATTGAATATTTAGCTTCCTTGTTGGTCAACGCATGATAAATATTTATTCGGAAGTCTGATGTTTTAGACATGGCCTGTGAACTTCAATGCAAGGACTACTGGCCACATTTCTGTCTTTGGCTGCGATCTGCTGGAAGGAAGGTCTGTGAGGAAAGGGAGATGTCGTAAGTAGGGCATTGGATTGGAGGTGGACTGTAGGTGAGAGGCTGAGAGCAGCTTACACCTTTGCACTTTGTGGGAGTTTATCTGCTAAATGCCTCTGTGGGCTTTGCTTACGTGCTTAGCGACGCTGCTGAAAAGCTCCCTATCCAGTCAATTAGTATGTTTTCTTTTCCTACTACATTCTGATAATACTTTGAATAAAGAAATGATGTGGAATTACAGTGAAGTTTGCAGGAAGGTATTTATAGTTTAAAACCTGTGTACGGCATGAAATACAGAGCGATCGGGATGACATCCTGAGAAACATCAGGGAAACATAATCCCTTCCTTCTTGGCAGGAAGATGAAATCCAGTTGCACAAGCTTTTGTATAAAGGACAAGGCCACGCTGAATATTCTATTACACCAAGTTAATATTTACTGTGATATTAATCCTTCTTTTTTGCACTGTTTACATCTCCTGTGCTCCAGTGCACCAGAAAACTGCTTAGCTAAACCCTTCCACTGCTTTGTGTGCCTTCAGAATGATTCTGAAAGCCGCAGGCTGCAGAAAGGGACAATTGTCGTTTCATTTTGATTTACCACAACCTGAGAATCGTTCATTTTTATTGCCGTTCTCTGCTTGTCACTTTGTTAAGTTTCCACATACAGTAAGTGCATAAAAAGTCATGCAAAGTGACTGAAGTTGTGAATGATCAAATAAGTAAGGTGAGATGGTGTTTTATTATTCATCCTCATTCTCAGAGGTCATCATAGAAATGTCACAGTTTTCTTCATGCCACTTACTCAAATGGTGTAAATTGTAGATGCGATGACCTCCTGCATAATACCAACACAGACTAAGCAATGGTCAGCTGGCAGCAGTGCAGATTCCCGCCTCCGTGGCTCTCCTTCTGGCTCTGTATGCGTGCTTTTTGTATGGTTGTGCAGATTTCCTCCCACGATCCAGAGACATGCTCTGAGGTGAATCCGTGATGGACGGCTATCCTGTCTAGGGTGCTGCCCTGTTTTGGGCATATTACACTTTGATACAAGCTCTCACTTTGTAAAGTAGTGTCATATTATGAAAGAGATTGCAATATGTTACAGGAGAGCTGTGGGTATATTTACAGAAACCATGTTGCTATCCTAGTCTGTTCATGGTGATTCACGTTATTAAAGGGCCTTAAAATCTTTGCTTTTCACCCAGTTAGAAAGTACACACAACTTACAAATTACTTTGCAATCATATACTTATGTGTTATTTTAATTTAAACCTTATTTTATTTTATATTTAATCCAATGGTTAAATTCAATCAGGTATATTGCAGTTGTCATTGTACTATTCAGCTAATACTCCCATAAGGCACCTTGGTTAAAATTTGCCAAGTACTCAAGGAGAGTAGACATTATAGATTGCCTCCATATTGACTAAAGTGACAATAAAGAACCAAGAAACTTAACCTTGTTTGGCTCCTGTACATATTAATGTCCATGGGCATGAAGAAGTATCGTATTTTAGGCACAAAGCCTGACCAAGATTTGAGCAGTACACCTTCCTTTTTCTACCCTGTTAAAGGTCTCTAGGGAGGTCCGGGGCCAATCATTTACGAGAATGTCTCGTTATGCGACTTAATTGGACAGGGAGTGTCCCAGATGACTACAGAAAGGGCCAGAAAGCTTGACAGGCTGATCTGCTGGGCGACAGATTGTTCTCTAATCCTGCTCGTGTTGGGTGCAGCGCAGCAAAATCGAAACATATAAGTGTAATTAAATCTGGACCTTGAAAGTAAGGCAAGCAAGTAGTTAATGAGGAGAAATGGAGGGATTATCGAAACCATGTACTGAGACCCTAAAGAGGAAATAACGCAGAAGGGCCTTGCATAGGTGTCATTCTTAGCCCTGGCACTTGTGGTTAATTAAAACCAGGGGTATACACCCTATTAAGGTAATGAGATGCCTAAAGGGTCAAATGCAAATGTTGTGACGCACTTTCATCTCCTCGACTCATGATGAGTCTGTCCTGGACGAAGCCCCGAATCTTGGTTTTCAACAGAAAGAGATACAGCCTGGCATGTGGTTTTGTTTATCGGGCTTCGCAACGGCGTTGACATGAGCTGTTAAGAACAGGTGCCAGTTTTCGCATGTCGGCTGACAAGCAAAGTCCCGGCTGTGAGTCTCGTCGAGTGCGACACATTAGCGACGTCCTTCAACGACGGCTAATCTGATATCGACTCCCCCTTTCTATCTGCCAGAGTGCCAGCAATCAGGGCTGAAGGAGAAGCAGCTGGTTAGATGAAAAGGACACACGTCCCATGTGTGATAACGGGGGCCGGCACAGTCCTCTGTGGCTTTGTCTAAATGGCCAATCGGAGCTGGCCCCATGGCGCCTCATTTGCATTCCATGGTGTCCGGAGCCATTCATTGGGCCGCCAATTATAGTCATCAGTGCAACTTTAGGAATGGATTCTTCTATGCAGCTGAATAGCCATTAGGGGAAAAAAGGAAAAAAAAAACATCAACAACCTTGGGATTTAGGTCCAAGTGGGTGGGATTAAATAACTGATGTAAAGCTGTTAGAACAAATAAATAAACAAATAAAGCCGTACTTACGAATACGAGAGCAGATTGCATTAAGAGGATTACTGAACGATGGTGGTAATAAATTCTACTTTGAGGGGAACTGCAAAATACATAAATAAAATAATACGTTATCAAAGCCGCTTCAAATGGTCTGCTACATATGACAGCAGCACATAAACAAAGTCTGTAAAATCTTTTAAAATGTGTGTATTAATGGCACATTGTGCTATGGTTTGTGGTAATTGTTACAGTTCCTTGACACAGAATTATAATTTATCTTATATGAAAACGTTAGCTAAATAAACAATATTTAATGTTCAAAATGGCTGAACAATACATTCATTTTTTTTAAGAGGTTGGAGTCATTTTCGGATGATATTGTAATTGATATTCACCAAGTTTTATTCAACAATTTCTGTTATTAAAATATTGAAAATCCACTGCTTAAAATATATATCTGTGCTAGAGCAACAACCAGAGTGTGTGTGGTTGAGTTTTATGTTTTTGTCAGTGAGGTTTATTCGCACTTGACTTTCATTTCACTTTCATCCCATTTAAATATAAATTAGCCAGTAAAAATTATATTGAACTTCATCTGTCATTTCGTTTTTATTCTGATTATGAATAAGTGTATGAGTTAATTTGCGATTATTACACCACCATAATTTTTCCATTGGTCCATCACAGATGGATAGTGTTTTTCAATTTTAAGTGACAGTTTAGGAATCACACATTAACATTTAATTAAACAAAACACTGGCATACCCATTGAACGCACAGCTGCACTGTCTGTGACGTCGGCCCCTCCTAGGCCTGGACATACGGAGAAAAGCTAAATAGCAAATACTAATGAAGCTAAAAAACAAACTGTTACCAGAATTGAAAGTGAGTCAAAGTCAGAGCAGATAATAAATACGCCTAGATCAAGAAATGTTGTGGTTGGATAGATGTGGGTTCATTGTTCATTCTTTAAAAGACACTGTATTCAGAGGGGGAAATCACAGTTATACAACCCTGTAATCTGTAAGGAGTTTATTTTATAATGCTAGGGTAACATTATTACTTTGTGAAAAAGAATTGTGCTGATAGGTTGTTTTCTGATGTCCTCTAGCACTGAATTGCAGCTCTTTCATTGGCTGACCCATTATGATCTCTGAGCTAATGGCAAACTTGCATGAAAGTAAGTCACTACCTGCATTCAGATCATTTACTGATACGATCTTTATTTTATTTTTACTTCTGCAAAGGCCAGGAAATTGATATCCTGTAATGGCCATGTAGGGGCACAGAGTGAGCAGGGTGTGGGAGGGAGGAAGAATTTTACAAGAACTTTTCTTGCAATATCAGCAACCTATTTTAATGGTTGCAATATCGGCATTATTCAGTAGCACAAATGATTGTTGTTTTGCCATTTTTGGTTTCTAGAGGACTGAAACAGAACACAATTCTTTTCCAATTACCATAACATATTGATATTTGTATTCTTCAAGCATGGCAATCAGAACACCAATACAAACTCATGGGAGCTTTATTTACACAAAATCAAACATGAATTGGTCAAAATGAAACATGATTGGTTCAGAAAGATAAACAATCAGACTGCAGAAGAGGTGGGTCCATGACATCTGATTTGTTGGTCCTGCCTCCTCTAGTTGCTTGGACCCACCTGCTCTAAATTCTTATTGGTTATCTCTCTGAACCAATCATTTTTCGCTCAGCCTTCAGAACATTACATATGAGGGTGGATGACCCCATGCAGGCATTTGCGTTGTTCCTTTCGGCTAAAGAGAGGTGCCCTTCCCTCATGTTCACCAAGATGGGTGGGATGTGATATGCCCTCTGATACGGGAGATCCATTTTGATCCTACTGGGGAGGGGGGTGCAGGGAGTACTCTGAGTCTCCAAAAAGTATGTGCGTCCTTGACTTAAGGTCAACTTCAAGCATGATATCTGTAGCGTGAAAATATTTTTAAATAGGCCTAATAGAGTTCCTTTTTTGATTTACAGGGTCAGTGTAGAATGCTAGGGAAGGCCTATTTCACACTCTGGCTCCATTTGTTTACTTTTAAAGCACAAAAAAACACATAAAAGGGACCATCCACATTTTTCTGGCATTCCCTGCGGCGGGTAACAGATCCCCATGGCTTCTGTCCTCTGGAATTCTAAGAACTGACTGCTTCTGGAGCTTCCTAATGTCAGGACCTCGCAGCGTTTGCAAGCTGCCATGTCGTTGGGACTGTATGCTTTGCAGTGACACCTCTGGTTTTCTTTTTCCTGTAGGTTTTTCTTGACACTAATTCGCTATTGTGTTATGTGTGATTTATGCAGCCATACTTCTGTTTCGCCTGCTTGTTTGTTCTTTTTTTTTCATTCCCTGCAAGTCACTCTGAATAAGAGCCTGATGAATGGCTACAAGAAACATGCAAATGTATGTTTATTTTTCCAGGTCTTAAACATTATCAGAATGTGAATAAACACAGAATATAAATAGAAGACATTTGTGCCAGATTATATCTATGTATAGTTTTTAAATCTTAATGTATTTTAAATGACTAAAATGTTTTGCCTAAAGTGTAAAAATTAATTGACAGATCCAGGCTTTTTAAATGTTTTAAATGTTTGTGTCCTTTAGTTATGATTAAGCTAATTTAAAATGGCATTTCAAAATCAGTCTGTGGATCTATAACTAATAAAGTGGCATTTTACCATAAATCTTAAAATGTAAAAAAAAAAAAAATTGCCCGTTCATCCTACAGTATTAGTTTTAGCTGACATCCTCCTCATAACCACAGATAATTAGAATGTTTTTTTAACAAGGAATATTAACTATCGTCTCATCTGATGACAGAGACTGATTGTTGCATTTGATTTCAATTGGTAAATAAATATAAGTCCGCTCTATCAGGCAAGTACACAAACTTAATTCCTTAATTTCTCCCCCCAATCAAGTCTGAAGGTTTCTGGGCTTGTGCTGACAACTGATGTTGCCTATCGGACTGAGAGAGGCCCCTGGGCACTTACGTCAATAATCCCTGACGTGCAGCAGAGCATGATTACAGGTGAGGAGGCTTTTAGACGGCATTCAGGTGGCTCTTACTGAACATTTTAAGGTGCTCACATAATTTTGCGAGCGTCGTCAGGACTTTAAAAGGGATTAAGTTCACAAGCGGTGAGAGTACTGGGTCAGGGTGATGGCGGAGGGGGGGAGCATTTCTTCGCTGGAAAAGTCACGCCTGGTGTTTTGGGGCTTTATGTGCTACCCAGAATTATGTCCCTGTAATTGATATTCAGTACATGCAGGTGGTGTGGTGGGGGCAGATTCAGATAACCGGCAGCTGACATGGATGATATCAATTGATGCTGACTAAATGTGCACGCTCAGTACTCTGCTGTGTCAGACAGGGATAAAGACTATTCCAGAAAGGCGTTGGCTTGGTAGGGTTAATATTTTATAACTGATGAGGGCATCTCATATAAAACTGGAGTCATTTATTTGTCAATTTACTGCACACCTAGTCTTCACATGTACATTTGTCATTTTTATAAATTATTTATAAATTATTTATTCCACTGAATTCCAATTTACAAGAAACATGTCTCCTCCAAACCTGCAGGGGGAGACAGGTTTGAATGGTCATTGTTTTTATGTTACCTTCGGCAAGGTTGTTACATTTCAAAAGCCCCCCCCCCCCCCAAAAAAAAATAAAATAAATAAAATAATACATATCAGAGGTATTTTTTCACCAGTCTTGTTTTATTTTCTGCATCACCTCGTTCATGTTCTCATCTTAGCTTTTGGCTCATTGCTTTCATTTTGCTCTAAGTTATTTACATCTCTTTCTCTTAGTCATTCATATTTTCTAGAGCCTTGCACCCTCGGGGCTGAACTCTACATTGAACACAGCGGCACTCAGTATTAAGTAATCTCGTCCTAAATAAAAGGTAAACAAGACACTTATTTATACAGGATATGCAATTCCACAACCTTGACCTGGATCAGTGACTCAACAATGGATGGATGGACAGATGAATGGCTGGATGGATTATATGACTAATTAAAGTTACTAACTTTCAGCAACATGTTACCAGTTGACACTATGGCACTCAACTGAAGGAAATATGTGCTCCGATATAATGAGTCATTTAAGAGAAGGAGCTGTAATTAGAGATATTTAGCATTGTATTCTATCTGTCACACATGCCTTCTCAGAAGAAAACTGATAAAGAAATATCCAAGGTTAGCAAAACTTAGACTCAAATGAGGACAATTTGGAAGATTAAAGGAAATGCCGTCCTCCTGGGGTCCTTTATAATATCGCACTTTGAGAATGTCTACAGTATATTATCAGCAAGCCTGCTGTGATGCATGAGCTCAGCATTTTTAATAAACGGTGACGGATTAGTGACCATGGTATGAATGATCATGCAAATTCACTTGTATAAGCGCCTCCAGACTTCAGATGTATGTTGCCGTCCTTGACTCCCTTTACTGAGACGGAGTGGATTTGAACAGTTAATTGTCCAGGGGTCCCGGGAAGCGGGTCAGGAGTACTAGCTCAGTTGCTAGCATTGTTGCCTGTCATTTACTCCAAGTTACTTCAGATTCTTGCCATAATCTTAGGATGAAGTCTGCTGCAGGGGTTGTTGGATCACCCTAGTACAGTCCTTGCTTTCAGAAGTTGGTGTGTGTGTGTGTGTGTGTGTGTGTGTGTGTGTTCAGGTATACATTATATTGAGGGGACTGCATGTCCCCACAATGTGATAAAGAAAAAAAAAAATGCTGTGGGGACCATTATTTCGCTCCCCAAAAGGGGAAATTCAACTTCATAATAATCTGTGACTGCAATGAAAAAGCTAATAATTAGCTTATGCCACAAGTATTGTATGTTGTTTGGTTACTTCTGTTTAAGGTTTGGGCTGGGTAATGGCTAAGGTTGTCATTATTGGGATTAGGGTATTACCCATAGAAATGAATGTATAGTCCTCACAGAGTTATGAGTACAGGTCTGTACTGTATGTGTGTGTCTATGTGAGTGTCTGTGTGAGTATGTGTCTGTCTGTATGTGTGTGTATCCACTGCAAAAGACTGGCACTAAGCTTTGTCACAGGATCAGTGCTGGATCACCCTGAACCTGACTGGAAAAGTGGAGAATGGTGCCAAATGCATAAATTGGTGTTTAGGGGCCATATGCGGATGTCAGCGTGCTGCCTCATCCTGCCTTTGGTCAGCATTGTGAGCCATAAATAGACCGATCTGAAATCAGTCAGTTGCTGAAATGTCTTGACTTCTTATAAAGCTTAAATAATGCAGGGGATGGACAAGATAATGGAGACAATACATGAAAAAGGATTGTGTGAAGCAACTGAACTACTATAACAAGTGCAACTGCAAAGGTGAGTCACACAAGGTGGAATGCCAGATACCAGGATGCCTCACCAGTAAAAGAGATTTGCTGATCACTCTGAAATGTGTTTTCAGAGCAGTGTGAGAGGTAACTAAGGGAGATCCAAAGTGCTCAGGGTGTCTGAATTGTTGATACGTCAGCCACAAAAATGGCAGAATTGTTTAATATGTTAAGTAGAAAAATCTCAGAAATCGTGCTGGTATAAAGTTAACAAGGACAAACTGCTGAGAGGAACAACCACAAGTCGACATTCTGCCACAGGGACAGACAGAGAAGCTTCTAAGCACCACAAAGGCACAGTCTCAAAAACTGCCACAGAATGGAGCTCTGTGACCCCATTTCAACAAAAACTACACATGAACTGTACATTGGGAGTTTCATAAAGCTGGAATTAATGGCAGGGTTGCTGTTTGAAAACTGATTGTATCCAAGGCCATCGAACAAAAATGAGTAGCTTTGAGTCAGAAGCACAAAACCTAGTCCTTCGAGCAATGAAACAGAGACGTCTGATGAGTCACCTTTCACCATATTTTGTACATACAGATGCGTTTGCATTCAGAGAAAGCCAAAGGAATTCCTTCAACCCACAGTGTCTGCTGCCAACTGTTTAACGTGGTGGAGAATGATGTGGGCTGCCATCTCGTGGAAGTCATTAGATCCTTTGTTTACTCTGCATGGTCGCATAACAGCCAAGAAACAGAGGCAATTTTACAGGACCTGGTTCACGCTATGGTGCAAACACTGTTTTGTAATAATGCTCCCATATTCCATGGTGATTGTGCCCCAGTAGGCACTGCTAAATAATTTCAGGAGTGGTTTCATGAACACCAGGATCCAGTCAAAAGCCTTCCATGGCCAATCCTCCCCAATCACCCAACGTAAGAATCCCTTTTACTGTAAAGCAGTGTTTTCTAGTCCGGTCCTTGGGGACCCGCAGACAGTCCATGTTTTTGCTCCCTTCCAGCTCCAGAATTGAAGGCTGTCTAGCAGGGAGCTGGGAAGGAGCAAAAATGTGAACCTGCTATGGGTCCCCAAAGACTTGGTTGGGAAATACTGCTTTATGGGAATATTTGGACCTTCTACCTCCTTCATACCTCAGACTGGGAGGCCTTTCTTCATGAACAATAGTAGAACATCCCACTAGACCCGGGTTGGAGAACCTGATCCATGTTGGGCTGGTGTAGGTGCGGGTTATTGGGATGGCCTCTCAATCAGCCAATAACAGTGGGTCCCCAGGACTGGAGCTGAGAACCACTGCTTTATTATTGGCTGACTGAGAGGCCATTTCTAAAACCTGCACCCGTTTTGTCTGGTTGTGGATCAGGTTCCCCACCCCTACACTACACCAAGTTCAGGATTAATATGATGACATTCAATAGGTTGTTCTGGTAGCACTCTGAGGGACAATCAGAAGTTGTTCTGATGGCTCTACTCCATATTAACTCCTTGAGGTTAATATCTAGTTAGGTTTTTCTGTTATTTTGTTAATCTGCTATGTATAATATACAATGGCAATTTATATCATACGCTACTTTAATGTAGACATTAAATATGCTTGTGATTATATGGAATGGTTCTTAAAAATGAAAGTCAAATATAATGCAGTAGATTTATTAGTTTGCAAAGAGATGTTCTCGATAGGTTCAATTTTTACCATGTGTTGATCATTCTCCTCACAAACAGCAGTTTAACGAAGCACAGTTGATGTATCAATACCTTTTGACAAGCATTGGGAATTTTCCTCTGAGCCGTTGGTCTACACCAGAAAAGGGGCGAGGCACTGATATCGACATGGGGAGCAAACCTGCTGACATGCAACACGCCCACTGGCTTCCCCTAATTAACTGGCTCCCAGCAGAAATGTTTCCTTATCTGGTCTGAAGCCTCAATGGTGGTTCCATCAGCTGGTGGCTGGTGCTGCATGATTCTATGATCAGTGATAGGGCCTTCGGTGTGATTATAGGATTTATTAAGGTTTGGGGATGAGAGGGGCCAAAATTCATACAGAGAGACCAACCTTATCATTAGCCAACGATATGTTTTGAATCGGTGAGCAATGGAAGAGAGCACTCTAGAGGCCAATCAGAAATGCTGAAGCCAGGGCCAGTACCCCTGTGGCCCCGCCCCTGTACACATCCCTGGCAGGTGCTTCTTAATTCTCAGACAAATTCCCTGATGTTTCAGCCCTGGATACCTGATCCCCCTCTGCAAGTCTTCACGCAATGACCTTCAGGTTCAGATGATGCTCTGCATGGGTCATGCTCCTGCCTTGAAACGAGGCAGAGAAATGTGAGGCCCTGGAAGGAACATTATGGGATGCGACATAACATTCGGCCATTCGGTCAGCTTCAGTCACAGGTGTTTTAGTATACTTATACCCCTGAATATTTGCTATATTTGCTGTGGTTTTATTAATTTGTATTTAACTGTGCTTCGAGAGATTCGACCATTACATTGTCTACACGATGCGCTACTTACTGAGCTACAAAAGCTGTTATTCAGTGATTAAGATGGACAGGAAGACTTACTGTTTTAACCTTTGTCTTGATTTGAATACGAATTCCTCTATTTGGGCCTTATAAATTAGGTGCTTGGAATTAAACTGCTACTTTATGTAACTTTAAACTCTCTGAGAAGGACATATTGTCTTCTGATGTCTTTTCGCTGTTTTATTTAGATTGTCTAGGGAGATGCACCAAACATGTCACATTCCAACACGCCTGACTCCTGTCTCCTCCCTCACGTGGCCCTGATTAGCCACACCTGTTGCTTGTTACCCCTCATTAGTCTTTGTATCTAAGTATCTGTCTGTCTCTTCAGCCCCAGTCCGGTGACTTACATCGCTCCTCCTGTCTGCTTGTGTCCCTCCCAGTAATCGCCTTCGTGTTTTTGATCCCTCAGTGGTGCTGTTTGTTGTCCAGTCCCTGTTTCGTTTTTTAGTTCAATAAAGCCCCTCTTGCTCTCTTTACTCCTGGCCATGAGTCATTCGTCTCGCACGTCACGAAAGAACACACACTTTGACAAAGGGTTATTTCAGTGTGTGCCTGCCGTGTGCTTTATACTAAGACTTCATTTTTCAGGCACATGGCATAAATAATGCAGCTTTTTTCTGTCAGAGACTTTCATTTAAAAACTCAGTTTGCAACATTCTCAAAACTTCGATGATTTTTGACCTTTATTCGTGCTATAATTCCATGACCCATCGAAGTACACAAGGAAAAGTACTGTCGTTCAAGGTCAACAGGAAAAAAAGGTGTTTATTTTGTACTGCAGTCCTCGCGCTTCTGGGCAGGTTCCCTTTTGTGAGATTAATTTGTGGATTTCACCGTGATGGCCAGGTGCGTTACGGGAGCCTGTCGATAGCGCAAACACCAGATGCTCCCGGTCCTTCACTTTTAAGCAGCTTGAAAGTGAAAAACTGTGGTGTCTTTGATGTAGCCAAGAGCTTCCTTTGAGTGATCTTTATCAACCCCAGAATCATTTGATGGATAGGACACCAAAAAGTTTCAAATACCCCACCCCCCCCAAAAAAAAAAAAAAAAACAAGAAAGTATACTGAGACTATCTGCAATTCTTATTTGCACGCTAGCCAACATCCAAAAAAGCAGCATCGAAATCAAGACATCCTGAACTCCATAACAAAATAATAGATTGAGCTGAAATATTCATCTTTCGTATCGCCCATTCCATTTTAAGCATTTGACTATGTTCTCATCCATCACACACACACACACACACACACATAGATAGATAGATAGATATGTTTTCCCTTTGACATACATGTCATTTTGCATATTTCAGTGTGCACATATGTTGAGATTTTCCTGTGACTGTGATTGAGACCATGGTTCAGGCCACAGAGATTCGTAGCAGTGAGCATTGAAGCTACATGCTTAAGGATGGCCTTGCATCCGAAAGAAACTCACCTTTGCCACTCACATCATCCGCCCCGCTGCATTTACGCAACGCGTTGATTATATTTGACACGTCTTTTATTTAAATTCATATGTATATTTAAATTGTACAAAGCAGAGCTGCCACATTTAGGAGGACCTGAAAGATAAATTATTGTCCTTCTGTTTGACACGGCTTCGAGTCTGGTGAGTAATTTCTCTGGGTCTAGTGGCTTTGAAAGCATATATTTCCTGCCTAATTCATGCGGGCTCTGGATTTTCCATACTGGCTAATACCTCCTTGTCAAGCTGCTGTTTCTTTCTATAATGTAACATCTGTCAGAGGTATCACTTTACCACTTTTCAGGCCAAATAAGCCCAAGAGGGTTTTCTTTGAAGCCTTATACGACATAGAGTGTATCTTCATCTTTCTCTTGTGGAATTTCATGCTTTATGTTGAGAGGGGAGAGGATGCAGAGTTCTTCTATAAGGACACACCCTCCCCAGGTAAGAGTATAAAAGGACCGTCCCCTCAAGGAAATGTTACATTAATTTGCTTTGCTCAATAAACAGATAGGGCACATTGAAATTCACAAGTCGTCGCATCAATCCCTGCCATTTTTTCCCTCGACTTTTTATAAAAAGGTCAAAAAATAATGGCACCTGCCTTCTGGGGAGAAAAACGCTCTGCCTCTTTAGAACAAGTGTGGCCAGACCTGGTCCCAGAGAGTCCCAAGCCAGACTGTCAGCCATTCTTCAAAGCCATTGCCTAGACTGACTGGCCTACTGCACTACCTATGAGTAAAGGAGGTTTTGAGACCAGTGAGGCGGAGGTGAAAAATTCAGGGTGACAGGGTGATGTACAATGTGAAACAGCCCCGACTACCAGTTTTCTAAGATTATGTAGTTGCGTGAATAAATAGCAGTAGTGACCCATTCCCTTTGTTAAGGTGATTGGAATTCCCTGGTCCATCCTATCATTAATTGTCTGTAGCTCTAATGGGTAAGTATTTCAAAAGATATCTAGCATCGCAACATTGATTCTTCTACATTTTTCTACTTTTTTTTTCTTGCGCAAAAAGGGTGAAAAACCTGTAAACATCGGGAGAGTGATTTAATACAGCTGAAGTGAACCGGAATAAAAGCGTAACGTAATTAAATATCTTAGCGCAATTTACCTGCGATGAAACAACTTACAACCAAGAACGGGTGCTACCATGACAACGGCACCCGAGGAGCAGGTTTCGGCTGCCGCCCCAGCACAAGAGTGGCGAGAAGTGTGAGCAAATTTTTTGTGAAATTCAGAATTACAAGTTTAACGTGTTAGGAAGAGAAGAAATAGATCAGTGTTTAGGGCTTAGGAAAACACAACAAACAAACAGAAAACAAGCAAGTTTTCTTGCTGTGGCATGATCCCACTGGATTGAAGATGGAGTGGGTTATGATGTTGTCCTTTCTGATAGTTACATTTCCTTCTAAAGTGGACAGGACACTGTCTGTCACACAGGAAATGGGGGGGGGGGGGGGGGGGTATGTAAAGAGGCATATTCAACACCTCAGCAAGATCTGCGCCACTTTGCCGAGCTGGGCGCCTCGTGCCAGCAGATCACTGCTGTTGAAGCACAAAGCAGGAGGGCTGTCTCTTTCCTTCAAAACCACGACACCCTGTAGAGAAGCACAGAGACACGATTTCCTCATTCAGTCTGACAGCTGACTCTTTTCAGGCTACAGTCTAGCTACCACCGCAAAACATGTTTCTCCCAAACTGTGTGGGGAGCAATAAGTACTGTAGATAAAGTACTAAAATTGCAGATCTAAAGTATGATTCCTGGACTATTTACAAAGTAACACTGCAGGGCATGTTTACTTCATACTGTAAGTGAGGGGAACACAAAAAGCACTGTTCGATTTATATAATATTTTCTCTGTAGTTGTACATCCAAAAGGTGATGGTTCAAATCTGCTGCTGTTTCCTCCAAAATTATATGGGGGTGTGAAAAAAAATAATAAAACTTAAAGTTTCGAAGTCTTTGTTATGCTCCTGAAGTTTTAACGATAAGCACTTAAAAAAAGCTGTTTTATGCAACATTGACATATCTTGACAATACTCCAGTGACATGTTTTTTGTTGTTTTTATTTTTTTTTCCAAAGGCTAGTTTCATAATGCCTGTGATTTATTCTTTTAGTAATGACTCACTTTTGTTTTGCCTGCTACATCAAAGAAGCACTTTGAACGGTCCTTTGAGGTTTTGCATTTTGCCTTCTATTAAGAAGAGACTAGTTATATTGACTAAAACATTAATTCTGGCCCAGTCGAAACACAAGGAATGTTGCATATTATTTTGCTACTTGCATGCTGAAGAAGCAAATTTGTGTGTAAAGAGGACACATTGTATAAGAGAATATGGGCAAAATGATATGATGTCAAATCCATAAAATGCAAAATATTTATTATTATTGTATTTACTGATCAATTGTCATTGTTGACACAGCACAAAATGTATCCTCTGCATTTAACCCATATGTGACATAGCAGGGGGCAGCTAATTCCGCACACGGGGAACAGTAACTTGCTCAAGGTACCTCAGTGGTGTCTTGTTCGTCGGGGATTTGAACTTGCTTATAAGTGCCCTTCCCAAACCATTAAGCCACCACTGCCCACGCAATGCCTAATGTTTAAGTACGTCAGGCTCACCACAGTGCAGCACATGTGAAGCACAGAGGGCAGAAGGAATGAAAATGTCTTGTCCGTCAGCCTGAGGGTAACCCTCACCAGCTTGACATGCAGAACCACACCTGTCTGCCGCTGACTGACCATCAAAACAAATTGACTTGCTTATTTTTGACTTTTTGTCAGCGCTGTTTGTCAGGCTTCTTCTGCGAGACTCGACCTCGGAGTGTCCCCAGCCCCATGCTGCAGTCGGGCGGCTGAAGGTGGCCCCGACTTTTAAGTTTTAATTTTAGATGGTGACAGTGTGAGGTCCCCTGTTGCTCTTCAGTCACATAGGTATCAGAGGTGATGGGTGGAGATGAGTGATCTGGGCATGGGGAGATTGCGCTAATCTCTGCGATTCCTCATGATATATGTCACCTATATATCCACACGTGCCATAAGCAATCTGAATACTCATTTCCAGGGGTGGGGCCACAGGGTCACAGCTTAAAGCTGATTGGTCCCATTGTACCTCCTCGCCTGTCACTTATTGATTCAAAATATATCATTGGCTAATGATAAAGTTACCCTCTCTATGAATTATGGCTCCTCTTATGTTTACCTTAAGAAAATCCTAGAATTGCCTCTGTTCATTTATGTATCTCTTTGCTTTTTAGTCTCATATGACAGCAAAAGAGCTAAATTTTTAGTATGGCTGACCAGGATATGCTATTAAAAATGAAACAAATCACTTCTGCTGTTTAATTTCCTGCGAGGAAATGTTGCATTGTCCATGTGGAAATGGACGGCCTGAGGATGGCGTTTAAGGTTTGCATAGATTTTTCTTTATTTATGTTTTATATTAGCTAGTCCAACAGAGCGGTAGCTTGCTGTTCACTGCAAATCAATCAGCAATTTTCTCCACAGCTGCTTTTCTTCACCAAGGTAAAAGAAATTGAGTCCGCTAGTAAACGATGCGTTCTATTTCGGTAACAGGTACTGAATCAGATAAACGCAATTGTAGTTTCACCCAAGAGTAGGCTAAACCTGGAAAAAATTGAACGCAATATTCAAAGCATTTCCAATATAGCGTGCTAAAGGTTAGAGAAATACCAGCATAGTCAAAACCTGTAGGTGTCAAGAGTTTGGCATCGGACAGGTTTTGTGCAGAAGGCCAGGCCGCAGTGTCAGCTTGGCAGACATTAACATGAACCGTGAGAGACTGGGTTTAACACAGAGTGTTTGCTGAATGAGAAATAAGGCCTAATGCTCTCAGTGAATCATGAGCATATAATGCAAAACAAAGAAAGTAAGATTGTAAAGTGTGATGTAATTGCAGTTCCTTGAATGAGCCACTAATGGCTAAACAGCGAATGCTGTTCTTAGCATGGTTAAGTTGTGTAGTCATAAACATTTTTAATGAGTGTATGCCAGCCGTATAAAGTACCAGCTCCCACATAGTGCCACTTTATGGACTGTAAGAGTACCACTATTGCTGTGAAGTGTATTTTCTGAATGGGGGGTGGGGGGGGAGTTGACTTGGTGGAAAAAGGACAACACCTGGAATGTGATACAGGGTGGTTTACAGAGAGGCCGAAAAACGTACATATGAGATGGTGTATTAAAGGAGTGGTGTCTCATTGAAAATACCATTAAGCTTGCATTTTAAGAGTGAAATCGAATCAAGTTATACCTGGTAAATGGAATCCACATGGTCTCCAAAATATGTTAGTGTTTCAGTCAGAAGTAGCATGACAGCTGTATTTGGTGGAAATTTCCCCCATAAGAGTATATACATACAAATGCAAGGTAATGCAATTCAAAAAATGATGTCTCAGCGGTCAAAGGAAACAACACAGAATGGGGGTATCAACACCATAAGCATGAAAAAAGGAAAATATATGGAAATTCCTCGTCCTGAACAAAACAAATAAAACCTGACAGATGAACACGAAACAGCAACAGGAAATTTACATGTACAGCAATTATTGTCCTGAAATACCAAAAAATATTGATATATACATTCTGCATTTCACAGAACATTCCTTTTTCCTGACATGTTTTATAGGTATTTTGCAGTTTTACTATAAAATAACAATTTTGTAACTAATTTCATAGCTAATTCAATTGCAGGTTTTATTCAGGTAGACTTTTGTTTATCTAGATCTTAAAATCGAAGCGACTTGCGATCTCTCATTTTACATTTCCGATGAAGAAGCCTTCATTTTTCTGCATGTTTATTTGAGTATGAGCTCAGGTGCTCAAGTATAACAAGCAACATAAGCAATGCAAGCCAAACAATGCAATTCATAATTCATAATGAAAAGACAGTGTATTGTAATCCTTCACTGCCCCACTCTTCGCGCTCAGCGTTGCGCTTGATATTTCCGGCTGTGGCACTTTCTGAAAAATTAGCAAAGATGTCAAAGTTGAACCCTAAGCTTTGGTGCTCAGTTTTGGCTGGTTTGGGGGGGGGGGGTTGGCAAACTGAGGCTAGGGTTAGCGTTGGAAAAACTATGGCATTTACATCCATTCAAATGTGTGTTTCTGGCA
>JAODKF010000126.1:5075433-5085706 GCA_026779585.1 Mormyrus proboscirostris
CGGGGGGCGGGGGGCATTTGGGAGGGCAGGAGGGTTGGGTGGCTAACCCCTGGCATTTCAAGGCTGTCATCACTCTAATACTGCTTCTTGACTGAATGTGGTTTGTTGGGGTGGGCATCACACAGACACCCAGAACGGAGTAGTATGTTCGCTGACCTTAAACACACAAGATCAAATAATGAGTGGCCCAGTTTGCTCTTGCATTTAAATCAAAATGTGCCGCATGCTGATGAAAGAAGGTACCTGTTTTCCAGGATACAGTGAGGGAAGTGGGCTGACCTGAGAATCACGTGTGTCCATTGATATTTAATGGTACCAAACCTCACATCCTTAAACCACTAGCAGCTAAATGTTACTAATAAATTTTGTTTGATTATTTTGACATTTGATTTGGAGCACTTTCACAGGTTTTCAGCAAATGTTAAGTTATATATAACTAGACAATTAGAAAAGTTTACTTTCATTATAAGTTAAAATTTTCCCTAGAACTGCCTAACACCACATTAATTTTGTACATGTAATGAGTAATTTACCCATCACTCCCTAATGCAAACGTGTTATTGAGCAATATTCATTGTCTCTAAAAACAGCCTACTTTGTCTAATTGGAATTAGTCTATAACAGAAATATTTTCTCTGCTAATCATACATTACACAAAGTAAGAGTATCTACAGATGACTTTGATGAGGACTACTCCACTGGAAACTAAAAATGAAATATCTGTCACAATACAGGTGACTACACAAGCTGTTTGTGTCGTCACCATCTCCCCCAGTCCTTGCATTTGTGCTACAATTTACATTTTTGTCCAAATATATGCATTAGCATGGTTGGCCTACAGATATTCAGCTACGCAGCATAGGCACTAGGTGGTGTTTTAGCTGACATTGTTTTCGTGCTAGTAATCATGTTCTTTATCGGGGGGGGGGGGGTCTTTTGTTCTTTATTGTGCGATTAGTGGGCTGAAATTGTAATAGAAAACTCGAGTGTGACAGTGAAGTTTCCTTTGAAAAAACTAGAAAAAGCAGACTTAGGCATACATTCAGCTTGGGTGGTGGCTATTGGTTTTTCAGTAGGTGCTGTATTTCATCAGCGTTCCACTTAATACACGCACACACAGACACACAAAACTGAGATTACAAGAGACATTCCTTTTTGCTTTTGCTGATGATTTCCCTGAGCAAACTTTTGAAGAAGAGTGTCAGCAGTAAAAAAGTTTGTAACTCAAAAAAATTAAGCGCATGTATAATCTTTTCTGCCCTGTGATAGGTTGGCACCCCTACCTGGGTTGTTCCCTGCTTTGCGCTCGCAGCGTCTAGCACAGGCTCCGGAGCCCCCGCAGCCCAGAATAGGACAAGCCGTTACAGAAAATGGATGGATGGAAGGATGTGTGACCTTTTCATTTCTCTTTTATGTGAAAAATCACCACTTAAAAACATTGTTTACTCTGCATTGTCTTGTTCTAGAATCAGAATAGTCTTTCCAATTCTAATTAAAATTCATCCATATATCTTACACACAATGATGAAATCACACATAGTTTGCAATAACGCAATAGAAGCAAGTGTTATAAATCTGATATCAGAGTAAATCTTGGGGTGCAGCTGTTCAAGAATTAAAAAAAACTTCAGTAATGAAATAAAGAATAACAGATTAAGTAGGTGCAAAAATCTCTGGTGAATTGCTGTCCAATCTTAAAATCTGGAAAAATTTTCGTGATTTTGATGCTTGAAAAAGAGTAAGAAAAACCAACAGCTATAAACAGAGAACAAACATTCAGCTTCTGAAGAACAGTGTATCCTGGTCCCCTCCAGTACCTCCGGTTTCTGATTTAAGATCAGACGTGAAAGAGACTAGAGGGGTGGAAATAAGAGGCTAAAATGTGAAATGTCAACGGCTGTACTTTAAAAAAAAAATGTTTGCAGACTTTGCAATAGGCATCAGGGAAAGTGCAGCTTTGTGGAATTCAGGCTTTTGTTATCTTTGTAGCCTCTGAAAATGTGGAAACGCAATTGCCTTCTGGCTGACAAACCCTTGACAGATAGGAGTCCAACCCTGACAGCGGAGTGGGCGAGCCATGCATTCAGGTCTACCTCAAGTCTTACTCTGTCCCAACATTGGTATCCTCTGCACTTCCCAGATTAACGGTAAAACAGCAGCTAGTGTTCCACAGCTAGTGTTTTCATAATTACATGTGCTCTCCAGACTATAAAACAACACAATACATGTATTATTATTAGACTTTCAAAGCACAGTTAAGAAAATTTAAACAGTAATTCTCTAGAAAAAAAGAAATTACCTCAGCAGAATTTATGCAATTAATGATCCCAGGTTCAGGTTAAGTAGTATGACGTAATAAATGATATGAGGTCCAGTGCTGTGGGTGTGCTGTCATATTATGATGTCAGAATAGTGCCATCAAAGACTCAGTGCCACAACAAACAATCCCAGCTCGTTCCCGTGGCAACACCGACAGAAGTCACCAAAACAACTCGCTTCCACTGACGCTGCCCCCATCCCCACTTTCCATACTTTATTATGTTTTGATTAATTCTGAATTGGTTTCTTTGCTTCAGTAGACTGTGAAATGTATTTTATTTTATTTTTTTAATAACTTATTTTTTTCCCAATTTCTTGCAATGTAACGAGAAAGACGGTGGGATGAGCGAGGAAACAAAGAGGTAAAAACAAACCGAAGTGGATCGTATAATTAATAAAGCATGATGCTCACACTTTATCATGCAAAATTTTAATTGCATTGTTTACATGGGCCTGGTGCTTTTGTCTGTTAAATTAATTGACGAATTTGGTGCAGCTTTATTATAACAACAGAACTCTACCGCTCAGTGTTCGTGCATTGCTATTGGCTGGAAATGTAAAGAGGGGAAATGATGTCGTTTTTTAATCTGTGCCCAGCTACACTGCTCCCTTCTGATGTTTTGCAAACTAGCCTCTTCACAAATCTTCCAGCATTATCTCTTGAGATATTCTTATGCACAGAAATGTCCTAATTGCCTTCCTATAACCGTAATTTTTCCCTCCTTTGCTTTCTCACACACACAAACACACAAACCTAAACCCATATACTGAATGATTTCTGGTGCATGAGATCAGTGCTAGACTTCACCAAAACCAATTAAATCTGATAAAGAACCAAAGGAAATGTTTGAAGTGTATAGCTATGTGAGATAAAACAATAGCTGTTTTAATTGTGTTTTAGAAGTAAACAGCAGTGTAAACTTCAACAGTTATACTGTAGACTTCGAATGTTGGTGCCCCATCTTGAGTTATTCCCCACTTTGTGCCCATTACTCTGAATCCCCAAGCAGACGACAAAACCCTTGCAGATCGCCAGGCAGGTATAGAACATGGATGGATATGAATCAAAACAACATCTGTTTCTCTTAAGAAGACGTCCATTTTCTTGACAAGGGCAAGGTTAACCAGTACATTAAGACATATACTATGAAGATTTTGTACCTTTTCAAACTTAATCAATTTGATTAAATCAATGAACTAACCAAAAATCTGTTGCATTGTGCAACTGGGTCTTGGGTCCTGGTGAAATATTGCAAATAAGCTGCACGTTTTTGATGTAATGTCTGCAAACTATAACAATTTTAGGTAACGCTTTGCTTGAGGGGGCACCAATATTAATAGTATGCGCTTACTTAATGCATTAATTAACCAGGAACTATGTGTTAGTTATGTACTGATCCAGTGTTTGTTCATCATTAATAATAAAGATCATGTCTTTCAAACAGGAACTACTGTCTTATTAGTTCATAATTTGCTCTTGAGTAGTAACTGAGTGACTAAGTTATTTTTGTCCCCCAAGTAAAGTGTTACCCAGTACTATTTTCAAAATGCAATCATAGTAGCGTCAGGATGCCCAACAATGCTTTGCATGTAGGGGGTACGCAAGGGCCCTTCTGAGTGTCAACCACCTTGAACTGTCATAGATTCCAAAAAGCCAAATCGGGGGGGTTCCCCTGAGCTTTTGGAACTATTTAGTCAGGAATGCAGCCTGCGGTTCTTTAATTAGATCGCTCCTTCAGCACACACAGTGTCAGTCACTATCAACCTCCCCCATAACCCCCAACCCTGACCACCCTCTCCAAACCGACCCCCGTGAGCCTTTGGCACCTGGCAGCTGGCCCCCTGGCCGGTCACCAGCCCCCAGTCGTGTGCCACAGCCAGGGCTTCAGAGCGTATAATGAGAAAACCCTGCCCCCACACATAGATCAATGAGAAAAGGCTGTCTTATTGACCCGGTAGAGGCAGTGCTAATAAGACCGATCCGAAGCTGATTTTGCACAACAGAATGTGCATATTCAGAATGTCTTTATCCATTCAACAGAATGTGCATATTCAGAATGTCTTTATCCATTCAACAGAATGTGCATATTCAGAATGTCTTTATCCATTCAACAGAATCTGCAAATTCAGAATGTCTTTATCCATGTCAACTCTCTGGTGCTCCTCTGGTACCATGACATTCTTGGCAGTGAATAGCCAAACCCTCCAATCCCCTATGCTACCTTCGCTCCACATCCGGTCTGAGAGAGAAAAGTTAAAAAACATTACAAGGCGGGAGGACAAAGCCCATCAACTCATGAACCTTCAGATGGCCCTGGGCTGAGCTCATCAGACCAACATCAAGCACCAACTCCCCGGTTCATCAGAACCACTGCCCTCAATAACAGTGATTACTGTATTTGCATCATTCCCGCCAGTTCAATGATGATGAGGGGACGCGGCGACATTATGAGTTTCTGAATGGGCTTTCCTGAACCATATTATTTCCATTTCATTCATTCTCTTACCTGAGTGCTGAGCTGTTCAGTGGTAATTCAGAATCCGGTGTTCCTGTCATAATTATGAAGACATCATTGCGCTTTCCTCTTAAATAAGCAGTGTGTCCGAGAGGACAGCGCCTGAAGTGTAAAATGAAGGCATTACTCACTTACCACACTGTCTTTCTGTGTCCTCAGAAACATCCTAGCTTCTACAATGTTTTATGTTTTTTAATAGACTTCTTATTGAGATGAAAGAATAATTAGTGACTTCAATTTCCATAAATTTGTATAAATATTTCTGTATTTACAGACTGAGGGTGCCCTGCATGACAGCTTAAACTATTATTATGTATTAAGAATTATAAAACAAATGTCTCATACATGGACGACAGCAAGAACGGGATGGTGGGTCTGTGAGTTTAGCATTGTTGCCTCACACCTCCAGGGTTGGGGGTCGCATGCTCTGCCCATGTTGAACTGGTTTCCCTGGAAATTGTGGTTTCCAAGGACATGCAGAGAGGTGATCTGGCATTCTGAATTTGCCCATAGTGCGTGAGCATGTGTGTGCCCTGTAATGGACTGGCATCCCATCCTGTGTCCCCTGCCTTATGCCCAATGCTTCCTGAGACAGGCTCCCGGGGACCCTGTACTGAATAAGCATGTGGAAGACGGATGGATGGATAGATGGATGGATGGATGGATGGACAGATAGATGGATAACTGATCCAGCTTAATAAACTAATTCTGCATTTATATATATATATATATATATATATATAAATTTACAGTTATACTTTAATAAGAGTGGGAAAAGAATAACTGGTTGGTAAATTTATATACTTGAGTACAACTGTTCATCAGGTGAAGAATCTTCATGACAAAAATTTTGTGGGAAATTGAGTCTTCACAATGGGCTCATGGAATATCTTACATAATGGAATCTAATAATTTTGCATTTCTTAAAATTTAAAGAAATCATTATGCACACTGGAGTTATAGAGCAGGGTGCCCAGTTTGACCAAATGACCTTCTCCTGTCACTCAATTTTCTTAATATATGACCCAGAGAAAATATCGCACCACATTAAATTGCCTCCAGTCCACTGTGAGTAATTGTGAAGGAACAATATGATCTATGGTGGCGAATGTAATAGATAATATCGTCTTAAAGTGCCGTGTTAGGACTGCTCCCAAATGAGATGATGAATTGAACTGTGTGTGCTAAATGAATGCTGTGGTATTAGATTAAAAATGCCTCGATCTTTACTTTCCATGTTCACTAAATTGCATGAGGCCTAACTTTGCTCAAATGGAAAGGAGGAATGAGTCATTTCTAAACTGAACACATAAAGGCATCAATGTATGTTTATAGACGTGTGAAATATGTTGCAAAAGTATTAACTTAGTTCTGTCAGAAGCAATTATGACCAATTTCCAAAGCTTATTACACAATATTTAATCAACAGCAAGACACCTTATCTGCTCATTTAAATACGTAGTATGCTGCAGAGCATTCGCTTAATACATTAAGTATGTCTTTAGTCTTCTGGGACAAAACTTTGCCGTAACACCTTTTGCCCTCAGCCACCTTCACATTCGGTTTCATCGAGCGACGCTTCAGATCTGCTTCAGTGGGCTTCGATTAACCTCACTGTTTGAATAAAGCTTCATGAGGAATCTCTCCCTTCCCTCATAAGCGTCCGTTAAGATTTAGCGTTTTCTCTTTTCTCGCACACTCAGAGGTTTCACCGTGAGCTGTGAAGCGTGCACTTTCCATTAGAAAATAAGTATTGATAAATGCAAGCAGTTCCAGGCCCCCGGTGTAATTAAGACGTGTAGCTGAGTGTTTGTGGCCGTTACCTAACTACACGTAAAGGCTGCTGGTAATTATATGAGTTGCCAACTCAACCAGGCCATTGTTTGGAGATACTGGATCAGCATCGCAGATAAGTGATAACGTATGAAGCCGGTAGGGTTCATGAGAACAGTTGTCTTTCTCAGCATGGCTAAATTTACAGTATATTGCTTCTTCCTATGTGCTATAATCCAAAACAATTTGCTGATAAAGTGATTTATACAGCTGGATATTTTGCTAGAACCAATGAACTTCTTACTTGGGAATTTTGCTCGAACGTGGTAAGGTATGTGATGTCCTTCAGAGAATTGTTGGACTTGGAGAAGAGAATCAAAAAATACGCAGAAAAGGCAAATGGCTGAGAAATTACAGGATGTTTGAGTAAGTGAAGCTAATCTAAAAAATAAAAAAAACATTGTAACATTTACTTTAATAATAACAATTATATCAATTAAAAAGGTTTGTCAGGTTACATTTGAGGTACATTATAATGCATCACCCAGGAGCAGAGAGTGAATCAAACTTCTGAAATCAGCTTTTGTTTGTCTACAGCCTCAGTGTTTGCCAATTTCCCCAAGCAGTGGGGATAGTGATGAAATAATAGAGAAGTGCGGGGTTGGGGGGCTATTTTTACTTCACTCTCTTGTACAGGCATATGCAGTGGTAAGAAGACACTTGCAGTTAATCCACCTAAAGCTACCGGCCGTGCATCTGAATAATCTATCCCCCGAACAAGCCTGGCCTGGTTTAGCACTCTCCTGGTGCTTAGCATCACCAGTATCCCCCAGTAAATGACTCTTACCATAAAAAAAGCTCTCTGAATGCTGGTCCTTGCATAACTATAAGAGAATGGTATCAGCTTCACGAGAACAGCTCACCAGAAAAAAAAAGCCTTACGATATAAGGAATTGTCTACAGAAGAGTCAGGCTGTTCACTGTGAACTTGGGTTAAACAAGCACCATAAATAAATAAGAATTTCCACAGCTATAGATAGATAGACAGACATACAGACAGACAGTTAGACAGATAGATGGACAGACAAAAAGATAGATAGATAGATAGATAGATAGATAGATAGATAGATAGAGATAGATAAATATTTTATTGCCTTTCTCAACAATGCAAAACAGCAAGTCTTATTACTGATGCGGGCACAGTGACAAATCAATTTTTACCCTAAGTATCAGTATGAAATAAAACTGTTGTCACTGCCTTGTTTTTTTTCATCTTATTTGGAGGTATAAGCCTGCTAAATGCGTACAATCCTGAAGCGTAACAACACAATATGATGAGGAAATTCAGTACTTAGGATTGTTATAACTGGCATGAAATATTCTTATGCATGTTAACCACCAATCTGATCAGTGCTACTGCTATGTAGAGTACTGACGTGTTTGGCTAGACTGGGAATAAAAATCAGCCCTTGGATTTGGGGTCCCCCACGGGCCACGGTAAGTGCGAGGTGGGGGTTGGCGCCTCCGCAATTGATTTTGCCAAGTGCGATAAATTTTGCCGGCTCACAGAGCCACTGGCCCATCGGGAAAGTCTACGGTATACCAGATGGCCAGTCCAGCCCCGCTTGGTGCAGGAGAGGCAACAATGAACACTTTGTTATCAGCTAAAATGAACACTTGTTAACAGTATACATGCCCCCTCCTTTATTTCATTGTAATTAGTCTGGTCGAGAGTTGGCATCTTGGAACTCCGTCAGCTGAATGATAGCAGCTGATAACAATGCTCATTGTGGACACATTGACAGGTGTGTCTATTTCGGGGTTCTTCCTTTTATAGTATGTCGTGGTATATGCCTGTCTAGCTGACCCCCCCTCCTATCCCAGGGTCGTATAAAAGCCTCAGGAAAAGGGTTTTCCCACTCGCGCCTTGCCGTAGTTTCTTGTAGCGTTGTTCCGCGTTCATATACACCAGCCAACTTAAGAGCTCCGTACCATAGCATTATGGCCCCTAAGAAAGTGGAACCAAAAAAGCCAGAGCCCAAGAAACCAGAGCCCAAGAAGGAGGCAGCGTCGGCCGCGAAGAAGGATGTGGCGCCAGTGATTCCGGATCCTCCGGAGCCACCCAAGGAGCCCGATTTCGACCCCAAGAGTGTGACCATCGAGTACACCGCCGACCAGATCGAGGAGTTCAAGGAGGCCTTCACCCTGTTTGACCGCACGGCCAAGGGGGAGATGAAGATCACCTATGCGCAGTGTGGCGACGTGATGCGTGCCCTGGGCCAGAACCCCACCAACGCCGAGGTGATGAAGGTACTGGGCAAGCCTAAGCCAGAGGACATGAATAGCAAGCTTCTGGATTTCGACACCTTCTTGCCCATGCTGCAGCACATCTCACGCTCCAAGGACCAGGGCAACTTTGAGGACTTTGTGGAGGGTCTACGAGTCTTTGACAAGGAGGGCAACGGCACCATCATGGGGGCAGAGCTGCGGCACGTCCTGGTCACGCTAGGGGAGAGGATGACCGAAGACGAGGTCGAGCAGCTCATGGCTGGCCAGGAAGATGCCAATGGCTGCATCAACTACACCTCTTTTGTCAAACACATCCTGTCTGGGTGAGCTGGACTTTCACTGAGACTATTTTTTTGTCCTTTTTCATGATATCATTTTTATCTGGAGACCCATCACCAAATGTTTCTCCTAATATGAAACAATTCCAGAAAAGTATGTCACAGAATGTTTAGAGGTTTTTGTTTTAATTTCAAGCATCTTATTACATTTGTGGATCTACCACGCCTATCAAACCTAGATACGTTTTAGCTTATTTCCCGTGTTAGTATGCAACCAAGTAAATAAGTTATATAAAAATACAATAAATGATACACATAATGGCCTCATAAAAGGGGCATGGGCATGCTTTGGATATGAAAAATAAAATGATACATTTAAAGTCACCATTTGTACTTCATTTTCCCTCCACCTTTTTTGAGACTTAAGAGGATGCCTAAATAATGTGTCAGCACGCTGAATGGGCTGCAATGGACCCACACTTACTGAAATTGCTATGATTCATTCCTGAAAGAAATTTAAGAAAAGGGCCATTGGAATAATCTAGGCAAAGGAAAGCACCAGCTTTGTCTAACGTTGCTTGGTTCCATTGAGATTTTATATGAATCTTCTATATTAATGTTTAAGTTAGGATAAAATAATTCATAGTAAACAAACGTATATTTGCAAATTTATGAAGGCGTTTGAGGCCCCTGCCCCTTTTCACTGTGTTTCCTGAGATAGACTGTAGACGGAGAGCAGGTCTCAAAAATAGGTGGATTGAGTGAACACAAAAAAGGTAAGGATAACAAAGAAGAAAATACGCTTTTAATCCTTACTGACGACCAAGTAGATGACTGTATCACGATTTCGTTCCGTCGCTGAGATTGTTTCAACCTTAAGTCAACATAGTGCCACTAATTAATCACATTAATGCCATTTTCTCATTAAAGAACTTTAAGAATGCAATATTCTCAGCTTTTCCAAGCAGCAGTACTAGAGCAGTGATGGATTTTTGCCCCTTATCTTTAAGCCTGGTATTTTAGAGAATAGTGGGTGAATTTACATTTGCTGGAGCATGATGGGAGGGCTGGGGGGGGGGGGGGGGTGCGGCCCGGTGT
>JAODKF010000126.1:5093475-5109963 GCA_026779585.1 Mormyrus proboscirostris
GTTGTTGTATGAGCCGCACTTCGTCTGGTTCCTCACCCAGGACCTGTTTGCCTTGGGTAACCCTACCAGGGGCATGAGGCAACTTAGCCTCTGGGATCACTGGAACACGCAAACCCCTCCACCACGATAAGGTGTCGGCTCCAGGAGGGGCATTTGACCTATGTATTTTGTCATTCAAGCTCAGCCAAGGCCCCTAGAGCGTGGGGCCCATGGTTGTTTGCCCCCGTGACTGGAATGCTACTTTTTGCATATCCCATCATGCTCTGCTTTGAGACACACACATACATTTGAGAGTGAAGCTTGGCGCTGGAGCTTAGGGTCAGTCATTTTTTGGGCTCCCCCGGAGCATGTTGCTGTGTGGAGGGACACACTCAAGAGGTGGCTATCCTGCTGAGCCAGATACCCTCCCCTCAGTCAGCAATTAATGACCAAAATGTCTGGTTCTTTTTCATGGTTTTTGTGTGAAACCTTAGAATGTAACTTGCTGGTTACGAAATTGCTTTGGTATGTTACATAAATGGTAGCCAGTGTTAGTTAGTTTGGAAAATAGTGTCTTTTTGTTGAATATCTTGCCTTTTTTTAATGAAAGAGCAAGTGAATGTCCTTATCCCTCACAAAGAGCTTTGAGGCATGTCTCAGAGGTAGAGCTTGCTAACAGTCTGACATTTCTGTAGGCCCCTGAAGAAAGTCCTATCTGCAGTCTCCCAGCGATTAATCCACTTTTATCTAGAAACAAATCATTATTTTTCCACTTGTTTTGCTGTGATTTACTTTCTGTAGTTAAAACTCAGAAAACAAATTAAATTATTAATGTCATGCATCACAATTGAGACAGGAAACAGGATCAACACATTCCCCTCTAATTCACAGTGTGTTCAGGCCACTCTGTCCGTTTCGGCCTTGATAATGTCTCTGCGTTATGCTGGCAAAGAGTGGCTGGAGTACCGTTCTGTGCATACTATGGATATTTTAGAGATTTTGCTTTGTTTATTTGGGCTACTCAGCCCACAAATCAAATGAATTGCTATTTCAGAATGCTAATTACATTTAAAATTCAAATGTATCAACAGCTTTGGGATTACCAAGAAACACTGAGTTATAATTTGACTCCAAGATTAATGTCTTTTATTTGCAGACTTCCACCAGTTAATTCTAAGTTATTCCAATAATAATAATAATAATAATAATTATTATTATTATTATAGCCACTAATCATATTAATAATGACAACAATAATAATAATAATAATAATTAGGTGAATAATAATTTGGGCCTTTCATTGACTTGAATAGGCCCATAATAATAATAACAATAAAAATCATAAGAGTTTAATATGGTTTCAATGAATTGGCACCCCATCCATCACATTCAGGGTGTATGCCAGCCTTGTGCCTATGACTGGGAAAGTATTCCGGTTTCTCTGCAACCATGACCTGCAAAAACAATTGGAATATGGATGGATGGATGGATGGCTATAATAACTTTTTTTCCATTCAGTTTGCTAAATGCTACTTTTCGTGCCGGACCGTCTAGCAGACAGCACAGTCTAGCATGGATAGATGGTAATCCAATAAAATAAATCTACGAAAATTAAGTTATGCTATTTTTCTCGTGTGATGAATCTGCCTGATGCTTAACTATGGCAACTGGACTGACTGATTTAATTTCCAAGCTGGTTGGGGAAAACGCCATCCTCCAGCGTCTTAACTCCGGAATCATAATGCCCAAAGACACGGCAGAGCAAGTCGAATGTAAATTGGCATTCTCGCAAGATTTTTAGCAGGGGGGAAGCTGCTTTTTTCAAACTTATAACCACTGTGCATCTCATCTGCGACACACTTGGCAGTTAACAGTGTGTGAAAGGGAGAAAATGCATTACCATAACATTATAATGAAGCAGGTTGCTAACACATAGTGATTAAAAAAAAATTGCACATTTGTTTTGATGTGCCAACTTCCTGTAAAGGCAACAGGATGAATTATAAAGCAAACCTGTTAACCTCTACTGAGGACTTTGTGTGGAAACTCCCTAAAAATCTGATTTTATTCCTTATTGTGATTTGCTGCTACGAAAACTAATTCCGTTCACTCTTCCTACCTCATGTGTCATTTTTGCAGCCTTTTTTGCGATATATATATATATATATATTGATATATAATAAGTTTTGAGTTTAAGCTGATATGGGTTAGAAACACCCACAAATCTTGAATGTTCATGATTAATGACCTTTGGTTATTGAACCTGAAACGTTTATACATAAACATGAAGATGAAGGCCATTGTCATGAACAGCACAATAATCACTCGGTATTTAATGACACATTAAACAGTCTCAGAAGCACCTGGGCATAGAACTTCTCAAGCAGACCTGACAGAAAATCCATATTGGCAGAAAAAAATCTTTCTGTAAAATGGAAACCCTAGAACTTAGTCCACAGAATAAAACCAACTTAAAAAATAACAGATATTAATGAAAAATACTCAGGTCTTTACAGAATTTTAACAAACACCCCGTAGAATGCAGAATACAACAGCAGTCTATATGAATTACGTTTAGAGCAGATTATATAAAATATTCAATACAAATACATCAACATAAACCACATTAAACCGTGTAAATAGCATTGTGTTTCGCCTTTTCCAAATTTAACGCATGGCTGGAAACTGACGAACGCACTTCAGTATCAGAGTGACATCTTGTTTGTCTCTCCGCGTTTAATTGCTTCTCTTATCGGAGCAAGGAATCCCAGAACTGAGGACTGCTTAGGAAATCCTCAATGCAGATTAATAAATGTGCACCCCGGCACACCAGTGCACAAAGAAGACCCCGCTATTGATTTTGTCGGTCATATCTACGATCGACCGTGGCGACCTTAACCAGATTTCCATGCTCGGTATCTTCTTGCACTCTCTCTCGTGGTTTATATTGAGAGAACGTGATTGTTCATGCTAACCTTAACAAAAGCCTTAGCGTTTCCTCCTCTCACTTTATTTGCACTTTCTTTTACTGTACTGCTTGCATGGGATGGTAATCCAGATTATGCAAACTCAGAAGGGGGGGGGGTCAAGAACTACTGGAATTTATCACAAATGAGGGATTAAATAAGGGTGTCTCATTGTCTACTGGACAAAATGTGGAAGCCTCGTATCCATACATACGCAGCCACACGGATGGGTGGCTCAGCAAGTTGCGTCTCTGTGCCAGCAGCCGGAAGGTCGTCAATTCAAATCCCATTCTCAGATGAATCTCCTATAGGCCCTTGAGCAAGGCCCCTAGCCCCCTGAAAAATGCTGCAGGGGGTCGCTGGATAATTAGCTAACTGCTGAAAACGACTGAATTCCAATGTATTCATACTTGTGTAAATGGGAAATGAAAGCATCATTTAATCACCTGAGTAGTTGTGGTACTCTGAAAGAATGTAGGGTTTAGGGTTAGGGAAAAGGATGCTTCCATTTAGTGTATAAAATAGTTGTGCTGAAGAATGTTTAATGAACATCCACATTTTCTGAGGTGGACCTTTGAATGTCTCATACCTGTTGCCCAGTGTCATTAGTTATCCGTCCCCCTTATGGCACAGACACATCTGCCGGGTGTCCGCAATCTCCCCCGGCCATTTAGCTTCGGAAATCATCGTTGGCGCTTTCCGTCATATCAAAGAGGCTAATTAAGCTGACTCCACCATCGTTGGACTCCGAGCAGATGTTGGAGTCATTATTGTAGCCAAGGAGGCAAGGAGAGTGGCCCCTAGAATACCCTCTGACCTTCGGCATCTGGAGCAGCACCGGGTGGCGAGATGAGGCAGGAGAAGACACGAATGCAGATGAACGGGCAATGGCAGAGTGGAAAAAGGGTGAAAGCAGATGGTCCTCCAGCAGGGGCCTCAAACTCAAAGACCCTGGGGGACACTGGCCCGGAGCTCTTTATCTCAATCCAGCCACATCAGGTTTTTAGCTTAAAGAAAATCAAACAGGGGGTGTTGACCGTGGCAGAAAAAAAAATTTGCAGAACAGATTAGCGGAATGATACTACATAGTTTTTAAAAATTTTCTGTGGAAGATGACTGATCGATTGGTGGACCAGAACTACTAATGATTAAAAACATGGCCAGACAGAACCGTCTTGCGGGTCGGATCTGGCCTGTGGGCCAGTACATTAGAACCCCTGACCTACTGCAAGGAGGTACAAGGCTAAGCACAAAGCCTAGGGTGACTGCAATGCATTATCAGCATTAAGGCTATTATAAAATCCCTGCACTGGAAAGACAGCTGATGACTACAATGATTACCGTTAATTAGAGTGCAAATCAGCGGAAGCCTTAGAAACAGCTACAAGCGACATCTGAGGTTCCTGGGAGGACTGTGCCCGGGACAGTCAGGGAGGGTGCTGTATCAGCGATCCCATCCACCGTTAAGTATACTGAGAGGTGATTTATTATAACTAGTGCAAAATTTGCATATTTCTATAAATTCAACAAGTGTAATAAGTAATGGGGTGATAATTTTCTCATTTAAAATCCAGATTTTGTTTCATTCCGTTTTGGGCACTGACACTGTTAGAAGTGTACGTTAAACGAAGAGCTGTCACTGCATTAGCGCCATTCTTCACCGGTTATCGTAACACGCTCTGACACGCTAGAGGGCAATTAGCTACCGTAGCGTCTGTAGTGAATTGGCTTCTTAAAACAGAGCTCTTAGTACTACATTGCTTGGTCAATCTTGGTCAATGGTGTTTTAATGCAGAACCCGCCATTTAAGGCTAACTGACATTTAATGTGTAATTCTCTAGAGATTAATAAGTGATTCTGGTAATTGCCTGCCGGGTCATTCTTTTACTGCCATTTATATGGTATTGATCATCATATACGTTACGTACATGACGATATTCGCAGGCTATCGCTGGCCTTCATGAATTTAGCTCCTAAATTTATAGGCGGTATAATGAGTCAAATTCAGCAACATGGTTTAAATATTCAAAGGAAGAAATCAAACAGTATCCCTCTTAATTTTGGCTATTAAAGTAATACATAGAAGAATAATAAGACATACAAGAATATTTTTATTGCATATGTTATAGTCAACAAATGAGGGCATTCTCACACCTACAGGGTTGAAATCCCACCTTCTGTGTGTGGAGTTTGCATGTTCTCCTCATAACCCACGGGTTTCCTATGAGTGTCCTCTTGCAGTCCACAGCCTGCCACGCCTGCGTACCTGCATGCTGTCCACTGTGATGGATAGGAGTCCTGTCCCTGTACCCCTACTTTGTGCCCTTAGTTCCACCACCCAAACGTTACCCCATCTAATGATACGTATCTGGAAGATGGATTAATGGATGCTTACTTATAATAATCTTTATTCTTGTTTGCAAAATACTATTTTTCCTGCAAGTCCCCCTAACAGACAGAATAATCTAACAAAGAAAGATGGTAATCCAATAAGATAAATTTGTGAAAATTAAGTAGTGCCATTTTCTCGAATGATGAATCTGCCTGATGCTTAACTATGGCAACTGCACTGACTGATTTAATTTCCAATCTGGTTAGAGGAATGCATGGTTATTTTTGATGAAGCAAAGAACGCCGCATTTTAATTACATTTAATATGTCAACAGGTATTCCGTTGATACCTGAATCCTGGTGTTAGTGCTCTTCATTCTACTCAATATCGCCAGTCTCTCTCGTATGCTGCTATTAATCTTACACTTTACACTATACGTGATGCGCAAAACGGATGGATCTGGGGATTGAGAAGGCCCTCACAGAGCTCCTTGAGGAGTTACCATTGGCGACACAATTTCCATCAGCGGGCCAGCAGCTCAGTTCGGTCCAGAGCACAGTAGTGTAATACAGTACATGCAGATGGTTTAACAGTGTTGTGGAAAATCACCAGAGGCCACCGGGCTGCCATGTGCCGCCGGCTGTACGTTTCTGTCATCTTACAAGGTTATCAATCCCTCCGGCGGGTGATTCGTGGCTTCTTATCTCGTCTTTTCCTCACTCTTGTTCCACGTCGTGGATTATGACATAACACTATAACTTTCGTAAGGAAAAAAAAAAATCACAGATCTGACCAGTATCTTCAAAACCTCATTAAGGAGTCCTGGCTTATTTTGAAACAAGTCCGGCATGGTTGTCTCCCTCTGCCCAAGCTCCTCTCCAAGTCGGGTAAATAAGTTGTCAGGTGTTATGCCACGACCAGGGGTGGATTAACTTATCTGAGAGCCCTAGGCTGACATCGGCATGGACACTCAGGTGTTGCTGATTTAAATAACCATTCCATTACTGTATACCCGAGGCAGGGTGGGGTCCTTACATTTGCCTGGGCCCTAGGCTATAGCCTAAGATAGCCTATGCATTAATCCGCTCAGGCTATGACCTGATTTTCTAGATGATTCTGTAATGTAGGTTTGCAAATTGCCCATATGGCATCATGGGTTCCTCCCCCAGAAAGCCGAGATTAACCAGCTCCTCCACTGTAAAACGAGGAATGGGATTATACTCCGGGGGCAGAATCTCCCCCATTTATTGCACACATGTCTGACTGCAGTCACTTAGTCCCTTTCATGTCGAGCGGGTCCCAGTGTCAGAGTCGCCGGACCAAATCGACCTAGAAAAGATGTGACAAGGTCTTAGTGAGGATTCTCGATATAATGCTCCCCACTTTCTGGATTGTATATACTATAAGTGAATTTGATTTGCAAACAGAGTTGTGTATAGATGTAGGTTGGTTTAATCTTGTGGTTTGATGTGCTCTGAGCTACTCCTTGTACATCATGTAATGTATGTATTATCTTGCATCACTTGAGCTATAAAGGCTTAATATGCTAACAATATGTCACAGATTCAATTGGCTGTCAATTTCATAGGCAGTTGTATTATTTTGATAACGCTGGAAGCTGGCTTTGTCAGCTTCGTGGTGGCGCAGAGCCTTCTATGTCTTCTCTCTTCTTATTTCCATATCTCTCCTTCTGAGAACAGTTGTTTTCATCCATTGGATTCGTATCATGAGGGCACAGCTGTGGCAGATCGACGGCATGAATGGAGAAGAAAAAAAAAAAAGAGGAAAATGGAGTCAAAATCAGATGGATTATCAAGTGAGATCATGCATTCTGCCTCTGAAACCTCCTCCTATTCGATACCGCGGCCACGCTGATCCTCAGATAACACCCTATTCACTGTCAATCATGTGGAGCTCATTGTTGAATGTCTGTCAGCTGTATGCTGATGCAGCAATGGGAGAAAGACGAGACCGTAAGAGGAAGCTCAGGGTAGTTCTTTCCGTATAGATCCAGCAGCACAGTGCCTCACTGTATTCTCATACCTCTGTGGTTGGAAGGTGCAGCCCTATTTCCCATGTATTCGTGAAGATAAGATGAGTCCCTGTGTTGTATCGGGTTGCTCATACTATCCAAAAATAAATGGTTGGGCAAAATGGGGTTTAAATAGTCTGCAGTGTTTTATTGTGTGGGTGTATTTGACCTGTGAAAGCCTGAAATCCTGTTTGGGGTTTCTCCTGCTTTGTGTTGCTTTTTTTCCAGGGAAGGCCTCAGCTTTTTGCACTGCACTGGATAAATTCTTGGAACAGTGTTTCCCAACCTGGTCCTCGGGGACCTGCAGACATCTACGTTCAAAATGTGAACTGTCTGGCAGGGAGCTGGGAGGGAGCAAGAACGTGGGCCGTCTCTGGGTCCCCAAAGACTGGGTTGGGAAACACTGGATGGATAGACCAAGAGAAAATATAAATGAATTCACTACCAAATAAGGTGCTTTTGACGTGCATGTTTTATTTGGACTTGAAAGTTTCTGCACATATTGGAAAGAGTTTCTGCAATATTAAAAAGTTTGAATGGGCTTGAGTCTAAACACAACATTTGACTTAATGACCCTGAGAGATGGCTAGGGCATTGTCCCCCCAGCTGATCAGTGCGATCTTTATTGAGTAGTTGTATGAAATGCCATGGTTTGTTTTGACCCCGGTAACCTGGATACCATAGACAATGGCCAATGACTATCTCTCACCCTTGTATTAATTAACCCTACTTAGCCTTCTTGCAATGACATTAATTTTTTCTCACCTGTTACCCCCTCCCGACATCCAGCCCCTTTCCATCCTTTTCTGACCACTGGCAAATAAACCTGTTCCTCACTGCCAAACCCCTATATCATAATATAGCTAGAGATTAGCTAGCAATTTTGTCCAGTTGAAAGCAGAAATTGGTAAAACTAACAATATGTGGATTCAGAAAACTGCAGGGCCTTCTGCACAGAGGTAAATCACTGAAACCCACACTTTCAATGTCAATGTAACTCTTCATATTCAAAGGTCATGCTGGACTTTAATAGCAAAGTTATCAAGCAGAGGCTTATACCGTTTGAAATTTGCACGGGTCAAACAAAACGCAGTTAAAGTAAAAAGCCTCAATGGCGACCGTAGGGCAGAAATTCCATATGGGTTGTATAAATCAGAGCGCAATTATGAGTCGTGTCATCAGCTTCCTGTGCCATTTTTCCTGTTTAAAAGATTCTAGTGAGGAAACAACCAAAAAAAAGTCCACTTTATGTCGTGCTATGTATCAAGAACCCCCCCGTGGCTGTTTTTTTCTGTCCCACGCATTGGCTATGATTATTGTTCAGCGGGGGCCCAGCTAAAGGACACAGCGGCTGTTCCCCAGCGCACACTATAATTGGCCACAGGCCGCGCGAGTGGGCTTGCGCCACTGTTAGGTTAAAGGCAAAGCTGTAAAGGAATCATGTCACTTTAATTCTCTCCCCTGCTCCCCATAGCCCCTCTCACAGCTCAGGTCAGGGAGGGATGTGTAATTAAGCGTTGGTTTGCACAGGGTAGACCTATTGTGGAGAGTGACACCAGGACTGAAAATAAGCCTAGCAAAATTGAACCTCTGCATAATAAATGAGCTGTCAGTCCAGGATTACGTGGGATATTTTTCTTTATTGTTAAAACAAAAAAGGAAAAAAGAGACAGATTTTAAAGTTCATGTGCTTAATTTCGTCGAATACCAATACATTTATTCTTAGTCACCTATTATACTTCTCCTCTGTTCACCAAACCTTGGCAGCAGAGCGGTTTGTTATACTCACCTGTCCCTGTAGCTGCATGCAATTAATGGTGCTTAAAAGCCTGGATGTACAGTAAATGTGCTCCCCAGATAGCTTCTATCTTCTTGGTACCTGAACACATGCGTGGATCTTCCTCCCTACCATGTAGTGTGCAGATTGGCATCTTGTGCCCTCCTAAACACCCACAGGACAATGAAATCAGCAATGCACTGCACACTAGTCAAACTAGCTGGATTTTGGGGGTCAAATATGTTTGGGCAAGGTACAGATCAGCTGCTGTGAGTATACCCTTAATATTGCTCCACCACAAACTTGATAAGAAAGTGACGGAAACACTTTCTATGAAGCACTCGTTTATAATACGTCATGCATACCTTCCTAATGCATTCTAATTGTCAATATAGGAATTAAGGATGCTATATATTGCATTATGAAGGTACTTATAGTGTATTATAGATGTATGTTAGACTTTTTCATAAATAGTTATAGCCGTGTTTATAATACTTTATTACTGCATTATAAGGCATTATGAATGCATGTATACTGCAATATAATGTCTGCTTTAAGAAGAGTTTCCAAAGTTGCTTCTCCAGCTCTACTCTTCAGCCATAACACACTCGCAGCTTTATCTAAGCTTTATGCTTATTTATTGTCTAATCATTGTAATACTGCACTCATGGGTGCTGCTGAAGATTTTGGGCCCACTGAAAGCATATCAAACTGGGCCCCTAACGCAGACCAGTCGAACTTATGTTTGACCCACCCCGCTGCTGTTTGACCAGTATCGCACTGTAGCTTGTCTCACCGTTTCACCATGTACCTGTACCCTACACTGCAACTGTGGCTTGAAAAACTTCTCTAAATGATTGAAAACAGAATCTTAACAGCCTAAGCTGTGATCAACCATCTTTTACTGGTTTAAAACCTACTTAAACCAGCCCTGGCCTCGAGAACCCTGGGTGTCCTCATCTCTGCTTTCCCCTTGAAGTTCCTGTGGCCACCGCAAAACTTTGAACAGTCTAGATCAGTGTTACAGTACCTAACCCAGTCCTCAGGGACCCACAGACGGTCTATGTTTTTGCTCCCGCTCAGCTCCCTACCAGATAGTCCAAAAACACAGAATGTCTGCGCGTCCCCAAGGATCAGACTGGGAAACACAGATCAAGATGTTTTCCGGAGTTTCTTCTTTGATGACTGCACAATGCAGATCTAACATCCGCCAAAATGTTCTGTTCATTCACCATCGAAATTCTTTTCTTCTTCTGCCTGAATTTTAGACTTAAGTTAATTGTAAATTTAATTTACATGAATTAAACAAACACTTGTGCTTCACCGTCATCTCTTCTGACTTGTCGTTTTATTTTTGTTAAACCCAACACCTTCATTTTTAACACGTACGATAAAGCGCAGGTCATCTGTTATAGCTTCTATTGGTCAGTAGATATTCATTTGCTTCCCAAAATAATTTCATTCTTGGGCCACCAGATGTTACCCTGTCTGACAGGCCTCCTAAGCATTCGTAGAGGGGTTTTCTGTTGATGAGAATTCCAAAATCCCAATTTCATCTTCAAGTGGGTCAATAGGTGTTTTTCTTAGGGTTTCAAGCTTAATAAACTGAGAATGCAAACTTTGACAAATGGAAAACAATGCAAACAAGCTTTCTGTCTAAGATACTGTGACTAACGTAAGAGAAAAACTGGATGCCGAGAAACTGTTAAATATGAAAACTAAAAGGTTAAGGTAAAGGTTAACTGCATTATCTAACCAAAATAACTTATTGGCATACTTTAAATCCGGCTTCACTTTTATCTACAAGAGGTTCCAAACTCAAACTGCTAAAAGTTAAAGTCCACAGTGTTTTATTCTTTTTGTTTTGTCTAGTAAGGGGATTTTTTTGCATAAGAAATTTCACCTTATAGTAAAATATAAGTGAATATTTTATTAGATGGTAAATACATGATTACAAGTGGAGAGCTTTGGTAACATGATGTTCCAAAAAAACTTTAGCCTTTCTAAAATGTTTTTTTAATCTTTACAAATTTACATGGTTATTTTTTCCCAATATATATGCAAAAGGCTCCTTGCAGTCACATGAAGGGCATTTTTTAACTTACAGGTTTAACCAGCAGGACTCTGTGGACATTATTGTCAGTGAGATTATTTGTTGGCTAATTTGTTTATTTGTGACTTGCTGCTAAAAAGATAAACCCAGTGGAAATGGCAGTGCGACTAGAGAGAACACACGCATCCTCAATTTGATTTAATCGCACATTTTAATTTTCACAATAAAGATAATTACGCGAGCAGCTGTAAATCATAGCAGTTTAATAATGGTAGAGCATTTAGAGGTTTTACAGGGTTTAACATGGACGGGAAAAAGGGATCCAAATTTAAATGTGATGCTTTTAGTTCCTAAATTATAGGTGTACAATCACACATTCAAAGTCACATGAGCACAAGGGGGATTTCGTAGTTTATTTTGTGAGCTGTGTTGCAGGGGAATGTTTATTTTTAATGTGCAACTGAGTTTAATCCAATTATTTTACAGGGCTCCGGTATATTTGTTATTAATTATCTGCAACATGGCAAAAACTGCTGTCAGCTTTGTAAAGTAGTGCCTAATTTAAACATGTATGCAGTGTGTCAAAAGCAAATGTAATGAACCTATGTTGCTTTTTCCTGCCCAATCATGGTACGTCTTCAGCAAAACTTGTTTCATTTCCCTGGTCTAAAGGGAAATGCGTTCTTCAAGTACTTTAATTAGCACCCAGAAGTTCATATTTTTAATGGAAACTAATCGGATTGGGGCCAGCAGTTCTGCTTTTTTTGGCTTGTGATTTGTTGAAATGCTCTAAGCAATTGACTGCGAAAAAGTAACTTAAAATTGTATACTCAATCAAAAGTCAAGATTTAACAAAATGCCTGGTTAAAGTTTTAATAGCACTCTCTCCAATGACATGGAAATTTTATGCTGAAGTGTTTAATAAAAATGTTAAATAAAATGACATAATTCAGGCATCATTACACAGAGAGAGAATGTGCACCAATATGTATTATTTATTTTCTTATCTGCATATTTCTTAATTTTATTTTAATATTCTCAGATATGCTATGAAAGAAAACGGTAATCTGATGTGCATCTGATATGGCAAATGGAAAATGGAAATGTAAGGCAGATTTCTACCTTAAAACACTTGTCGACTTCCTAGGTATAACAAAAGCAAGATGGATTTAATAGCAAAAAGAGAGAATATGTGTTCTGCTGATGTGTATTCCATCTGGGCCTATCCCCTGTCAGTATAATTTTCTTTCTCTTTTCCAATCAATCAATCAATCAATCAATCAATCTATCTATCTATCTATCTATCTATCTATCTATCTATCTATCTATCTATCTATCTATCTATTTATCTATTTTACAGTGTATCATTCTATGCTCCTCTCAAAATTCTGTGTTCCAGCTATTCATGGAACTAGACTGGCTTTCATAATACTTGATGGACAGGAAACAGTTCATTTCCATCACAGGTTAACTCTTCTTCCTCCTCGGTAGTCAATCATGGGGTCCCTCAAGGTTCAGTTCTTGGGTAACTACTCACCATTTCATACACTATCTCCCTTGGATGTATTATGCAATGGTTTGACCTCAACTTTCACTGCTATGCTGATGACACCCAGATTTACCTCAGCACTAAATCGATCCGCTCAGCACCCCTGTCCCAAATCAAAGCATGCTTATCTGCAATCAAGACACAATTTTCTCAAGCTGAACAGTGACAAAACTGAGTTCATCCTGATGGGCCCTCGATAAAGCTGGCTCGTTTCCACTCGTCATTGATGGCACAGCAGTTCTTCTCTCCCAGACCATTCTAGAGCTTCTCATTGAACATTCTCCTTGCAGCTATCATAAAAACCTCCATTTTCCCTCTATGTGACACTGCCTGCCATCACACCCTGCCTCACCCACCCTGCCGCGAATCCTTCATCCACGCCCTCAGTTCCAGCCACCTTGATTACTGTATCTCCCTCCTGATGGGCATCAGCTCCAGGTCCCTGCACAAGCCCCAGCTAGTCCAGAACAGTGCAGCTCATCTTCTCACCCATACCTGGACCCACCTATACATCTTTTCTGATCTCCTCAACCTGCACTGGCTCCCTTGAAATTTTACCTCTTCCAAATTCTTCTCTTCACTTATAAGGCCTTAACGGTCTTGATCCCCTGTGTCTGTCTGATCTTCTCCCATATCAACCCCCTTGCCCACTTAGATCTTCCTCTTCTGGGTTCTTCACCGTTCCTCTTTCCAAATTCCACAGCCTTCTCTATGGATGCCCCTCCCCTTCTTTGGAATTCCTCTTCCTCTGATATCCATAACTCCCCCTCATTCCCAGTTGTCAAATCTCTCCATAAAACCTTTATCTTCTCCCAAGCTTTGTAGTTCCCTCCATTCTGTTTTCTTCACCATGATGATGATCACACGTTTGATCCCCCCATTTCCTCCTCCCTTGTTTTTGCTTCGTCCATCCCCTAGTTATATTCTACATTACTTGTTTTGCTTACCTCTATATGCCTGTAGTCAGTACTGGTCCCAGCCGTTGTGGTGCCCTAGGCAATTGCCAATGTCACCTATCGGAGGGGTGGGTAATCTTATCCAGAAAGGGCCGTTGTGTGTGCGTGTTTTTATTACAACTCCCTACTGTAATTAGATTACTAATTTGAGGACTGATTGGCTGAATAGCCTTCACACCTGGGTTCAAACAGCTGCCCTAAAGATTATCCCAAAAACCTGCATACACACCGTATCCACCCTCTGTGGATAAGACTGCCCACCCCTGACCTGTCAGACTGCCTGGCCCCATTGCAGCTGTAAAGAGAGTGGGGGGGGGTGTTAGGATGATTCACTCAGGAACCCTAAAAAATATAGAACCTAATTGGGCCCAATATGATACACGTCAATGGGATGTAAAATGTCTGTCTTTCTCCATATCTGTTACTCCTTCCTCATGTTATGTGTCTTTGAAAGTTGTCAGCATCATTTTAAAAAGCACTTTTGGCCAGCCAAGGCAAGGATAAGAATATAAGAATATAAAAAAGACACGTCAGCGTTTTCCAGAGCTGCAATCATGGAGCATATTGTTTTCCAGGATATCGATCTGGCTTGAGCTTCCAGAGAAGGCACCACCCCCTGTCTCTGTCTGTGTTGACCATTACGTGTGTCCTTGCATCTTTTTCCCTGTCTGTCTTCAATTCCCGTCTCATCTTCAGCCTTCCACAGGGAGGCAAACATATTGATAATTCCACTGAACTGTGACCAAGCAGATCCCAAAAGTAATTTGTTTAGCTATGTTTGGAGGTTTCGTAAAAAAAAGTGTCTGAATTATTTTTCGTAACGCTACACTGCACTGTATTTTAAGGCTCATATACATCATTATACAATATGACTGAGTTCTTTATACTGTACTGCTTAGGGCAGATTAGGTCTAAATGTTTATGCTTTAATGCCTTGGGTTTTTGCTTAGTTGATTACAAAGTTTCAGGTCTTAATAAAAGTCACACACACATATATACGCGTGTGTGTGCGTTTGGGTGTCTGTTTGTCTGTGTATATGCATAAATACCAAAAAGTAGTTGTGAACTGAAAAGTAGTTTCAATTTTTATTGCAGTATGAAAATTATGCAGTGGAATTCTTTTGCATGAACGCACAATAGGAAACCTGAAAAAATGAGTAATATATAGCTGCCATAAAATAGAGTGCAGCACAGTAGGATAAAGAGCATACAATAAGCAAACATAAGCAAAAAAGCAGAGGTGAGCAAAGGACATCCGTTGCTCATTATGCACAGTGCAGCTAACCTGGGCTTTGATGCTATGGAGCCGCCTGCCAAAGAGAAAAGAGCGTGGGTGCCTGCTGCAGCCGGGCCTTCTATAGGTACCCTTACACAGAGTGTGTGTGTGCGTGCGCGTGTGTGTGTGTGTGCGTGTGTGTGTGTCAGGCCTATTTTCTGAGTGGTGAGGTTCCAGTACTGTGTGGTGATACTACCATGGCTCACAGTGTCACCACCAGACTGAATGCTCACTATTCAACTGGGGTCCATGTTCAGGAGAGTCATTTGTATGACAATTCTGCATGCCTGTGACAATGATAAGATTGATAATGATAAGTGAAATATCGCAAACATTCTTATAAACATTCATCTTTTGACCAAAACCTAAACTGTGCAATTTCTGGGCGCTCCTTGTTTTGGATAAGTTCCATATCTCCCCTGTGGTTCTACTAACCTTCTCTGTCTATATGATTAATGCTATATTTTTCTATTTTTATTACAGGTATGATGTCATATAACCTTTTTTTGGAGCATTTAGGTCAATCCAATGCTTATGTGGGTTGATCCAATGCTTATGCTAACTGTACCATTTATAAAACATTGTTCCTACTTCAATATATTTTATTTATAATGGTTTCAGTTATATTTGTTTTTTGGGTGGAGAAAGACTGGCAGTCTTGAGGGCTGTATTTTCCCAGAAAATGTTACACTAATTAATTCCCATAACATATGCAGTCTTTCGTGCTATTTACATTGGCATCATGGGTCATTATTGAGCCAATTGATTTTTAAAAGCTTTCTTGCTGTGTAATATAAATTTTATGAGATTTTGAATTCTGAAAGTTTGTTATTGATGGATCTAAATGGTTTCCAGGCAAACCCAGCATATTTGGTCAATTAACATCATCTAGACACATGTTTAAGTCTATATTCTGTTGTTAGGCACAGTTGCTAAACAGCTGGGGTGCTGGAATGTTGAACAGACTGTAGCATATTTTCACCATGTGAATTCACATTTCCTAAATCCCAATGCACTGATTTTATTGGATGCTCCGAGGTCGACGGGGTTGGCCAGCAGAAACTGCCTTGAAACAGTGGGATGGGCATGGGGATTTGGTGCATTTGGGCTAATGAGCTGCAGGAATGAGCAATGGAATCAACACAGTCTGGGTAGATACAAGTACAGTGACACACAAATACAAATTTGGCTGGAGTGAAAGAGAAATCGGCATACGTGATGCAGGTGGCTCATGGGAGTTTCACTTACATAAAAATGTTCTGAGGGCAGAATGAAAGATGATTGGATCAGAAAGAGAACCAATCAGATTGTAAAGGCAGTGGGTACAAGCAAATAAAGGAGGCAGGACCAACCAATCAAATGTCTTGGTCCCGCCTCATCTACAATATGAATGGCTATCTCTCGGAACCAATAATTTTTTCTTCTGCCCTCAGAACATTTTTGTGTAAGTAAAATTCCTACAAGATGCAGGTATCAGGGATGGCATTCAGACTAGGGTGACCACCTAGTCCATGTCAGGAGGGACACTATGAGCTACTTCAGGTTTTACAAACTACTTTAAAATTGAA
>JAODKF010000126.1:5145861-5163469 GCA_026779585.1 Mormyrus proboscirostris
TTGAACATTGGGGGTCGGGGGGGGGGGTTGAGGTCCCCACCCATTCATTATGACAATAATTTGAGGGGGGGTGGGGGGGGGTTACAACCCCTCACCACCTCATAATTTACGCCCATGAGCTTAGCATAGACAAAACCAAAAACATGTCTTCTTTTTAGGAATTATAATAAAGGTTCTGTCAGTTATATAAATGAAAGGTGTTATTTTTGCCGGGTTCTTTCACTCTTTAGACCCAGTATTCACAGATAACGAGCTGCTTTCCAAGACCTCCACGGTAACTTGAGTTTCCCCCAAAATAATATATTTTTCTTCCTTCCTTCTTTCCTCCCTTCCTTTTTTAAAGTGGGTTAAAATAGTGTAAATTAGCAAGGAAAAGAGTAGGATGGCTCCTCTGCAGACCGCTGTGATGGACAGGTCATGGGGGCAGTCTCTCAGGATGTGCCTTGGGAGTGAGCTGTCACAGCCGTCAAGCGAGCAGGCAGCCGCGGACCCCGGCGCAGTGGGAGCGGGTGCAGACACAGCATGGCGGCACCGTGTGTAAAAAGTGGTAAAAAATCACTTTGGAATGAAGGAAAAAAAAAGGATGCTTAATGAAGAGTTTTCAGAACTAAGCCTGGCCTCCTTTAGATTATTTTTTTTCATGACCAGTTGCTGGATTCAAGTGAATGTCAAGTCAGGTGAGGTTTGTCATACCATCCATATACAGGTACTTAATGTCAGGAAATAACGTCGCCCCAGGACCATGGAGTGACATTCAAACAGGAAGTGATGGGTCATAGTACTTAAAGTGCAAAACGCAGGGCAATGTGAAACGGGAGAGCAAGAAGTGAGGCAGCAGCTGCATGCTGGAGTCGAATAGATATAGTAAGTAAAAACTAATAATAAATACATAAGTAATACTTAATAATAATAGATAGCGACCAGAAAGGAGGAGTGTTCTGGGGAGCGGGTTGGGGGCACGGGGGAGGCAGCAGCCTCGGAGAAGAAGTTGTTGCTCTTAGAAATTTGTAAATAATCCATCCTACCATAAAACGATTCATCCATCCATCCATCCATAAAACCATCCATTCATCCATTTCCATACTGCATATCCTGGTCATTTTGGGTGAGGTGGGTGTGGGTGTAGGGAGGAGGTACTCAGGTATCAAACCAAAAGGAAACTCTGGGGATGTTTCTCCCCAATTTAACAATAATTTAACAGCCATTGAAAGTATTTTTTTTTAAATCTTCCTCTATGAGTCATCAAATAATTATTTTCAAGTGGGATGGGTCAGCGACAGTGTTAAAGGAAACGCGTCCCACAGCCGGAAGAAGGCACTGTGACCTGAGACATGCGCACGGCATGTCGATAAGCAGGTCGTGGGGGAACCCAGGTTGCCTCTTGCAGGAACCCACTTTGTTTAAATGTCACCCGCAAGCAAACACACATTAGATCATAAAATTATTGCAAACTCTTTTTAATAACACAAATAAGGTCAGCTATGTAACAGGTTATGCAAATTATGTAAAAAAAATAAGGTTTATAAACAAAACAGTATTTTATTCATGGAGGCTAAATTTAGGAATGGAAGTGCCATGTTGCATTTGAGAGATCAAAGTTCACACAAACCTAAAGAAAAGAAAAGATAAAGCTAAAACTGGCTGTCATTTGCCTAAATTGCTGTGACAAACTGCAATGTCAAAGGCCTCTGCTCTTCTCTTTTTGATTGCCATCTAATTATTTTTGTTAGAGGAATGAGAGACAGGTTTGCGTTTCTCAGATGGGCTACAGGCGGTAACAGCCCGGAGATGCTCTCCGGTCCAGTCAAAAGGTCTGTGTCTATTCATATACTATATAAAGCAGAGATTACGAAAGTCTGAGCTTCTGCAACTCCATACTGTAAAACTGCATATTTCCATGTTACTTGCTCCAGATATGAACTTCAAGAAACCTTACGGTAAGGTAGTTATTTCAACAATTTGGGCATATGATTTATCGAGACTGTCATAGAGGCAAAGTAAGGTCCCGTACTCTGATTTTGGCCTTCACAGACCCCCATCATGCATTAGTCACATTGGTTGTTTTTTTTTCCCTTCTGTCTACTTTGTTATTTCGAGCAACTGCAAAAACAGGGGAAATTTATCAAATCATCCGTCAGAGCCCTGCTGGGCATGCAGCCTTGCCCATTGTGCTTACCCATTGTGCACCTTCAGACTTCAGCAGGCGCGTTTTGTGTGGGAAGGATTTGGAGAGAATTCTGGTTCATTATAATTAATTGCATATGAGCTCCCGCTTTGGCCCGTGGGCCGCCTTTTCTGCGGAAGGCCATCGGTGCCTGACAGGGGGATCGTGACGCAGTCGTGCTGGAGGAGCTGGTTGAGGGGAGATAACATGTGAAGACCATAAGGATCAAGGGCCTATGCAGGGGTGGGGCTAAAAGGACACTGACTCCAGCTGAAAGCTGATTGGACTCCAGAGTGCCCCGCCCCTGTCACTCACCTGTTCAGAACATAGCATTGGCTAATGATTTCTTTAGGCTGTCTTATGCCTCCCACATTAAAAAAGTCCTAGAATTACCTCGGATAAGGAAGATCTGAACCGGAATCAGCAGAGGTGGCCAAACTGCTGGTTCAGGTTGCCCACAGATGGTATTCCTTGAAGATGCTCTATTGATTTAGTTTGCTGGAGTGTTTAAGCATTTGTATGTTTATACCCTGAATTTGTTTTATCGTTACGAACATGTAAAAATAGTGAAACTGCATTATAGGAAATTTGAAGATTGTAATGCAGAGGCAAAAAACATCTGATGCATATTTCCAATCCATAAATATTCAATGTTAGAATTTCAATGGCATATAAAATTCAAATTGCGATGAGACAGATTTACTTTCATACAGCTACCCTGGCCGGTATAAGCAGTGAGAAGATGGATGGATGGATGGATGAATGAATGCCATGGATGGATTGTTTCACCCTGTAACCTTCTCCTTTCCTTGTAATCACTGCACATTTGTATATAGGTATAAATAATTCAGTTTCATTAGTTCTGCAGCATATTTTCTTGCAAGATTAAAACAAGGTCTGATATCCTTGCAAACCTTTTGGCATAATTATTACCAAGTGTATTAGGCTTAGTAGGCAGAGCTTATCTGACACAAAAACTTCAGATGAATCACTGCTGTCTTAGTGAAAATATACCAGAGCATTACGCTAAAAGGAAGAGAAATAATAGCTGACTTTCTTTCTGCAAACTCTTGTTTCATCAGGTTATCCTGTCTCCCAGACATTTAAAATTCTGTGCCTGCCTTATCAGGACTCCTTGTGTACTTTAAATCTGCGGCCTCTCACATCCATCATGGCCTGTGCTCTTTAAATCCCGGTATTTGAATTGCATTTGCAGATCGGCAGGCTTTGTTTATGTCATTTTCTTACAGAAAACTCCGACACCCCCCCTAGGATCATGGGTGGATGCGTTACTCTGAATATTGATCCCGGTTGCGGGGTGGGGTGAGAGGATTATGGCAGCCGCGTGCAACAATGTCACCTGGTGTGACTGACCTCTGCTTCTGATCTTCAGGTAGGACGTAGGATTATAACTGGAGGTCCTGGGTGCATCTCGCATCAACGTTACCTATTTTTTGTTTTCCATGCCAGTCATCCCTTGGCAAGGTCCCACCACTTTCCCATTTTGTATTGTATCCCCAGACTCCACCTTGTTCCCTCGGAGCATTTATGGTGTCTCATCTATGCTGATCTTCTCACTAGCCAAAAATGACCACCCTGGCAGCTTGATGCATAAATGTATATATGCATAAATTCAGTGCATAAATTCCCCTTATACAGTATATTCAAAACTTATGTGTATTCTATTTTCTATGTAAACATAAACTGTGTGTAAATAGGCCCACAGATGGGGTGACAGAGTAGCTTGATTGGAAGTTTTGTTGCCTCTCGAACTTTTGTCAAAATGAATGCCAAAGAGGACGAAACGGCTCATCCTCCGTCACCATCTCCTCTGTGCACTTTCCGTTTACAGGCTGCTCCGAGTGACGTTCTGCGACCATAACTGACAGAGGGGCTGCATCTCATTCTGCAATAATCTGCAAATAACACGCTGTCACAGTACTAAGCCATTAAAGAGAGCACAGAGGGACCGTCGCGGCAGAGCGGAGCGCCGCAGCTCACGAGCCGGGGGGGACGTCGTGCCATGAAATTCGCATTTCCCCTCGTGCAGCCCGGCGCGTCTGGGCGAGCCGATGCGATCATAATAACCATGTCAGGCTTGCTTCTCCTCCAGTTATTTTCTGATTAAGCTAAACTGAACCTCGTGTGCCTGGAGGGACCGGTAAAAGCCACCCCCACCCAATTCCTCTCCCCACTGCTCTCCTGTTCCCGGTTCAGCCCACGGAAGAAGACGGATAAAATCCAAGAAATTTAGCGACCGATGCTAATCAAACGAACAGAAATTGCTGTGTGGCGTGCGGCTCATGGGTGACACCTCAGCCTATTGTTTGGGTCTTGTGCTGCTGCTGATGGGGTAAAAGATAAATATCTATGCAAAAAGCTGGGCCAAAAAAAAAATGCAGGCAAAAAACTGCAGGCCAACCGCACAAAAGCTTGACTTCAGATAGCGCTTGCTATTCCTGCATTTCTCAGAATATTCCTCAGTTTTATTTGCTATGCATGGCTGAAACCCAGGAATCATGCAAAAATCCCATTTTCAGTTCATTTATTGTCCCCCTTTTTTTTTTTCCTCAAGTAGTGCACTTTTCATTGTATTATTTACATAATTACTCCAAGGAAATACTCCTCCATACATTTTGCCAAACTGTTTATCCAGTACAGGGTCAAGACATCCCCAGGCCACCAGACAGGGGACACAGTTAGTCATGAAATTCTAAACTAAAACTGAATATTATGAATGGACACTTTGTAATTCTATAATTATACTATAATTTCTGCAAATGCCAGTCTTAACTGCATTGCTATGCGAACCGCATTAACAATTTCATTAAATGCGTAATTTTTGCATAGGAGCTCAATGGACATAACTGGTGATTTTGTGTATAAAGATTGAATGGGGTCTGTGGGTAGTTAAGACGATACTGAGCACAACCGAGTGCAGTGTCACAAGTCGCTGGAGCCCAGTGTATGCTGGGAAGGAAAAGGCTGCCGCCCACTCACCCGGAAAACCCTCAGAGGCTCTGCGATTCGACGGCAGCACATCCCGGGTTCAAAGGCCCCCTCCCATCACATCATCTCACCTGAACGCTTTGTTTTCGGGTCCACTTCCCAGCCGTGGCACCGTGCCTGGTGAAGTCGCATCCAAATGCCAGCCTGTAGAGCCTGATATGGCAAATGAAGGCCTGAAGCTTCTGTTCCCGGAGCATCATGGGAATCACCGTACGGTGGCTCACCGTGCTACAATATGTAAAACCAGCTGTCCAGAATAATTTATGTCGCATGACAAATTGTACACCCTTGAGTATATAGCAATGGGAAAAAGTAAACTAGATGTATATGTAGAATCCATTCTCTAGTAACAAGCCGCCTTTAACATAAATTCAAGAAGCCATATTTATCGCTGATTTCACTTTGTGCTGGTATCTGTTTAGGGTAATGCTTTCGACGTCTGAACAGTAACGTAATTTATGTGTTCAGAGAATACAGCTACCGACAGATTTCCTGTGTTTATACAGATGGCTATTTAATGAAGCGCTGCAGGTTAAGTGGCTCACATTTTTCACAAACTCACATCACTGTCTGTTGATATACATGGTCAAAGAGATGCATCGATGCTAATATGAGGCTTTTAAAAACGCCTTGTCTTCTGCTACTCTGGACTCGGGAAGAAGTCCCCTCACCCACCGCCATTTCATCAACAAAAGCTGCCCTCCTGAGTCAATTTATCCAGTCGTTTTCAATTGGGGAAAAAATGTGCCACATCGGGCCATGTGCTGTCTTCCGCCATTATGGCAGCGTGATGATTCGCAACCAGGGAGAGGCCTTGCGGCCTCTCAGCCTCAAGGTTGCGCCATGTGTGTCTGGAAGGTTTCTATATTTTTGCAACAGGCAGTCCAAAGGGGCCTATAACTGTTTGCCCTACATGCCCTTTACGGCCCGTCAAATGTATCTCAATTTACTGCCGAGTCTCCCCTCACTGTTCCATTAGATTTATCTTTCTTGCCTATTTTTTCGGAAACTTGTTCAAAGTGGATGGAATGATTGAGGTCGGGAGTTCGGCTCCTATACTAATTTGTTTCTTTCTGAGATTTTCCTCGTCGGCCTCCTCGTTCTCACACGCCAAAATGGAAATTTTATTATTAAAGTGACGGAGGACGGGATCTGGCCGACTGCCCAGATGAGAACGTCTGGTATCTCATTTAGCGTTTTCTGAAACAAACGTTGATTGTTACGTACTTGACTGTATGTATTGTGTTGGACTCAACTGTCAGAGTTTAATAAACATAAAAGCAACGCTGGGGAATGGCATGCTAATGAAGAAAGCTAACGTGGAGAGAAGAATGAAACAGCCCGACTGCCTGCATTGCACATGTACTGTGTTAAAGCTTACGTGCGTGATGTATACAGTCTCAAAGTGCTGGCCCTGCTGCCAAAATTGACTTTTACAGAAAGCGTGTGAATGACAGGTAGGTCCACTTCTTGCAAGGCTTTGCTAAATGTCAGTGCTAGACTAAAATCCAACAACAGTGGCTTTCTTTATCCATCCATCCATCCATCCATCCATCCATCCATCTTCCAAAACTCAATATTCCAAATACAACACAAGGCAGAGTACACCACGGAATGAGTTTCCCGTTTATCAAAGGATGCACAAACAAACAGGTCAGACGCACAACCCACCTGAATCATGGGTACTTACACCTTGGGGAGGAAACCAGGGGACCAAAGTAACTCAAAGAAAGCAATGGGAACACATGGAATCACACATAGAGAATCTGTGCCAGTGGCTTTGGTCAAACAAACATGCTTTTTATTTGCAATTTATACAAGTACATTGGGATGCTTCACTTTGCTGACCCCATCTTGGTCTCCATAGCTTGGGGGGTCACAGTACAGGGTCAGCTGACATGCAGCACCCCTGGGGCTGGGGGTTAAGGGCCTTGCTCAAGGGCCCACGGACATGTGACTGCTGCAGCTCAAACCAACAACCTTCCGATCACAGGCACGCTGCCTGCTCAGCCACTCACCTTCCCCTAGCCCCTAGTTGTAAACATTTATATTAAATATTGATATATATATATATATATTATATTTCGAGTAGCTATAACTTATTGTAATTAAAATGGAAAGGTGGTTATTGTGAGGCCAATCTGATGTTCTCCCCACTACCAAGAATAATTTTTGCATGCAATAGTTCTACCTTCCCTTGTCATTAAATGACACCTATTGGATGATCTAATGTACAGTAAGTAAAAGCAGAAAATAATAAGACTGCAAGGACAGACAAATAAGAATAGAATTATAATTCCCATCTAATGGACTATTGTGGAATTAACTATCCTGAAGTGTAATTATGAATGTTCACAAACTGTTCAATCAGCTGTCATTGCGAGCAATTACGTTGAGAAGGACCTCTCGAAAGTTATAACGTACGAATGCTAAACTCAGCAAACCGTCTAACTGGGCAATTAAAACAAAATTAGAGACCAGCGTGAATTTAAGCTTATTTTAATAGCTTTTAAACTAGCAAATAAGATGCTAATGGCTCCATACCTAAGCGGGATATGATAATTAGAACATTGTTTTTTATGATAAGTCGTCTTGCTCAGTATTAATAAGAAACCAGCACCCGTGAGACCAAGCAACAAATTGAAGTAGGTGCCCCTATGTTGAGTTATTCTATAAACTAAATGTTTTTCTTTTATTTTATGGTGATATGGAGGGAGACGATCATGACATATCCATTTAGTCAAGGTCGGTAATAAAATTTATGAACCTCCTCTTGTACTCGGTGGTTGTCAATTGGCGATGACTTCTTCATTTGGCCTGCAAACGTTGCATGAATTCCTGCACGCAATATAAATAATGTAATGTTTCTCCCCCAGTGACTTTTATTATGAAACCGTAGTACGGACATCATCATGGTCACGGTGGCTGGACTGTGGAAAGATTATGCCATAAAAATAATTAGCATATAGCCGATAGTTGCCGGTTCGGTCATGGAGTTTCGGCCATGCAATCAAGTGCTGCTGAATTCATTTGTGGAAATCCATAAACATTTCAAGCAGTTCTGCAAAGTATTTATTTATATATTTAATGTATTTTTTAATTTAAATTTGTTTTGTTTGTGTATTTGTTTATTGCATACGTGCATTGTACTATTGTAATATTAATGTTGGTGCTTCATTCAAAAGTTCATGTTTCAGTAATATTATTTCATTTTCATATAGTACCATAGTTTTATGTTTTGCGGAGTGGGGTGCAGATGTGCATGTAATTCATAAACATCGACCGGAACATTCCGGGGCCCACAACAGCCAGTATTCATTTATTCAGCATCATGTTCCTGCTATAGATACAGACAACCACCAAGATACCTTTTCAACACAGGGCAAGTTTCACAGCACCGCACAGCACAACAGAAGTCCCCGAGCTAATCCGCTGAGCGCACTGCGAGCACATGTAGCGATACGTGGGATCCCCGATGGCAGCAAACAGATGCTTACATAGTCTGATTTCACAAATCGGATGTATTCCAAATTTTCTAGCAGGAAAACAAACATCCCGCTCTTTGTAATGATGTGGAGGTAATCCCACAATTAAACGATGCTCACCTCCATCTTTTAACACCTGTTTGGTTCTTTTCGCCAAATTTATTCAGTGACATAACGGTGCATTCTGGTCATCGTTGTACTGAGTGATAAAATGCCGTTACACTAATGCAAGCTGATTTTTACAAGTGCGACACTGATTGCCATCTTGAGGAAACAAGCTGATCTCTAAACAATTGTTGAAATAGACGTGAATGAGATTAATCGTACTTACGGCTGTCCAGGTAAACACATGAGGCCAAGGAGAGAGAGATATGAACAACAGCGTTTCTGTTCTCAGCAGACTCTATGGTAGCATTTGAGGTATGTACACTGTGGGATATACTAGCAAACGGAGGTATTTCCTGGGCAAGGTAAGAAACAACACCAATATTCAGGTCTGTGCAAAAGTCAAGGAAAATGTTAAAAGCTATTTGTCTGAATATGAATTGTATATTTTCTCAAAAAAAGCACAATGTAACATCAAAACATATTCATATTAACAGCAGTACAATAAACTAACAAGAATTTCTTTTTTGCTCCAAAAAAGTTACTGATATCTTACTGGATGGTTAGAATAGTTAAATTTTCCCACCAAGTAACTTAATTGATTATTTTAATTAATCAAATAACTCAATCAGATATCGGTTAGTCAAACATGGCTTGCTATTGGTCAAGTCATTTGGATGGTTACAGAAAATACAACAAATCAATGGATGGTTGCAGCAAAATAAGTGGCTAACGTGAGGAGAGGTTTTGAAATGGCTATGCTGACACAATTTGGCGGACTATCATATTGTAATTTTATACCAACATGAAGATCATTTGCAGAAGACTTTTGAACAGTACTGCATAGTATAGTGAAACCCAACATTAATGGACAACTAATCATCAAGTTGGGAACAATACTGCCTTGAAGGAGGCTCTTTAAGTGCTTCAGGGATGTCAAAAACCAGGCTAAAAATGGCTGAATGTTCATGAGGAACGGTAAGTGAAAATTCCAGTGCAGATGGATAATATGTTCTAGCAACACTCCAGAACTAAGCACACTATACATTCATTGTGTAATTATTATGAGTGAGAAGCCTACAAAGGGAGGAGAAACTAAAATAGAATAATACAAAGTAAATGTAATCTAATAGGCAGATTTAGTCAGTGAGATTTTAATAAGACCAGGTGGCAAGAGAAGAGTCAGGTGCAGAAGTAAGTCAGAAGGATGGAGTTTTGGGCTTTAACAAACAATTATGCAGAAAATAGAAGATTTCGTATTGTTCTTGGCACACGATGCCAGAGGTTTCCATGGAAACTTGATAGTTGCAGAGCTCTTCAGCGACTGGATGTGGTCACTATGGACCAAATCACGCCATGTACACTCAAGGCCCTTCATGCCACATAACCTGTTCCCATATCGCTGGGCGCTGGGAGAGGAGCTAAGGTGTCTGACGTCTCCTTTGGGGAGCTATTAAACATCTCCACTTAATCCTCTCAGGTTTCAGAAATAGAAAAGCAAGGCAGAGCAGGAGCAGGATCTGCTTGTCCAACCTGGCTGATGGAGAAAACTAACTTTTAATGGGACCCGCAGTCGCATTCACAGGACAGTAAGAAAGTCGACCTTCACTACTGACGTTACAGACAAGAGAAATCAGTATGATTCATTTCTGTACTCCCCATACTTCAAAAACTTTGCGCGGAAATTTAATGACCAAATTACTAAGTGCTTTGCAAGTCAAGGCGAGTCAAGGAAGAAAGGAAAAAAAGAAAGAAAAAGAAGGATGCTGTAACAACTGCCTTCCTTCCTTTAGTTAGATTGCTTAGTTCACCTCAGGTTATAACCCAGTTTAAAACATCTATTTTCCACTACACTCATGTATTATATACTCAGTTAAAATGTGTATATGCAGCATATAAGAGGACAGTCAGAAGAATGACTGCTGACTATTCTTGGTGTGAGCAGATGGACCCTATAAAGAGAATCAAATATCTGTAGTGCAGGTCTGCATACCTGCACAATCAATATAAAAATCTCATGAAGTCCCGGATTGAAGACGTACCTTTTAAAATAAACAGCAATTAGAAACTTCTTAGAAAATTATTGCAAAATAACAGTTATTAAGAATTGAGGAATGTCTTTTTTATGACCCATGACTTTCCCATTGACTTTCTCTTCTTTAAGAGTTTAAAGAGTTCTTTAACAACCACACATACACACAGGTGAGAGTGAAGCTTGGGGCCTGAGCACAGGTCAGCTATTTTTCTGGCACCCCTGAAGCATTTTTTATTTATTTATTTATTTCGTTTTTGGGGAAGGGGGGGAGGTCAGGGGTTAAGAGTCTTGCTCAAGGGCCCAGCGGTGATTTGACTATTCTGTGGTGCACAGGATTCAAACCAGCGACCACAAAGGCCTAATCCGCTGAGGCACACAGCATCCCCAGTCTGTAGCAGTCAAAAAGCCGACATGCGACAACAAGGACTCAACATGGGTCATCAAGGAGCAAACTGAATTCTTCACAAATTCAGAGAGGTTTTCAAGTCAACCTTAGTCTATTCATGGGACAATGTGCAGGTGTGTTTAATGCCTAAACAAGGCAGGGGGATATGGTCTGGTTGGGCGCGGCTACAGGGTGTGTGACTGCAAGCGTGGCACTCTCGCCATGCCAGTGAAAGACTGTCTCTCTTTTTTTATGCAAAGCTCCATACTCACAAATGAATACCAGCAGAGCCATTGTCACCGTCTAACAACACTCCAATTAACGGATGCCCCAAAAGAGGTGAGTGTTACTAAATGGAGCTGCAAACAGCCCCTCTTGAGTCTGGGTTTTTGTCTTCTTTTATTTCTGTTTGGCGTAAATCAGATTTAGGCAAGGAGTGGGACTATCAGTGTGGACCACATATCTAAATAAATGCCGACAGAACAGACGGAGCAGCTGGTAGCTTCATGGTGACAAAGCAATTGTTGTGACCAGAACATTAAAGGCTCAGGTCTCTGGTGGTCGCGAGCCGCCGTTGCTGTCTGGCTCCGTGTTCTTGCCAGATCCTGCGTCCACGTGCCCATTCCGGGGACAGCATGTGCCATGTGCTACGGGGCTATGGCGACAGCTTCTCTGGGAAGATGGAGGAGCCCCTGAGCCTTGGACTGACAGACACTGACAGTCGCTTCTGCAAGCCAGGAATCAGAAGCGGGGCCCTCCTGAACATGGAAATGAATCATTTGAATAAATAGTTAATAAAGTGGTGAACTGAGACACTCTAAAGGATTTGAGTTTTTCTGGATAACAGCATCACTGCTTAACTAAATACATCATAACTCTTACTTAATGAATGAATTAATAGTGTGAGTTAAGTAATGATCCCATGTTTGTTCATCATTAATCAATCATAACGGTTTATGTATATCATGGACTTACGACATATTTGTTCATGATTTGTACTTGAGTAGTAACTGGAGTTAGTTACTTGTGCCCCCTCGAGTAAAGTGTTACCAATTTATTTTTATTACTTCTGGGATAATAACAAAAATGAAGCACTTACATGTTGGCTATATAGAGTTTTCCCTTTATTGGCCTCATATACAAACACTTTTTGATGCCTTTCTCAATCCAATACCGATACAACGTATCATCACTGTTGCTTAATACTTGCATATTCAAAAACTTTTGAAACACATTTGCATATTTAAACAATTAGCCGATTAGCTAATGCACGATTAAAACAGAATGCTAAAATGACATGAAAGTAATTTCTATTATGACAATAATGAATAAACATGCAGGATATTGTCGCTTTCAAGATGCAATTATGATACACTTAAAGAGCTGCCACTCACGCTTATTTTTCATGTTGTTTTCTCCAAAACGAGTCTTCGTGTGTGGCTGGCGGCTAATGCGTTTGCCTAGGGAAAATCCCAGAAAGTCATCCTCTTGTAATGTTGTCTGGTTGACATTAAAAGAATATGTTATTGAAGTTTTGGTGGGGGGGCAGAATGCTGAGTAATGCACTGGCCAACATCAGCAGTTCCTTAGTTCCTAATGCTGTCATTGAAATGCACAACACCACCAGGCTTGTTAGAGCTAATGAAATTAGCGCAGTTGTGTCCTGTTGACTGATGACTGTTTAGCAATCACCCAGATGTTATCTGTACTTAACAAGAATTATAACTAGGGTATGTCCCTGCATAGTTCCTTTGAAAATTTATACATATGAAAGCATGTAGCTAAATCTATTTTTATTTTATTTTTTTTACACGGCAGCACTGCAGGAGTCGTGCAAACGTTTTTAGCGTTAAATGAGCGCTGCTCTTTTGCCCATGTACCACATTTATCGTAAATCCCACCTCTTTAGAAATCAGGCAATTTAACCAGTTACCAGTTATTTGTAATATAGGGATTTGCTCCTGCCTTGTGCCCATGGCAAAGCCCCCCCCCCATAGTGTGCAAGTGGGTAGAAGGCTGGAGGTATTGTAGGAAATAATGTAGGAAAACTGTTTATGTCCTAGATATTTATAAATATAGCAGAGGATGCATAATGTTAACTAAGTCTAAGATAAAACATTAAAAAATGAATCCTGGAAATTTTTCATGAGGAAAAAGGTGCTATTTTTGCACCATCCCATAACTGATGGTCTTTTTTGTATGTCAAATAAAGCATTAAATATATATGGTACAAAATGTGTGCTGCAGTAGTTTTCACATAATATTTCACTGGCACCAAACTTCTCTTTATTTAGGTTTTAGGACAGCCCTTAATGTTGTGTCAGCGACCCATAATAACATTATCTTCACTTCTGAGATATGTCTTTGCAATTCAGCTCCTTTTATATTTATTCTTCTGTTGTTTAAAAAATAGCATAATATTCTAAGAGGCTGACCCAAATAGGTTAATGCTGGCCAAAACAGTCAAAATAAAATATGCATAGTACAAAAGTCTTTTTCTCTTAGCCATTCCAAAAATAACATTTTGTTTGTTTAAAAACTGGTAATTATTATTTTTTAAAGTTCTTTAAACTACCAATTAGCTTGCACAGTTATTTTATTCTCATAATATGTTCCACGGTCACTTTTGGATGTTCTAACGTGAAACTCTTTAATAGATCCACGTGTGGTTAGAACTGGGAATTTGGCAGTACCCTACAAACAGAGAAAATATCTAAGACAGCTATTTTCACTCCAACAAAGGACAAAGCGACATGAAAACTACAACTGCCGTTCATCTTATCAAGGTCGACATGGCTGACTTCTTATCTTGTCGACTTCTCAGAAATGTTGCTTTTGTGCGTCGCGCTAATAACATTCTCGTTCCTCCCGCTGCAGGGCAACAAAGCATCGCACCTTCTCAAGCGCCGAATTCTGAGCTTCTGTCAGAGCTGTCATTCATCTTCAGAAACTCATCAGGAAGCCGCGGCTTATTTTTCCTCACCCCTCCTTGTTTATTTTCAGCTTACTGTTCTGCAGCTCAGCTCCGGGCCAGTAGGACGCGAAGAAGTTGTCACACCTTATGCTACAACCTCACAGCCCATCACTCATACTCAACAGCACTCGCGTCGCCCGGTTCCTCTCAGGTGTTCCGCCAGATGGTTTCCCATTATAGATCCCGGTACTCCATGCATAACTAGGCTTTCCTTCATCCCCTGTCCAAACTTTGATTCCATACTTCGCATGCATTTTTGGCAGCCTTTCTGTCACTTGATGCCTGAAGGGACAGCATCCCCTGGATCGAACAAAGCACGAGTCCAGTAAGACATTACTGCCAGGTACTGTATGTGAGAGGGAGAATCTCCAGCCGTCCATCCCACGCATCTCAGGATGCAGGCAGCTTGTGTCCTTCATGTGCCTCGAATGTCTGGAATTACGATTATCAAAACAAATCAGCCTCAGAAAATGAGTGAGTGAATTTTGTTTGGATATTCTTTTTATAGCAATACACTAATTCCATACACAAGCTTCTGCTTCTCCTTTTGCTGTGCTAATTACAGAAAATCTATTTATGCATGTAATTCTATCCTTTGCCTCTAAGTATAATCTTATGATTAAAGGAGGAAGAGCTCTACTGATCGTACGTTATTGATTTCAGGAGCTGCTGCTCTTGTAGTTCTGGATTCCATAATACTGGAAGAAGAAGGCCTTCTGCCTTTTTGTGGTAATGTAGACTACCCCTTGTTTCCATCTTTAGATATTCTTTCATTGCATTTTAACAGTCCCAGCCAATGCAGATTCCATTTCCAGATGTAATGACAAAGTAAGAGGACTCCAAAGTTTGTGCGTGAAGATATTTACAAGTGTGCAAGTAAAAGATATGAGATAAAAGTGGCTTTAGAGGCATCAAGGCTGTCCAAATGACCCACGGCGTGACAAAGTCTGCACAGGCTTTGTTATACAACACAGTTCATTATTCTGAGTGCGCAAACTTCATTAAATATCACCAAAGAACCAAGAGAGAAACTAATATTCCTGTTGTATTAAAAGCTGAAACCAGTCTACCCTATAGCGGTGTTTCCCAGTCCGGTTCTCAGGGACCCACAGACAGTCTACATTTTTTCCCCATCTCGTCTCCCTGACAGACAGTCCATATTTTTGCTCCCTCACAGGGGAGCAAAAACATGGACTGTCTGTGGGCTCCCAAGGACTGGATTGGGAAACACTATAGGCCCAAAGGTTTGAGTGTGATGCCACCATTGGCTCTGTCACACACAGAACAGAACTATATAAATGGACAACTTTGGCTGCTGTTCATTTGTATAATCACTCTTAGGAAATACCCTGCATAATCAGAAACTAAAGTGCTGACTAATTGTCAGACTCCAGCTAATTTGGTCCTCTCTTAGTAGAAATGTCCCAGTGCCTCTTGATTGGTTGTTAATAAGCGTGAATTGTATAGCTAACAATTCCCGGTATGTGGCTGCATTACTTGTTAGTCAATTACTGCATTTCCTAATGTATTTATATCTGGAGAACAAACCAATGCTTACTGACCATGGAATAGTAAATTCCATGGTTTAATATACTTTAAAATCCCATCCAGATATGGCATAACATAACTTTTGAATTTAAAAAATAGTTTACCTTGTGCATATAGGACATTTTAAACAAGCAATCCCATACATCTAGTTTAAAAAACATAAATAGTAAATAAAACATAAAGAGAAAAAATTTCCCATCTCACTGTGTTGTCATAAAACATTGAATATGCCCCCCCTCCCCCCAGATACATGCGATTGATGCAAATACTGTACTTTGGTAGCACTCATGCTGCTGATTACCAACTGCATCCCTGCTCCTTAATGAGACTCTCTGCCACCGCATCCTTGCAGCCAATCCCTTTGCATTGATGTCTACCGGGGACCCCTTCAGACCCATGGATAATGGATGTTTAGTGCAGTGGTGTGTAGGACACCGTCCCACCCAGCACCGCTGTCCTTTAACTGCTGTGGGAGAGAGAAATCAGTGGAGGGGCAGTTAACAACAGAAAAAACACAAGTTCAGTCCCAACCCACTATTTATAAAATGTTCCGTGTGCAAATCTCAGCCGTGTGGCAGTAGATCCCTTTTGCCGGTGATCTGTCAGAGTACTTAATGACCCTGTGCATCATTCTGTAAGCACTGGCCCAACATAATCCCATATAGCTTTACTGCTGCCCCCGCAAGGCTGTGAGTGAGGGTGTAGGCAGAACTAGCGAAGAACATGGCAGTAGTTGTAAGGAGTATTTCAAGACATTGGGGAGCTGTAAGGTGGATGAGACAGTCATGTGATCCGTCATGTGATACAAATATGGTACAGTGCAGGCAAGGAAAATGTTTAAAGCCATTTATCTGGGTAATATGTGTAATATTTGCTGAGTAATTTGCATAATTTAACATTAGAACATATGTAAATGAACAGTAATGCAGTAAAAACTAATGTTTCACACTGATTGCCATTTTGAAGAAACAAACTGATCCCAAAACAACTGTTAAAATAGGCACGAATGAGATTCATCTCGATTGCAGCAGATGTCCAGGTGAACACATGGGGCAAAGGAACTGTGGGATATACTAACATACAAAGGTATTTCCTGGGCAATGTAAGAAACAAGACCAATATTCAGTACTGTGCAGAAGTCTTAGGAAGTCAAGAAAAATGTTTAAAGCTACTTCTCTGAGTAGGAAGTGTATATTTGCTCACAAATATGCACAACTTAACATTAGAACATATGCAATTTAACAGTATTGCAGTAAAAACCAAAAGTTACCAAAGTGTTGGATGGCTGGATGAACACCGCTTTAATTCCCAAAGCTCGCAAAGGGGCATCGCAGTCTTTCCATGTGTTTGTTAAATTTCAGCACCAGCTCTCTTAATTGGTGGTAAGATTGGCACTCCAGCCACTGGAAAAAAAACTCACACTGGTCCATTCAACTAGTGTGGTGCTGAGGTATCGCCTGCCACATGGCTGCACTCAGGTCCTCTTTCCTCAGGTGGTTTGTCGTGTGGTGGGTGAGGCAACGTAATTAGTGCATGCTCCTTACCTACTCTCCGCTCGCACTTAATTAATTAACTTAATCTGTAAAATAACTCAAAAAGAGGTATTGATTATCCAAACATTGTGTGCTAATGGTTGACTCGGTGTATTGTATTGATATATTGGATGGCAGTGGCTTGTAGAAGATGGAGGAGATTCTTTAGGAGAGGTTTTGAAATGGCTAAGATGACACAATTTGACAAACATAACACCTGTTGTGACCCGGGGAGATAGGCGAACGGGGAAGGAAATAGCGAGCCAAACTACGGGGTAAACGGGGTTTAATATCCAAGACTGGGTAACAAACGGCGACAAACATTAATGACTGATCTGACATACAGGGGAAAGACGCGGACTAAATACACA
>JAODKF010000126.1:5170449-5182869 GCA_026779585.1 Mormyrus proboscirostris
CCCCCCCCCCCCCCCCGCATAGATCACATTTGAAGACCAAATAGTCCCCAAAGTGCAGTAAAACCTGAAATTTCCCTTCTTTTGGGGACATCTTTTGAAGTCCCCATTTGGATAACCTCCGTTTAATAAAAATCTGTGAATGCAACCAAAAAAGTAAAAATGCCAAAAGTCCTGTATTTGGTAAGTTACTTATGGCTAAGGGTAGGGATGGGTAGGGGTTAAGGGTATTGTGACTGGGATTAGGGTTTTTCCCATAGAAATGAATGGATGGTCCCCATTTAAATAGGAAGACCAACTTGCGTGTGTGCGCGTGTGTGCGTGCGTGTGCGCGTGTGTGCGCGCGTGTGCGCGTGCATGTGTGTGTGCATGTGTGTGTGAGTGAGCGCCATCCCATGAACTTTCATCCCATGGTCAGATCACTAATCGCATGAATACTCATAGATAACATGAAACGGTAACTTATAAACTCAGTTCTACATATGTATTTACTTCAGGGATCCTTAATGGTTAATTAATGCCATCGATTATTCCCATGAATCATTAACATCTGCTGAGCATATTGGTTGCAACAGAAGCAGATGGTTTAGGAATCTTGCTCCCTATCCGTCTTCCCTGAAATTATTTAATGATATTTGCTTCTATAGGTCAGATATAGTAAGACATTTAATGTCTCACATCTGGATCTGAATTCATAATTCGAGTATTGCTTTTATCATGTTTTGTTTCTCTCCCAGCGACTTCACTCCAGTACTCTCACAGTTCGTGTCAGCTGCTTTTCTCGCAAAACTTTTAATTAAAGGCACTACTGTTGCGAATCAGATTTTTATTTTAACTTCTAGGGCATGGCAAAAAAAAAGTCTACTTTTCAACAAATTCTGCTTTGACAAGTGATACAAATGAATTTCAGGAGGCAACGGAGAAGGTAAACACTAAGCACTCGTCTCTGAAGAATTCCATATCCCTTGTTCCAAGATCCAAATCACCCGCGCCGTCACGCCTATAACTAATGCAATAACACTTGCATTTAATTGCGTACCTTTAACACTGGCGTATAACTGTGAGCGAAGGACGAGTCCTAGCTTGTTAGCATTCAGCGCTGGCCCGCTGTAGACCTGGGGTCCCGCTGTTTGCTGGGCTGTTCGCTCTTCCTGTTTATCCAGACGCAATGGGCTGCGCATTTCCCGGGTGAGGAAAACACAGAATCATTAGCAAAAAACGCAATGAGAACAAGCAGCCCACAATAGGCTCCACGTTCAGTGCAGACGTTTTACTCAACTATACTAGATGATCATGAGAATTTTAAAGGCCATTTAAAAGTCCAAATCTGGTACAGAAACTACCCTGAGAGGAAAATGGAGCACTTTCCATTTTAAATAGTTAAATATCTTAATAGAAAGCAATAACACAATACACATCATCAGTAAAATGAGTCGAATTAGCAATACTGAGAATTAGCAGTTGAGTGAGTTAATATTAATGTAACTACAATAATCAGGATTGATAGTAATTTACAAAGGCCTCCATGTGCGCGTGTGTGTGTGTGTGTGTGTGTCTGTGTGTGTCTGTTTCCCCACACATTCCAGTTTCTGGCCCTTTGCTTTGAGGTTAACCATACAGGTAGGGCCCTTTGCTTTAGGGATGACCTTGGAGGTAGGGCCCGACCCTTTAGGGATGACCTTGGAGGTAGGGCCCGACCCTTTGGGGATGACCTTGAAATCTGCCGGGGTTGAGGTAAGGGATCTACTGAAGGCTGTCCTCGACATAACTCCACATGGCCACATGGATTCACAAATGCAAGGTTTTTCAGTCAATGTCTAAGGACAAACCCTTAAGTAAACTGCTTATGCAAGCAGCTAAATGCCGTTTCATTTGGCATATTATAAATCAGAAGATAAAAAGATGGATGGCGATACAGAATGTGCATGGATATTAATATAGATATAATGTTTAGCTACTGTTGCCCTGCTTTGCTCTGGATGCCACCAGGGATAGACTCTATCCCTTCCCCATGGCAACCGCTTCCTGGATAAGCAGCTGAATGGATGGTGGGATGAATGGGTTTTTCCTGAGTCTGATAAATGCAAATGGGTCTTTATCCTCTCATTGCAGCCCTCTGCTTGTGTAAAATGAAGCCTGTTGCCACTGGAGACATTCTGCTGTCCAGTGCTTGTATGAACACGCTTTCCCTGGTTAGCCTTGGCCTGATAAGCTTGAGGTATATGCACTGCGATGCTTTACCAGCCAACACATCACATGAGGCTCGCCTGCTTTGTCACTATGAGCCGCAGGACCCTCGGTTTCAAAAATCCACTCAGACAAGCTCCGGAATCGGTAAAAACCTACTGTCAGCTCACCTGAGACAGGGTGTTTTTTTTTCTCACATGGTCCCGAGAACCTGACGCCTGCCTCAGTCCTGGCCCTAGAATTGACGGATGCAGGCCGCTCCTGATTTTCGCTACAAAAGGACGGAGGAGAGATCGCTGCCTGTGTTCTGACACTCCGCGCAGCTCAGAGCGACTGACTCCTGGTGTTGTCAAAACCGCGACTTCACTGAAGCATGAGGCGTCAAGAGGAGCGGATTTCATAAGCCTATCCGAGGGACGTTGTCAGTCTGTTACGGGGTGGTTTCCTTCGGATTTAGCCCGAATGCAGCAGAAGCTCTGATGCAGGGAATGCAACAACAAGATTCAACAAGAGATCAACTACGTTCCCTGTAATAATTGAGAGGGATCCCTCATCCCTCAGAAGATCTGATTAGTTATTCTGTGCCTCACATTTGTTCAGGACGAGGTCAGGCTTCTCACTGGGGCCTTCAGAAGACTCGCTCTGAAGTAACGAAAGGGCCTGTGTCATATCAGGACCCCATCTCATCCGACTGCAAAACGCTCAGGGTCCTTTTCATCTAAGGCGGCAACTTGTCATTGTAATGTTGTGTTTGGGAGTCTAATCCGACGGCTGTATAAGAAATATTTGAAGCTTATGAAACTGCATGCATTTCTGGTAAACAAGCATTGTGTTGTACACAGCACGCATAATATTATTGGAGTTGCCACAGGTTAATGTTTTCAGACATCTAGACCACTGTGTCTCCGAAACACTGTTTATGGGAATTAAGTCTCACAGCACTGGGTTGTTATAAAACCCTTATACATTCATTAAAGCAAATCTGATATTTCACCAAAGGTAAAAACATTTTGACAAGTTTGGTAATAACCTGAGAAACACAGTACAGAATATATGATGAAGACAAAAACATTGTTAAGAGTCTCTGCGGGGCCTCAGTGTGCAGCATTGTCACGCCATGCTTCCAGCATTGGCTGTTTTTATCACATCCTCTGCTCTGTGTGTGTGTGTGTGTGTGTGTGTGTCTGTGTGTGTTATGTCCCCACAACGTCATGAATCCCCCTTTTTTTTCCCCTCAACTCAATTTAATAAAAATCTATGACTGCAATGATAAAACTAAAAATGCAAAAACTATTATGTTTGGTTACTTAAGGTTATGGTTAGGGCCGGGTAGGGATTAAGGTTGTCATAGTTAGCGTTAGCATTTTCCCCATTGAAATGAATGAGCGGTCCCCATGAAGATATGTTTACCCGACGTGTGTGTGTCTGTGGAGTTTGCATATTCTCCCTGTGCCTGTGCACGTTTTCTCAGGTATTCCAGTTGGGGAAAAACAAAGTCTGAAACAGGCAGCCGAGCATATTGGTGTCTCTAAATCGCCCATGGAGTGTGACTGGCATCCCATACAGGGTGTGTCCGCCCCAGTGATTCCAGGGAAAGGCTCCAGAGTTGCTGTGACTCAGTACTGGTGAATAAGGATGGATGGAAGAAGGAATTGAGATTACAGCCCTGGAGGTAGGAGGCCACAGTGCTACCGTCTAACACCCAAAGACAAACCTGTGTTTGCTTCTAATAGGTTTGGTCTGATCACACAGTAACTTTACCCGCTACGCATCTCTGTAAATCTTCACGGCATCTTACTTGCTCTAAGCTTATTAATGCAGGTATCAGCCCTCCATTTGATCCATCCCTATTTGTCTGGACAGGCCACTGTAACTAATGCATATTGTGGGACATATGAGCATACAGTAAAGCAGCCGGAATGCCGCGATTGTAATATATCAATTAGTTTGTAATTAAATAAGACTTAGAACAGTATAAGCAAAATATCTCTCACCCTATACATGTCTTAAAGTGAGATATAACGTATTGCTGTGATATGCAGACTCAAAGAGAGATATGTCAAATGTGGAAGGCCTGCTTATAACGTAATGCTCATTTGCGCATTTATCTTCACAGATCCAGCATTGTCCGTCTCTTCAAGAAGTGTGATAAGAGGAGCCTTTTTGTGTGCATCTTTTCCTTGTACTTCACTAATTCATGAATCCCGTGCTCTCTCTATTTTTATATACGTATAAGTAAAAAAGAGGACCGCATATTGTAACAGCTAATAGCAGTAAGCTTTCTCACCCTTGGCAGGTCAATTCAATGACCCCTAGTACGATGTATGGCTGCAGTAGTCATATGTGTAAAACTTGATGTATTTTGGTGGATAAAGTTTAAGGGTAAGTTCTGGTGGCTGTTTGACCACAGTGGAGACAGCTCTATTGAGGGAGAGCAGGAAAAGGCAATGACTGTGTACAATGCATGAAAGACTCCTTTTTTCTGCACCCCTGGAAGCCTCTGGCGCCTGGCCGATTGATGTCAGAATAACTTTTATACTGCTCTCCTTTGACAGCTTAGCCAGATAAGGAGTCTAGGAGTATTTTCAAGTTAACATTGTACATTATGTTTTGGGGGAGGCAAAGTGGCTCAGCTGTTTGTGCTGTTACCGTAAAATTGCTCGTGGTGTATGAATGTGTGCCTTGGAGTCCACTGGCTCACGTCTGACATCCTATGCCTGTCAAGCATTCATGGAGGATGGAGGGATGGATGGATGGATGGATGGATGGATGCATGACACCTATTTTAAATCACAAGCTTCTGAAATAGAATGGCATGGGCAAGCGTCGCAAAATGGGTTAATCCACTTAGTTACCATACAAGTTAGTCCTTAGTTACCCTGCCGATAACTAAGGTAACTGCCAGCCTACTGTAGTTCCACGCACCATGGGTTTCAAAGTCTCATTTTCTGCATCACTAGCAGGCAAGCAAAACAGTACTAATCACCAATATAACTTAATGCTATTTATCAAGATGTTTGCTTGTAGATCTTGCACGGGAATGATTTCTCTGATTTGTTGTCACAGCAAACAAATGCACTGAGGAGAGTTTTTTTTTTTTTTCTTTTTGCCTTGGGGTCTTTCCCTGACAGCCCGTGAGTCAAGCAGTGAGTCTACAGTAATGAAGCGGTGTTTCTATCCGAACATATCAGGAACGAAAGGTCTTTTTTTGGGGATTATAACAATTCTGTAAGGCACCAGCTGAGAAGCTGAGACACGACTTCTGAAGCAGAAAGAGCTGTGTCTGTCTCTGAAGTTTGTGAAGCTGGTGGAAGTTGTGCAGCATAAGGCAGCGCATGGGTCTTTTGACATGCCTACAGACCAGCCAATCATGTTGCACCGTGGCAGGACGGTCTTGGTACACAGCGGGCAGGTGTAATGGCCATCTGTTCAGTCTAAACTGCACCTGCGGAGTGTAGAGTCTAGAGGGAGAAATGTTAATCAGTAAGAAAAAAATAGATCCAAAGCAAAGCACTTTATCGGACTTCAACGTGGATTTGTCACCACGAGAACCTGGAAGGCTCTGCATTCTTAATTAGATGAAGCAGATGATGGAGCTGACCATAATCCTTCTGGTGACTGTTCAGTGGTGCTGATATACATATTAATATACATATACAGTTGTCAAATCACATTTTTAATCTGATTAAAACACACGCACATTCATACCTTTAGGGTTGGGGGTTTTAATCCTGTAACTGGACCTGTTGTTTGCCTGAGTTTCAACAGAGTACTGCAGTTTCCTGCGTAATTGCTACTGATTAAGCGGTTATGAAAGAATGGTAATATTTTCTGGTCTTCTAATACATGGATATATCAGCAGGATATCAGCTTTTTTGAATGGGCTCATTTTTCATTTCCTCCACTTCTGCTCTTCCTTACTTCAGAAATGAAAGTTTAAGCAAACCGGCCAAAGGGCGCCATGCAGTACTTTATGCAAACAAAACCCAAATGGTGTGATTTCTGTCCTGACAGCTGAGATGAGTTCCACGGAGACTCAAGGCTCCGCAGATATGGCGCCGGTTCCTGTCGGCTACTGTTTAGTTTTCAATTTTCTGTTCAAATAACGACTTCAGTTGAATAAATAACAGCTGTGACAGAACAAAAAGCCAGCGGAACCCCAGCAGGCCTGAAGGAGCACTGCTTCTCGCGCTGTTTCCAATGGATTTTCACGTCTAATTCGACTAGCACGACATGCCTCAAAGGCTTTCTCGCATGCCATAGGACAGAATGACAATTAAATGGCCACGAAAAACTCTTGACCACTAATTACAAAGTCGCTGACCTCAATCAACAGGGAGCACAATGTACTGCCCTGACAAGAGACAGCTTCACCAGGAAGTGATGTCATTTTTAATTATTAATTTGTTTATTTGTTTTTAATTAGCGATCAATGTATCCAAGACATGGTGAACAAACATGAGGTGAAAACCAGCCACACAATTACAACTTTAACATAAAACAGGACTATAAAATACCTCTTACGTGATGTCTGTGGAATGACCTTGTTGGACTCATGGACAGAGATGCTGGAGGCCTCCTATTGACTTACGTCAAGAAGCCATCTTTCAGGATTATTGCGGTATTGCCAGCGTGGGCAGATTCTTGCTTATCCAGCTGTGGGATTAGCCCGCCTTTGACTGGAAGACTAATCTGTCAGTCAGCTCCATTAAACAAAGCGGCTGTCCGTGTCACCAGCTCCCTGGAATATCAAATGCGCTGTTGTGTTTACAGTCAGAGGCAGTGTGCCTCTGTTACGGCTTTGATGCGAGGCCCACGAGGATGATAAACTACTCCCCTGGAGTGCGGCTCTGCAGAGGTACACATATGTTTTTGAAGCAGGTTCTAAGATCTGAATGTATCATCCCTCCTGTGACTCTCCCGCTTTGGTCCAGTGCATGAAAGAGTCGGGGGGGAACCGGATTTTAAGGAAATGTCCAGAACATTTGAGTGCTGGGTGTGAATATGCTTGTGTACGTACACCAGTGTGCACGTGTGTGTGTGTGTGTGTGTGTGTGGGGGGGGGGGGGCAGGGGGGGGGATATGTGTTTGTGTTTGCATGCTTTGATGCTTTGCGGTTGAGAAACGGTGTTATTAATATTGAGAGGGCCTTGTAAACTTCTTTCTTAAGAAGAAACTAAACTTCAAAAAACAAAACTTTGGCTCAGCAGAAATAATGTTTCTAGCAACGAAATTCATATACTTAACCTATAGCTAACAGATACGGGTGCGGGAATAAATAACCAAAAACGTACATTAATAAAGCCTTATGAAAAATGTCATGCAGTTCTCTGGATTGCATGAATTATTCAGGTCAGAAGCCCTAGCTCATCTCAGGAAACCCTTTTCAGCTTGACTGTAAAATGGTGCAGAGTCCCAGCCTGTGAGCTCAGGAATTCCAAATATCTTATTACTACCAGGTTGCACAGAACCTGATTACCAGCAAGGGTTTCAGAAGTACCATCTTATGAAGGGAACAAGAGACCTATTTCCCTGGAGATCTCATTGGTGCATCTATGATACTTCAAATGGTAAACACTTCCCACCAGTGAGGTGTAGCTTTGGGAATCAGAAACTTCAAAGTATCTGGGACAGTCGGGAAGTGATGCGGGATTCGGCGTCACCTTTTCTGGAAGCCTCTGCTTGATAAGATATTCTTGAGCTGAGAGTAAATAAATAAACAAATGCAGCTCTTAAAAAAATACTGTGAATCGAGAATAAACGGTGATGTTTGGATGCTTGGCTGACAGTCATTTCCTCCAAGTTATCACTAAAGAGCAAAAGTTGTGATTTTTTTGGGAAAGAACTCGCCCAAGGAATTCTCATTTACTGTTTATCTGAGTAAATGCAACTGCTGAATTCATACAGTAAAAGCAGCACATGCTTCCTGAATATACATTCTACAGCAACAATTCGTAACATACTGATGTATCATTGAATTGGTTTCCTGAAAGGTTTTGCTTAACTGTTACGATTTCTTACTTATTTGCTTGGAAAGCTTTGATGCTGGGTTGAGTCAAATGTTTATAAGCAAAACTCCAGTCCATGTGGAGGTCATGTGGCTGTACATGATCTTCTGGAGTAAATTGCCTACAGTAGAGGAAGCCACATCTGTTAATATTTTGTTTTATTGTTTCTATTGAGACCTATTGCAGAAACTGTGTGTTTCAGAGATCCCTGTGACTGGGTGAGTCACACGGCGAAATACCCGCTGATGACAGCCATGTGCGTCCCCTGTTCGCTGCTTTTGCCTTGCAGAGGAGCCACAGGTGTGACGATTTTACCATCCCTCAGTTTCTCATGACTGACTGACTCAGCAGGCGGCACTACAGCGTAATGACTCATCGTCTGCGGCAGCGTAATGACTCATCGTCTGCGGCCTTCGCATGTTCACTCCTGATTCCTCCTTCCACCTAAAAATCTGAACTACCCTAACAGTGTATATGTGCCCAGAGGGTGGTCCTCTGCCTTGGTCCCTGTCATGGGATCCACGCTGGCCAAGTCGTGGCCATGCAGTTATGGAAGGTGGATAGATGAATGCGGAGCCGGCATGAGTCATAAGTGAGCTACAGTAAGTGGCTGCTTAGGGCTGAATGGCCACCAGGGGGCTCTCCATCTGATCAGCCTGTCTGAAGGGGAAGGCAGATCACTAGTGAGAACTGGGTTAATCAAATTTTATTTGGGGACATGAAAAAGGTTGGGCTGGCCATGGATGTATGGATGGATGGATTGAACCATTCTTGCTGTGCTTCTGCCTGTTTATTGATACAGATATTTTATTATAATGATTTTTCTCTCACTTATGGCCATAATGAATAAAAATCAAGATAAATGATTGACTGAGGATTTAATTTGTCCACAGGACATATCTGCTGCCCGCAGTAACATGATCTCGACTGGAGGATTAATGCCACAAATGATGAGCTACATCTTATAGCAGGCAACACAGAAAAGAAAAAGAAAGGGGAAAAAATGTGTGCAGATGAAAGCACAAACTGAGCTATTAAACGTCTTAATTCAATTTTTTTGTTACATGCAGCAAAAGTGCAGCACATGGTGCAAAGTGCAGCACAGCGAGTGAAGTGATGTCACCTTTGAGATGTTCTGTGCACCTGCAGTGCATGCCTGTGTAGTTAATACCGCCGTGTTTAAATAAAATTCTTTCCCCCCCATTTTTTTCCAGTGAAGATATTAGCATTTATATGCCTGAATACAAACTTTGCACCATTGTGAATCGCATTCTGAACAATGTAAACTACTGTACAGGTGCCCATGACACCATGTGTCTGTTTACTGGTCGCTGTCAAAACTTCTCAGCCCACTATGACACAAACGACAATTCCTAATTTTAGATGGCATATATCAAGTGCCTTACAAACCAAGAAAGTGCGTGTGGGGGGGGGGGGTGACTATTCCCCAGCATAGATGTGACATAATGACATTGACAAGAATGGAAAATTATCATTGAATTAGCTTCATCACTACCATCCATCCATCCATCCATCCATCCATCCATTTTCTATAACCTCTTATCCTGTTCAGGCTTTTGGGGGGTCTGGATCCTATCCCAGAGGCTATGTACGCAAGACAGGGAACAACCCAGGATGCGGTGGGCGCCAACCCAACACGGGGATGAATACATCAACTTACATAAATTACATAAACAAATACTGTCGTTTTGTTCTTCTTCCTGTCTTACTTGCGTTCAACATGGCGTTCGACTTTGCATTGGTTTAAATATGCCCTACAAATACATTTTGATTTGATTAAAGTTTTAATCCAATCCATAAAAAGTACATAATGGTAATCGTTATGTTGCGAATATGTGAGATACATTTATTCAAAGTGCTCATCCATTTATGCAGCTCATTATATGCTGAAGTTATGTACATAAAGCACCTGGCTCAGAAGCTGGCGAATGGGTCTCATTCTGTGTTCTCCCTTAGAAATGGGAATTCTTCCCTTCCTACGCCTAAGGCAGCATCGACCTTCTGGGATTTCCGCCATTTCCACATCGTGCTCATTGCCGTCCCTTTGTCAGGAACAGGGTCTTACTTGCAGACACGCGGTTTGATGGGAGTTTAATGTTTAATGACTACATACAGTTGGGGTAAGAGACTCACAGGTCAGTTTTCTGGGGGAACGTGTCGCCCCCACCCCCCACCCCCCCAAGGAGACGCTGAGGCAGACCTACATCACAGAATTTTTAAATCACCCCACAAGCTTCCGCATACAGCTTCACTGCAGCAGGAGGTTCTAAAACCCCACAGCTAAAAATCCACAGCCGTCTTTAGGGTGGGGCTCATTTTTCCAGGTTACCTGTTATGTTTTAGAATGTGGAATATGTCATAACTAAAAGCGCCGCATTGTTCTCTGAGAATAATTGAAGAATATGGAAGAAATATATTTTAATATGATTCCGTTCCGATTTTGTTTTTGTATTTAAATTTTTGTTCTTCCTTCCCAGAGGACTACTGGTGAATCCAAGCGCAGTGACATAAAAAAACAAAAAAAAACAAAGAACATTATGAAGGCCCTTTTTGTTGTTTCAGGGAATAAATCTGGCTTATACAAATTGTACAAATGAGGCCATATTTAACAAATGGCTCTTTGACCAAAAATGTAAGCAATAATTTGGTTTTTATGTGCTGCTATGAGCATCGTGTGCAACGCGTCCACAGAACCTGTTTAATGAGACTGTCCGCTCCTTTCAGACAAAACGCTAACTACCTACACCTGCAGGAAATGTAAAAATACCCAGCATTACCAAACGGAACATTACATAATGTACAAATTCCGCGAGTAATTTATCTTAAAAACACTTCATGTCCAAACCAGTTTCTGTCTTCCCACAATAAACTTTAAAGTTACAGCTTTGCTCGGTCCTCCATTCTGTGTTTATACTCATATTACATACATATGACCTTACTGACTTTATATGATTGGGTGGTAAATTATATATGTCCCTACAAAATCTTTGCCTGTTTGCCTATGGAAATATTGATGCGGTCTGAAAGGTAATTTCATAATGCAGAATACCTTTGGGTGGGGGGGGGGGTCAAGCAAATATGTGAGCATCTGCAGAGTAGTTTCATTCAGCAAAGGTAAGGGGGAGAGATGCCGGGTTTTGCTTCATCTTCCCATAAAAGGTACAGCAAACACCTACTGTAGCATTACATCACTATTTCCATTGAAGTGGATGGATGGATGGATGGATGGATGGGTGGATGGATGGATGGATGGATGGATGGATGGAGGCCCAAAGGCTGAAATAAAATTCTTAGGGTATCCCTTGGAACATTATGCTGACCTGGGAGATTCTAACTACATTTCAGGGTTGTATGTGCCTGGATGGATGGATGGATGGATGGATGGATGGATGGATGGATGGACGGACAAGCTCTTGTGGTGGTGTTACTGAATGTCATTTTGTGTTTTGCAACTGCTTTTTTTTTTAAGCATCTGTTGCACTTTGATAATTCTGACCTATAGCATGATGAATCGCAGAAGCAGAACCACATGACAGGCAGACTGCATTTCCACGAAAAAATGATCCAGCTGAGTAGCTTTCCGCAGTACAGTATCCCGGTCAATAAGTACTCTCCATATTTTCCTAAGATAGACTGCACAAGGGAGATAACATCATTAGAACCAGCACCATTGGGGAAGGTTCCTGTGATGTGGGGTTATCAAAAAGGTGGCAGAAAAATGGGCAGATAAAAGAGACGGCTCGCTTTTGACTCCTTTTTGCATTACCACAATTACTTTATGAGGGAACTAAGGGATTTGACAAGGCTCTCCCTTTCAAGCCCATTTCCGTTTTTGAAGACTTGAAAGTTACCTAAACTTGAAACAAGCAGGGGGAATTGGGAAGCCCTGACGGAAAGCGAGCGGGACGGGTCCAATCGTCTTCATACACGGTGACTGATTGGAAAGCAGATCATGTCCTGAATGCTGCAGCTTTCTTTTGAATGTGAAAAAAGTCCAGCTTGCAGATGGGAGACACGTCCACAAGGGCCAGGAATGTCAGGATGGAACGGGGGTTCCATTTGGCACCCTTGTGGTATAAACACACATCCTGTTCTGTAACTTTAATGGTAAGAATGCAAATCCCTGTGAATTGGGCCACTTCTCAATGCCTCTCTCATGTACCAAGAAAACTTATTTTATGCATTTATCAAACGATTACATATGGGG
>JAODKF010000126.1:5182969-5216028 GCA_026779585.1 Mormyrus proboscirostris
CCCCCCCCCCCCCCCCCCCCCCCCCCCCCCCCCCCCCCCCCCCCCCCCCCCCCCCCCCCCCCCCCCCCCCCCGTCTCCAGAGATTTATGAAAATGACAGCTGAGCCTTTTCAAGGAACACACTGTTACTCACTAACTCACTAATTAGTGAGTGTTTCTTTGTGGGTGCTAAACCCCCCCTAAACGGCTGTTGGCCTCGTCTACCCCCCATGCATGTACCTACCTTTTGTGCAAAACATAATTGGAAACATTAGTACGTTTTTTTTTGTCATGAAGTGTATCCTGTATGCACTTTACACTTACACTACAGATAACATACTGTATTGGCGCCTAACCCAAACCTTTCCAATTATGTTTCAAATATTTTAAGGCCCCTGTCTCTCAGGGGCCCATGGATTTGCCCGATCCCCCCCCCCCTTTATGACACCCCTGTGCTCCTTCCCATACTCCATCATGCCTCATTTGGCCAAAGTCACATCTGACGCAACGGCATGATGCAATTCCCTGTGCGGCCCCTGGCATCTTGCTGAGCTCGCTCCCCCACACCTGACTCGCTCACTCTGACAGCTACCCTGCACCGCTTCTGCACCCCCCCCCCCCAGCTCTCCTGGCGTCACACGGCCTTGGGGACTTCGACCTGGTGAGGACTGAGCGTGGCAGAGGTCTCCCGGGTGCCAATCGCGGAGCTCACAGCTCACAGTGGCAGCACATAACACGTCTGCATCAATTTGTGGGGCTTTTCAAGGTTTCCCATAATCACAGTATAATAAGTCATTATGCCTGCCTGAATTAATAGACTCGGGAAATATTTATTGGATGATACAGGATAAATAAAGGATATAAAGGATCCCTAGAAGTTAAAGTATCGACATATTAGAAATAATACGGTAATACAACACAAAACAGTAGTTCTATTCCCGACCTTGTTAGCAAAAGCGACGACTTGTGGTAAAATAAAATGCCTCTATGGGCAAACAGCACCATCCCTGCACATGTGCATCTGTAATTGGAATCTCAGGGCGGTTCGGCACAGCTGCTGCCGGGAATTGATAAGTACATGGCAGCCACCTACACGTCTGAGCAGCACGAAATTACCGCGCTGCCCGTGACGTTATTTATGGCCTTGGCAGCCGGCATGGGGCTGGGCACCTTGGCGCTTTTACCGCGTCTCTCATGGACTCGCTGGTGGCGGGCACACCTTATTTCTCAGCTCATAGCCTCCCGTGCCTAAGCGCAGAATTCTCTTCATGGATACCGAGCCTCTGTTGTACAAACTAAATTAAAGGATCTCAATAAAAAATTTAAAAAGTGTTTAAATTCAAGGTTATGTTTCTGAATCAAGGGACATGAATTAATGTCATGCTTTTCCAGCTTCAATACACAGTAATTGACTGTCACAGTGAGGCGAGAGTTTATTGAACAACGCCTTAACCGGATGGAATTGCGAGACTGATCTGCTATTAAAGCTGATTCAAGCTACACTGGTACACAGGCCACCTGACGCACCGGGTTGTGATGCACGTGCACGGGTGTCCGCGAGTGCATGCGGTAAATGACGATCAGTGACAGGAAACGTGTGAGGACTCGGCCCAAATCGCAGGACGCCTTGCCCTGCTGCCCCGCGGTTGTCAAAGAAAAGGAGAAGTCGAAAAACGAGACTGATGATGTTAACAAATAAGCGTGAGGAGCGTGTCGATGTCAACAGGGCCAGTCGGCATTGTGTGAGCTGTCACATAGACTGCTAGGGAGTGTGACCGGCGACCCTGGAAAGGCGGTGAAACTGCGAGTAAAACCGCGGTAAATAACAAGACAGAGCATTCCTGACACCCCCCCCCCATCACTGCTTGTGTCCACTTAAGCTAATAAAATCTCTGCTAAAAGAATTAGCAACTTATCTGGTTCTACAAATCTGTTTATATTTTATGGCAATTTAATAAATGTGCTTTTATGATCAGTTATGTCTGATTATTGTCTCTCCTCTGCGTGTGTCATCTGCTTATTGAGTTTCAGGTAGGGATTTTAATTAAAATATACTTGAAGATCGGAAAATGTCCCAGTTTATTTTGGTAAGGTGTTATCACTTTAGAATTATGAATTAAGAATTAATGAATTCTTTAATTTAGCCATATTGATACTTAAAATGTTGCATTTTAAATTATTCAGTGACAACAATATTATTAGGAAAAAGGAAATATTTTCAGAATACTCATAACCCACCACAGCAGTAACGTACAGAAAGAACAATAAAAAAATTTTAGTTATAGTAATATAAGTAGCTACTCGGCTATTCAATATAAAACATTTTTATTCCAGTGGTTTCTGTTCAGGGTTATCAAGGACAGCAATTAATTTGGAGAAAAACACTCTTTGAAAAATGAAGGACGCTGTTCTGGAAGTATGTTTGTCAAGCAGCATTGTTTATATGTGCCGGCCGCCTCGATATTTTCAGTAAGTATGTATCTAAATCAAAACAAATACCCCGGCGTCTATTTGATCAGCACTGAGGAGAAATAAATATCAGCTAAGGCAGGACAGACGGAAAAAGCAGGAGCTCTTATCGAGGTCCATGACTGCTTTCTTTAAGGGAAAGGCATATTTCACACATGGGCGCCAGGCGCGGCGCGTGACACGGCCAAGACGGATCCACACGCCGACACCCGGGAAAGAACACTTAACACGCGGCCCATAAATCACATGTCAGTTTCGCGGGAGGGGCCGGCCAGTTGAATCAATCTCGGATGCCGGTGTGTCGCTGAGAAGGGATGAGCCTTAACAAATGAAATGTACCCTAAAGGATTAGTGGGGGTGGGACATTTTGGAGGGCTTTTGTCTGTCCTCAAGGCAGAACCAGACTATGGCGGCTTCAGGTACCACAGCATGTCACTCTCCATATAGGTAGCTTCATATCAATTAAGCAATAACATATCGCAAAATAAACTATACTACCTTGAGTATAACCCATACAACCTTAAAAATCATTTTAGCTGTGTAACATATTATTCCAAAGACAAGACTATCGCTAACACTATTGTACAAAACCCTGATTTCGTTCCAGTATCGGCGGTTACGTGCATGTGCCATGTAGACAATACTGCCTTGAGCCCTTTCAAAGGGATAAAACGGAACTGATTTGGGTTTCAGTTTAACTGTTAAACTTGGAGAACAACAGGATCCAGGAAGCCTCACTCTCACCAGCAGAGACGCACAGAAGGTGGATTGATGCATGCATGCATACGTTCTTTTTGTCCTGTAAAGAAGGAAATTCCATCACCGACTTTATTACCTTTAATATATATTTTTTTATCTTCGCATATACTATATTATACTATGCATACGCTCATAGATACTGTTTATGTTACTACATAGCCAAGTACTTTTATTTTGTATCTTCACTTGCAGTGCTTTAAAATACATAGATAGATATTTCATTGTTCTTGTTGGAAATTTGCGGATAATCCATGAATCTGACTTTTCCACAACAGATTGTAAGTAAATCTGTTCCTCACTCATTTAAACAGACCCGCTGATGCATACATTCCAACAGACCGAGTAGTGAAATGAAACATTTCTGAGCATGAGTTGGATAGCATTTCTTAGCAGGCAGGTCCTTGTGGAGATTTAAGTCAAATTTATTCCCGTCCCTGTGCCATCCAGCCGTTTTTAATAACTGCTTATCTAAATGGGTCTGTGGTTGTCTCTGGAAGCGCAGAGCACAGGGCAACGCGCAACCTGGGCCCAACGCCAGTACTTGGCGTGGCTTTGGATCCATTGTACACTCTGCACTCGCTGACACAATCACACACTGAGGGCAAGTCAGCAGCACCGGTTCATCTAGAGAGCACTACTTTGGACTGTACAGTAGGAGGAGGTGCTCTTCGCCAGCCAAAATTTGTCTGCAAGTAATCCGCAAGGCAAGAAATAAAATGAAACTGAGCCAGGCATCACGGGGTACCACCGGTCCGCATTAAATTGCATTCATGAATAAATTATACATAAAAATCCAGAATATTTAAAAAATAGTTATACTGCTCCACAGCTTCACGTTTACTGTGCTTTACCCTAGTAGATGGCAACTGGACACAAGAAACCATTCAAATGAGAGACAAATTATTCAGTTTTCTTAACGATACAGTGTGCACCATTAGCTTGTTTTAAAGCCAGAGCACTAATGAGGGACGCCTTTCATGCATATTTCATCGGTAACTCTCCATAGTATTTTAATATGTCAGGCAGAAATAACAGTTTTAACATAACTGTTGTTGTGTTTGATAAAAAAAAAAATTCTTTGACATTTTTGTGCAAATAGTTTTTTTTTTCATGTAGACTTTTATATGCATTTAATTAGATTGTTTTACTTCATGTTTTTTATTCAATTTAAGATTTTGTTTAGAGATACCTTTATAGTGGAAATTATAATAAATAAAATATAAATGTCAAATCCTATTTCGGGACTTTAAATTTTATTTTAAGACATGCATCCAAAAAGCATTTTACAGTGGTCGGTCAAGCACCTTTTTTTTGATGGCATTTCATTTGTTTAGAGTTTGGTTGGCCTCAGTGATGAAAACCTACGCAGCGGCTTCTAGCATTTACTTAGAAGAAAAGCAGAATGATGAGAAAAATCCAATCCAGTAATTACACAATAAGTACAGCTGAAAGCGCATTTTCATAAATCCAAGCTGATTTGCACAGATCCTTTGGATGAAATGAAAAGACGACAAGGAATCCGACAAGGCATCTGCCCCGAGTTTACATACCCGTACCCAGTGATGGGCTGCATCCTGCCCACGGTGTCCTTTGCCTTGTGCCCTGTTGCATTCTGGGATATGCTCCAGGATCACCGGGATCAAGATAGACAATTATGAGAGATGGACGTTGCGGTTCATTAAAATTATGTTCTATTATTTGTGCAAACATTCATAATATGTGAATATTTATATTTAAACAACCAAGTACAAATTCCTATTTTAAAGTACTTAAAATTTAACTGGAGTCTTTTTCACATTTAACATTTAGAAAAAAGCCTATCTTTCCATTTGTGTTTCTCCATGCCTGAAGGCGTCCTGTTACTTGATGGCCCACGGTAGATATTCTCGCTCGATTTCCATTGTTTAATTTAACCTGCCTGGGTAATAGGTTAGCAGGGCACCCTAATAACATTCGAGCCAGATCCCGCTCTTAAATTCGAAAATTTCATCTCTCCTCTGCAATGCTTTTCGGGAAAACGCAACCTTCAGTGTGACAAAAAGGGGGGGGGGGCGAGGAAGAAAAAAAAAAGTCGCATGATAAATGTGCTTATCTTCTCATTTGCAAATTAAATGGTGCCTGCCCTTCTCGCGGTAATCTTTTCGGCTTGGAAAAGACACCGCACGGCATTAGAACCAGACAGCCAATTCCATTATTCTGCCACTCGCCACCAGCAGTAAATTCACAAAGCCGGTACCGCGAGCAGCCACCCAGAGACAGCCTCCAGCGGCCCAGAGTCCTCCCATATGTTATCTGCACTTTGCGTTGTCTCTGTCTCCAAAGGTCCCTTCGGGCTCTCATACGTTTCTGTCTAGGGGAGTAGCCAGGAGATCGTCCGGCTGCCTTTCTGGGCTCCGTGGTAATTATTCCACCCAGCTTGAGATGATGTAGGGACCCGGGCTGCTTTTTGGCACGCGATTGTGCTCCCTGTATTGATCATCCAGCAGCTGAAATGTATCTATAAAAAGATGCTGGCCAGGTCCGGGGCAGCACCCACTGTGACACACGCCCTGCGTCGCTTAAATGATCGCAACAATAGCGTAATAGCTCACCGACAGCAGCTAACACTAACTCGCTGTGTGCCGGGGATATTCCGCCGATATTCCAATGATAATTTTCCCTTTATTAATTTACCCAGTTGTTTTCCATTTCGCCATTAATTTGACATATTTAAGCCAATAACCTGTGAGCATATTACGCAAGGGTGTAACTGTAGTCTTATTTGACGGTTACTTTGTGGGATTGTGATGCGTTACTTACCTTTCTAACATAAAAGCAGTGCAAAGTCACATGAAGCTGAATTGCTATGCAAATCTTCTCTTACAGATTTCATGAAGCCCAACAAACGTCATTTTCTACCCAGCATCAGCACGGGAAATATGCAATTGATATTAATATTACCGTACTGTACTAGAAGCTAATACCTTGGCTTGTTTATTCCCAAACTGTGCTTTTTCCCCATGTTGATGATTCTGGGAATGCATCGGCGTCTGTCTGTCGTGACGCATTCGTCGCCGCATGCCACGCTGTGTTTCTCCATGCCGGGGCAGGTTTACCGCTGTTCCCGACCTGCGAAGGCCTCCGCTCCCTCCGCCCCTTCCCTGCTGCTCTGATTTCCTAAATAGGCCACAGGCACCAGTTCCACCATCTCCTTCCTTCTTTCCAGTGACAAAATACCCATTAACTTTATTTCTCTCGCCTCATGCTTTGTCAGGGCATGTACGACGAGACCTTTGCCTCTTTGATCCTCTGAAAATATATCAGCTAACAAGGATCTCATTAACCTCCCTCCTCCTCTAAATTACAGCACACTATCTCGGCACATATTTGCGTGCGGATTTAAATCACCACGGCGAAGGCTTATGGTTGCTGTGCCTATTAGAGCCCAGACGGGGGAGGGGGCTGGGGGGGGGGCACTGTCGTACGTGTCTCCTGCATTATTTTAAGCTGCCGTAAGAAAACAACATAAATCATCCTTGAGAGGCATTGATAAATATTAATTTCTCGTCAAGGGCAGGGAAATGCTACGGGACTGCAAAAGAGAGCCTTGCAGAAGGGGGCGGCTCCTCGCTGATGGTTAAGTGTGCATTTAAGCCCCCCCCCCGATTCAAAATGTGCCTTTCCGTCCCAATTGCCCGATGAGCTTAAAAACTGGATATAAATTCTCAAGAGGCTAGCCAACTCAGGCTGTTATTTCAGCTAACAACCGAAAGGCTACAGACATCTGACAGTGTTCTATTTTTTTTTTTCCCCAGAATACACTGACTAGCGGGTCTGAGAGAGATGACAGGTAGAACGTCACAAGCTGACCAGACTGTGAACTCTCAGACACGCGTTTGAGAGGGAGAGATGTGGACAGCAAGCAGGATTGTGCTATTATATGTTTAAGGGAATCTTTCGTGCTGGGACGGGAAGAAGACAGATTGGCATGCGGCAGAGAAGTCCTCATGTGCGCCGTCCGGATTGTGGGTTTCAGATTTTGAAATCAATTCATTAGACTTTGAAATGAATTGCAACGCCACCTTATACGTTTTAAAGATCAGGTACAACAGCGCCTGACACCATTATCCAGTATGAGTTGTTTCACGGTAATGGATTATCAGAAGTAGTTCAGTTTCTCTTTTTCTGCTCCTTCAGTTTTGATCTTCGAAATTGAAATATCTGCTTTCATTATTCGCTTAATAGGGAAAGTAAAGCCTAGTAGCTGCAGTCTAAAAACTTTTTTTTACTGGTATCTCTGCATTCAGACTGCAGATTTGATACGCTTTAATCCAAATGGTCTCTATCCATCCATCATCCAGCCCCTTATCCTGTCGTGGGGTTCCGAGAAGCCTGGGTGACATTCTTTACTCAGGAAAATGAAACGATACCTTAAGCCAGATAGACTTCCTGGAACTTCCCTTTTTTGAACACCAATAAAAACAGTTAACAAAGGGTAATCAAAAGCTACTGTCTACAAAAGGAATATGGTATGACTGGCATAAAGCTGGGCTTGGGTGTTTCCAAGCCTTTGCTTTCAGTTTGATTTTGGAGATTCAGTCTTGGTAATGCTTAGCATTTTTAAAAATGCCCTTTTTCTGTTTGAGAATAATGAGGAAACTGGTAAACGCAATTAGAGCTAAGAGTGCTGACCACCCTTGTAAAGGTTAAATGTTTATAGGGTGCGATTTATGGCATTAATAAAATGCCCATGTGGCTTCTGTACCAGCAAAAGAACGAGACAAGTCAAGAACCTAATGTGAGGGCATAAAGCTGCCATTAGATGCAGGAGGGCAGCACATCATCCCCACTGCGCTCTAATGAAGAGAACCGGGCTGTGCGTTTGAGAACGATCACAGGCTGTCCCGGGCAGGTGACGAATGGCGTCAAAGTCGTGTGCAACTGAATGCAATCCTACGAGTCTTAATGAGTAGTTTGATCTACGTGGTTTTAGTCTTACAGAGCACTAACCACATTTTCTTGCCTGTTATTTATTTTGCCCTTTTAGTTCTTCAAAACTACAAGGAAACGTGGCTGGCAACGCTGCATTTAAAGAGCTGACAGGCACCCTGAGGAGTTCAATGTTATTTCAGTAGTTAAAATGTCGCGAGCCGTGTGCAGAGCGGCTCTGGGAGGTAATTGATGAGTACTTGGCGGGTGGGACCGCACCAGTCTGCTGAAACAGGTTCTTGATCCTCCATCTGGACATCATAAATAGGGCTGTAAATTGGTCCGCCGTAATAGGTGGAGGTGGGACGGCCACGAGCAGCTCACAGGGATCGATGAAGATCTTTAACTCCTTAAATAATACTTAGTAGCTGCACCTTCATAATGCCTTTATAATGAATTATAAAACATTCATAACAGCGTGTAAGTATACTTTAAACAGCTTTAATATACATTAATAACATATATTATATGATAATAACAAACACTGTGTTTTGCCCCGATCGTGCGCTCCTTCCGTGTGCCACGCCCCCTCGTTAACCCCGTGTGGAATCCCCGTGTTTACCAGCTGTTCCCACTCGTTGTCATTAGTCCATTGTATTTAGTTCACGTTTCAGTTTGTTTCCCGAGTCTGGTCATTGTAATGGCAGCCTGCGTTTTGCATGTTCCCATCGTGATTAAACCCCGTGTTTGCCCCAACTTTGTGCGTCCTGCGCTTTTGTCTGCGCTCCTGGCGTCCTTGTTCGTGACATACTGTAATTCCATAATAATAGAATATTTGTTATTAAGGCATATTAAAGCTGTTAAGGTATGTTCCTATGTTAAGGTATACTTACATGCTGCTTATGAATGTATTGTTAATGCGCACTGAATGTTCTACGAATTCATTATGAAGGCGCAGTTAATGCAAAGCATCACCTAATACCTTATTGTTATATGAATGCGTTATGAAGGCGCAGTTAATGCAAAGCATCACCCAATACCTTATAAATGCAGGGCTGAGCTTCATTTTGATTCCTTTACAGAATTTTCCAAAAAAGAAAATTCAACATCAGTTTAACATTAAGGCGAAAGCAACAAAACATATTAGCAATTAACATTTCACTAAGGCTTTTTGTTCAGTTTAGTGCCAAAACAATCGCATTCGTATTGGTAATACGGGCTTCTGCAGATGTTTGAATATTATTTTGGATATTCTGTGCGTGTGGTGTGAGATACTGTGAAGAATTTTAATGACTATCATCCAGTTCATACATCTATAATAACACAGCAGAAAATGATGGTCAACAGCCCTCCAGCATGAGCTGGTCAAGGTTTCATGGAGCCAAAAGCAGGCATGCGGATGACAAATCGCATAGCCGCTTGGAAGTTATACGTTACTCTTCAAGGTGATACTACTGCAAACATACATTTCTACATTTTATTCACTTAGTAGGCACTCTTGGGCAACGCACACGGCCAGCATTACAGAATATAATGGGCTCAGCGCATCAGCAGTCAAGGAAACAACATCAATATCGCTTGTGTTAGTTACAGCAGGATTTTGGCACTTTGTGCTAGCACTGCAGTGGAAGTTCTACATCTTAATTTGAGAGAATGGAGCACAGCCTGCAGTGATGATTCTTCAGTTCGCGTCAGAAGAGGCGGCAAGTGAGCCGGGTCTTTTGACAGATGCCGGGAATCGGCTCCACCTGTGGTAGGCGGCGATGGCGCAGAATAAGCAGTCTCTCGAAGGGGTATTTTGGTAGCAGCGGCCGCTAAACGCGCCAGTGCAGCTGAGCCGGGCGGCCCACACAGACGGGCTCATCCATTCATGGCCTTCAAGTGATCGGGATCCGTGGGGGGGGGCTGTCGGGCTTCACGTGGACCACAGTTAAGGACCAATAAAAATGAAGTCTGGAGGACTTGCATTGATCAAAACATCATGCCGAATATTACAGAATTTCTAAATCCTGAGGAAAAAAAACTTGGTAGGGATGCTTAGTGAAATTAAATTACATGAAATGGAATGAAATGATGCTTTATTTGCAAAAGCATATTAGAATACTTGTTTTTGCATATCCCATCTTGTTCTCCATTTGGAGACACGCACTTACGTACAAGAGAGAATGAAGCTTGGGCTCTGAGCACAGGGTTGGCCATTTATCTGGCTCCCCTTGAGCATTTTTGGGGGGGCTAAGGGTCTTGCTCATGGGCCCAATGGAGATGTGACTATTCTGCACGATTGGGGACTAAAACCAGTGACCATACATGACAGACATAGAAACCTAACCTACATTATGTGCATTAATGCATTACACACTTAATGCATAGTACATTGCACTATGTGTATAAACGCTCTTGTGCAGCACCCCCACTTCTCACTGTCCTATGTTCTGTACTTTAAATCTTGTGAAATCCCTCCCCCCGTCCCTCCCTGTTAATATGCTACACCGCTGCTCCTTGGGGAGTGTTATTTTCTTACACTGTGTCTATGGATGGTATGACAGTTAAGCTCACTGGACTTGACTAATGTCTTTTGACACATTTCCCAAAATTTGAGGATGATTGCATAAGGGAAAATGAAATTGTCTTTGCGAAATGGGACATTAACTGCGTCACTACATTTGCAAACGTGAAACCCACAAGTGAGTATACTGTAGGAAGACACCAGCAATGGCTTGGAGCTACAAACCATTTATGCCTTGGTGTTATATTACTATTGGTGGCAGCAATACATTCCCAATAAGGATCATATTTTTATTATAAAACTGTTTTGTTCATTAAAATCCATTTTGCCCACCAACTGAAAGTGATTGACGGGGCTGACACAACACCAAGAGGTATCAAATGAAACCAAATCACACCAAGGACTACAGCACCAAAAAGTACAGAACTGTGGATATTTCTGGAGCATGCTCTGTCAGAGCTGACAGGCACAGATCTACCCCAAACATCACCCCGGTCTCTGCCTAAAGGTGACCCTGAATTTAACTTCAGTTTAATCCAGCAGAGAATGCTTATGGATAGACGGATGGACGGACGGACGGACGGATGGCCTTGCAGACACCAAAAAGACTATTTTGAGACTCTGGTTTATGCCCCAGCTGCCCTGTAAGACATGTCTATCCATCCATCCATTTATCCATCCATCCATCCATCCATCTTCAAACTGCCTGTACTGGTCAGGGTCCCAAGCCATTTAGATGCTTCATATCAGCTGAATAAAGAACGCAGTCCCCTGCTAATGGACAAGTTCCGTTCCCCAAGTCTGTCTTTAAATCAAATTTGTGGGTAAGTCAGAAAAATAATACAGTACAATACAGTGCATAATAATAATTATTATACAGTATAATACATTTAACTACGAACTGTACTGTACGTCGAACCGACGGACCACTGAAGCCACACAATGCTTTCACAAGCGTCACAAAGTAGTGCTTTAGTTTATTGATACAGACCATTGCATTTAACCGGAATTTTATATAATAGACTTTATGGCAGTCAGTTCCTAAGCACGAGTCGGAGGTTCTTAGCCCTGTACTCCACTACAGAGTGGAAGTATCCATAGTGTGGATATGGACTCAGTTATCTGCTAAACCAATATTGGATACACTGCCGCAGATGTTCCTTATGACCCTAGTAACTTTTTGAATAGGGCATGTACATTGCATCCTGCCATGTAAGATTTTTCCAAAAGCCCTTTGGGCTGTCTTTAATCTCCCCCCACTCTTGCTTTGTCTTTGTCTTTATTTGTTTATGGACTCTGGAGTGTGAATAAAGGACCATGTTTATGAACCATCACTGCCTATCCTCCTCCCCCCCTCCCAACCACTATGTTTCTGTGTTGAAGTTACGCAGGAAGGAAGAGGACTGTGTTTGGTCCAGTGGGTTAGGATGCTGTTGGCGTTTCGCATCTTAGATTTGGTAGCATGATGTCATCTTTGAGCCCTTGAGCAAGGTCCTTGACTCCCAGTTACTCTAGGACCTATCTGACCCAGCTTTCCCAATTGCACATCACTTTAGATAAAAATTCCTGCTCAACAAATACATTTATATTGTAGCTCAAAATCTATCCTTCTTCCATAATTGCTTGTCCAGGTCGGGTGCTTGTCCAAGCCTATCTGAAAAGGCAGGGGACACCCTGAATGGGTGCATTTACTACATATACTATGGGAGTAAAGCTGCACAATATGCAATGAATATGCAATCGCCACACAACCTCCCAATCAGAAGGTCTGAGACCTGCTTGCTTTGCAATGCAATATAAATCGCTCATTTGCAGAAGGAACATTAAGAATTTAGCTTCACATTATTATACCTGCTAACATAATTCCTTTCAACTTGTTTGTAGCTCCAAGGATTCCCATCATCATTCTTTAAATTCAATTATACTTTCAATTAAATACATTTTTATTTTTTATTTAAACACAATTTCAATTCCTGTTCCATCTCACTGTTATCCTGAGCTCCTGCTCTCAGCCGTATGGTTCATGTCATAGAATGAAGATCCATTTTCAAACAGCAAAAGGTTTTTGGCAGCGAACAAGAAGTTAATCTCTAATCTTGATTCAAATGAAGCGTCGTGTGGCCAACTGAAGCGTACATAGCACAGTCAACATAAATACATAACATCATCAACACATGAAGCACAGACGATCAGTAGCTACAGAGCACAGCCACCTCAAACTCCTGTACCACGTACAAATGAAACCCATCCATCTTCTATACCCATCCTATCCTGGAAGCAACAGGCGCAAAGCAGGGAATAACCTAGGATGGGGCACCAACCCATCACAGTGAAACCCACATACTGTATCATAGCCAATTAAAGCTGACACAGTATAGTCAACCAGACCACAATGTCCCTGCAGCGACTCAATTGTTTCATGCAGATTCCTTCTTTCCAGTAATAAATATGGTTGGAGTTTTGTATTCAAACGTTAGAATAGATTACAGCCTCAAGCCTTTTGAAATATGCACATTTTATAACACGAGCTGAATTAAAAATAATTATTCATCATCGGACGAAATGAATTCCAAGACAGTTATTAAATCGTACAAATTTTGCAGGGGCTGTTATTTCAGGCTGCAATACTCCCAAACAGTTGGGTCAGACTCTGCTTTTTTAAAAGTTTCAGGAGATCAGCAGTACTCTTCTCTCATTAAGTTGTTGACTTAGGAGCCGACCGCATATAAAACGTGTAATGTGTGAGTTTCATGGATAATTGGAGCAGTCCTGGGGGAGTCTGGTACAGGGCCGGAGGTATGGCACAGCACCAGCAGATTCAAAGAGCGGGGGCATGTTTCGGTCAGTCAGCCGGATTGTTGGCTTGTGCCAAAGAAATCAATCCGAAAAGCCGGGGGCGACAAATCATTTGCCCTCCCGTGACACCGGAGGACATGTGCGTGGAGAAGCAGTCTAAACGGTGAGATGGATGTTTTCTGTTACTTAGGCTCACAAAACAAAAGGACAAAATAGTAGCGCTGCGAATGAAGACAGAATTTCCAAAGCACCATCCACAGGATATGTTTTCGAGAAAAATGCTGTGGACTTGTGAGTTTTGGAATTTTTTTATTTTTTTTCTCTCTTTCTCGTTTTGGAAATTTAACAAAAGTCGCTTGTGGTGTTACATGAGGACTGATTGAGTGAGGAGGCCTTAGTTTTGGTCATTGGCTGTCAGAGCCAGAGTTCCAGAAGTATTGCACATATAGCATGTATAAGGGCATTAGAGGGGAGGAAATGTGTCTCTCTAGTTTGATACAAAGCAAATCTATTGTTCCTGGTGGTCATTCTGAAACCACAAATCGAATACTCTTAGTTTATGTCTCCAAAGGAGTTGGAGGCTGGTAAATATTTAACCGGAGTTTTCTGGCATTTCTCTGAGGAGTTGATATCTGTTTCTCCACAGGTGCAGTTAGAATAAAGTCGCTAGACCAAAATGTTCCACTTCTCCAGTATTTCAATAGTAAATATGCTCAACCTTTTACCTGTGGTGCCTCACTTTAATGTGTTAAGGTTTTCTTACAAACAAATTGGGTTTTGAAATTATACTCTAGGCCCAGATTCATCAGGCCTAGAATGTACTCTGAACAGTATATATGCAAGCGGCAAACAATATTCATGATTATAATTTCATTGGTGATTATTTAAATCTCAATTATTGATTTCCCAGTAGGGAAATGCACATGTTTATTATTAGCTTTAAAAGCCACACTTTAGTTTTGTCCCCTAATGAGTAATATAAATTATGTTTGAACTACATTTTTTGTAGAGAGTTTCCATTAAACAACAATTAACCCAGATTGTACCTTCTGCATAGTGCACAAATTGGAAGATAATGAATTGAAAATTGGTCCTGTGAAATTAAGTAAAACTAATTAAAAACTTGAAAAACCAACAAACAAGTTATATATCCCAAAGAAATGTTCTATCCTGGGGTAGGGCAGTAGTAAACAAAACTGGAGAGGGGATCTGCACTTGGGGTGGCCTCCTTTGAAATCTGCTTTTATGTATATTTTATTCTGGCCTTGGCTGAAATCTCCCATCCTGATTCATAGTCAGGATGCAGGAGACAATGTGATCAGTGAGTTGGCACTCCACTCCAGAGATGGAATCCTCAGATGGAACACGCTAAGTAACAAGCAGATAAAATGACTATGAAAAAGCATTCTTCAGCAAAGCATTTACATTAGTACATGCAGCCAATGCTTTCATTCAAAGTGACATACAATTGAGACAGTAGGGTCAGCCAGTCCCCGGAGCAATTAGGGTTAAGGGCCTTGCTCAGGTGCCAAACAGTCACTATGGGATTTGAACCAGTGACTTTCTGATCACAGGCATAAATCCCAAACACACAGAGCCACACATCATCCCATTTTTGCACAATGAGAAATCAGGGTCAGTCAGTCCTTCACGCAATTATGGCTAAGGGCCTTGCTCGACAGTGACAACACTCTGCTAGTCGTGGGATTTGACCCAACAACCTTCTGCTCATGGGTGGGGAGCCATGCATCAAACCATTTCTATATAATACGGTAGGAAAAAATTGAGGTAGCCCTAGGAGAACTATTGCGGGGGGACAGGACCACCAAAAGTCAGCTGGCTGTAATGTCTGGGCCCAAGATCACCTGGAGGTTCTCAGATCCTACCCATTATGCTGCCTGGCAGGCATTCTCACATGCCGTATGGTCGTGACTGGGAGCAGCTCTGCAGAGAAGAGACGGGTGTTTATCTTGCTGTTCTTTACTGATCGACCACAGCCCCGAGACATTATTGGTAACAGAAAATGTTCACTTTCTTGCCACGTACGTATAATTGATTTATCATTGAGGAATTAAGAAAATTTAGTCAGTGCTGATAAGAGAGATTGAAGTATTCTGTTACTGAAAAGCCGGCTTCTACCACATAGGGTAGCAAGTATTTTAAACAGAAAAGGTTTTCATTAGCATATTGAACCAGCCTTTTATTATTATTATTATTATTGTGCCTTTTTATCTCACTGCATTGCTTAGTCCACATTTAATGCATGTAAAATGTAATTTTCATACATACAACAATGCACTTATGTTCTGTGTGCTATGATGTTTTAATATTTCATCACATATGATTAAAAGCACAAGGTTCTTGATAGATGTGAATCCAGGAGAATGCAGTTTACCCACCACTGGATGGACTGATCTGCAGTAAATCTGCTGTGTTCTGGAGTGCCAAAAAGCGCCCGAGGATATTTACTAACCAAAAGAAAGGGAAGGTCCAAGGCATCATGGTTAGATTAGTGGGGGGAGGGGGGGGGGGTGCCCCTTGATGTATATGTAAATAACCATTTTACTGATGCAAGTTGGGCCCCTTTGATGTCAGCCCAGTATGTGAGACGTGAGTCAAAAGAGACGAAATATGCGCTCCGATTTGCATGCCGAGCCACTTTAGTGACACGGCCTTGCCGCGGCTTTTATGACGACGCCATCGCGATGCAAAGGCAAACTAGGTGATATCTGATGCACAGGTTTAATGAATTCTGTACTTTTCTCATAATGTGGTTACTGAAGGAGGACAAATTAGCCACAAAGACAATAAAGGTCTAACTGGTTAATGTAGCAAGCCTGCTGGGGCAATATATGATATATATTGATGGCCAGTCACCTGACTATCCCTGCAAAGATGGCCAGTCACCTGACTCTCTTCTCAAAATAGCCAGTCACCTGACTATCCCTGTGAAGATGGCCAGTCACATGACTATCCTTGAGAAGGTGCCCGGTCACCTGACTCTCTTTTACAAGATGGCCAGTCACCTGACTGTCCCTGTGAAGATGGCCAGGTCACCTGACTCTCCTTCTTTTGATGGACTGTCACCGTGATTCTCTCCAACACGTATAAAGTTATTTACATAAAGGGCACAAACTGTCAACTGGTCAAACACGAAGATCCATCTAATTTCGCCATGTCCGTACTGCAGTCGTGACCTTCTCCTGGGATGAGAACAGGCTCAACCCCAAAGCAGTGACAAACATACACTCATAATAAGGAAAAACCTATACGAACAAATGGGGGGAGCATGGAAGCTCCACAGAGATCGAGGTGGGGGTGTAATTAGAGCCATCAGGTAGCATCGCCGCCCATTGAGTACCAAACCCACCCCAATCAAATCCTGTATTGGAAAAAATGTATAACATCATTTTAAGATTCTAAGCTTATGGTAAGGGATCTGACAATGTTGTCTTGGTAACTGATTAAAAAAATATATGCTACTTGGTATGCAACACGGCGTTTCGCTTTTCTGTTAACTTTTCTGTTTTTTTTTTCCCTCGAAGAACAGCTCTCTACAGTATTGACCTGAAGGTGTGCATAACTTGTTTGGTCATCTCATGCAAAGATAATCTCCGCATTGTCTTGGGGTGCTGCCATGGGAACTGTGGGTAATAGTGAAACAGCTGACAAGTGGGGGGGGATAACGTGTCCTCTTGAAACTGATTGTTTCTGGTCTTTTGTGTGGCCCGAAATCAAATTAGTATTGAATAATTAATCTATTAACTCGTTTTTTTTTTGGCCTCAAATGGCACTAAGGACATTTTCTTAGAATCGAATTAGGAAATACTTACAGTAAGTTAGGTCTGGTGCGTCTATAAAGAGAGAAATCTAATTCAGATATGCATGTACTTCCTTACAATGTATTGAATACCCTGCAGCTGGGGACTCAAGCTTAAATAACCTGGGGAGGTCAATGGCTAGGTCTTCAACTGAACGGGGGCACTTGAGCAAGAGGAACAAGAGAGAATAACAAAACCATTTGCAAATAATATACTATTTCTCCGGTGGTGAAAATCCAGGTTTAAAAATGAACGAAAAACATGTTGCGGACTGGTACTTTTAGAAACCTGCCCTATAGAAGGTCCTAAACAAACAGACAAACAAACAGGCATTGGGCTGCAGCACATGCCGGACCAGCCATAAAGGCCTGGGCACAAATGAGCCCAAGGAATGCAGGAGTCACCTGAGCCCCCCCTACCCTGTCATTTGTATACATTTCAGCCCTCCACAGCCAGGGGTCGATAAACCTCCAACACGATGTTTGCTGTGACAGTCATTTCAGTTAATCAATTAATTACTATGGATTATTAATCGATCACTTAGACACGACGCTGGCAGCATTGTTCATGCCCAGTGATGCTGATGTTCTACAGCTAATGACCACATAAAAAAAGGGGTCTGAGTGTGTTATGAGTTGAAAGGAGAATCTGCTGTAAAATACGCTTTTTGCAGCAAGAATAGGAAAGGAATAAAGCATTTAAAAAAACACACTTTGAAAGGAAGTGCATTGAGTGTTCAAATAACATTTAATTAGTGTAAACTCTAACCCTAACTTGTAATTGATTCTCCTTGTACATGAAATAAATGTATTTTGACAGCCTTTATATCTGTATAGGCAGTATTGCTGAAATAAGGATGCAGTTTTATTTACAATTGTATTAATCAATGAAAACCTAAATTATATATAACATCATCAAACTACTCTCTTCTCCTGCCTTCCTGAGATGATTGCTTATTTATTATTAGCATTAGCATTATTAGTATTACTATTATTATTATTATTATTATTATTATTATTATTTGGGCAGAATGGTGGCGCAGTTGCATGTTCTCCCTATGGGGATTCCTCTGGTTCCCCCCTCCCCCCAGAGTCCAAAGACATGCTATGGTTAATTGGAGTTACCAAATTGCCCATAGGTATGCATGTGTGAGTGACCGGTGTGTGAGTGCCCTGCTGCCCCGCGATGGGTTGGCGCCCCCTCCTGGGTGCTTCCTTGCATTGCTTCCATTGGCTCCAGACCCCTGTGACCCTGAATAAGACAAGTGGTTACAGAAAATAGATGGCTATATGACGGTGATGACAATTATCATTATTATTGTTATTACTAATATTATTATGATTATTGTTGCTATGGTGTTGACAGATAGAGGTTGTCGTGGCTGTTGTCGTTTAGAACCACCCTACTGTAATCTACCACAGCTTTTCTCTAAATATTTTGTCAAACAAAATAAATTAAATCCATCAGCATGCAATGTGCCAGTGGCATAATGCTTTTGTCAGCTGTCAGTGGGAATTTATCCTGACATTTTGAGTGCTTATGGCCCTTCATACATAGGTTCACAAGGATGAGTAACATACTGAGAACTCTTACTGGCTTAATAACTGTACACTAATAATTCAGTACATGTAGTTAGTAATGCTGAAGGAGCTGTACGTATGAGATCACCCGAGTGTCAAAAAATGAACTGCTTGTCAGACTTATCATGTAATTTGGAAAAAGTCCAGAGTTTAGGTATTCTCATATGTGCTATTTATCTGCCATCAGAACTTAACCCATAGACTTTATCTATCTATCTATCTATCTATCTATCTATCTATCTATCTATCTATCCATCCATCCATCCATCCATCCATCCAGTCCATTACAGGGCAGAACCCCCAGCACACTATGAGTGATTTGGAGACACAAATTCACTTAAATACATTTTTTTGGCTTGCAGGGGGAAAAAAGAAGCCTGTGCAATTTGGGAAGAAGATGCCAACTCCACACAAACTGAAGCAGAATTCAAACCCCTAGCCCTGGGGGGTGAGGCCACACTGCTACCCACAGGGGCACTGGGCCCCCAATTATGAATTACCTTTACTATGATGTTTTACTTTTAATCCTTTATCAAGTGAAAAAAATATTTCCACTGGATTTAAAATAGCAGGCGCTTCTTGACTTCGACATTAGAAGCCCCTTTACACTTGTACTCTAATCTCCCCCAGGTTTCAGTATCTCTGTTTTTTTCCTGGCTTGACCAGAAGAATAGTTTCACGCCCAGCTTTGCTTGCCAGTTGTACCCTTGAGGAATGTATTGAGCTAGAATTATTCTGGTCAACATGTCCTGCTGTGGGAATGGACACATCACGGACTTGCTTTGGATCTGACAGAAAAAACACATCCAGCTACACAATTAAATGAAATAAATAAATGACAACGATTGCGGCGTCCAGTTTGCGTGTCGGGATTCTGAAAAAGCTGCCTTACACTGGGTCGCTTGTCAACACGCTTGCGTGCTGCCAGTAGTGGCAGAATCTCGATAATAAAGATACCGTATAATTAAATCTTACTGGGACCACCTGCAGTCAGCCAGTGACACAACAAAGATAAACTGCGACTCACAGGTCAAGCGGGAGCAGGAAAAAGGCTGTGACATGCCCCCTCCGAAGCTTACTGCACACGCTAAAATGCTTAAATATGCACATTATATACATACACATGTTAGGGACTTTGTGTGGTTCCGTGGGTTAGAACGCTGTGACTGTGTTCCGAAGGTGGCTTGTTCAAATCCCAGAGTCATTGATATCAGCATTGGGCCTTTGATCAATGCCCTTAACTCCCAATTGCTTCAAGGATTGCCTGATCTGGCTTTCGGTTATACATCACTTTGCTAAATAAAAAATTGCTATGTTTGCATATAGCATAAATAGTAGTATCGGGTACAGAGCAGTTTATGCAGTAAGTACAGTGTGAGGCTTGATGCCTACGTTCAGTTTGAATCCCAAAACCAGCAGAATGAAGCCATGAACCTTAACCACCAAAACTGCCCCAAGCTAATTGGTTGACCCTGCAGGTTGTCTTCAAGCTTTGCTCTCACCTGAATACGTGGGACTAACAGGAGAGTGAGATAAGATACGTGAAAAATGCAAGAATTCTCTTCTACATGTATAAAATAAAGTATCATCATCATGATCAAAACAGGTGAAACATCCATCCATCCAGCCTTCCTCCTTAACCGCTAATGCAGCGTGGGGTCCCAGAGAGCCAGACACCTCTCCCAGATCGCACAGTGCGCATGTCACCAGTCCATCACCAGACCCACACAATGGCTAAGTTACAGACACCAGCACAGCCCGACCACATGCCTTAATACTGCGGGAAGCAGACAAGGAAGTCAGTGACAGTTCACACGGACACGGGAGGGACACGCCAGGTGCACACAAGCAGAATCGAACCCCCAGCGTTGGACCAGCCCTCCTGCCGGTGTAAAGTACTAAAATCTAAAGCCTGGATGGTTCCACACGAGGGTTTACCCTCTGCGAAATAGCCGTCATTTTCACCGCCACAGTTACATAAAGTCTTACCCCCTTCAGGCAACACAAGCTCATAATCAGCTGGGGGACAGCAGTGTGCAGCCGAAACTGAATTTTTACCTTCTTCCCAGTATTTGCTCATTATAGACAAAACTATACATTTATTTTCTGCCCCCAGAAAAAGTTTCGAAGCAATAATTCCATCCATCTTCGAGACACGTACCCTGGTCATGGATGTAGATCAAAGAGGTTTAATCTGACATGTGAACTTAATTATTTACAGTCTGATTAAAACTCAGGGACAGATTTCATTGTGGTACAGTTCACATATACAATATGATCATAATATTTAAAATTTATTTAATAAAATGAAACCATATGTTTTGAAAACGACTGCGATGGATCATTTTCCAGAAAATGCACTCACTGCATATACCCTGATGCTGTACATCCTCTTGTGGTCAACACAGACACTTACATACTAATAAAAACATTCAAAAATGTTCAATGGACAGACGGAAACACATTTATTTTTGTCCCATGACAGTTTTTGTTCATTTCAATTCGTTTCACTGCTTGAATCATTTCTGTGCTTTGTTGCTAAGGTCAGTGAAAGCCATTACAGCATCATTAATTTATCATAAATGGGGCAAAAATGTGTTTTCTTTTTTTTAACAGCACTTAACCCACCGGAGGCACATAGCGAAGAGTCAGTATATTATCATCTTGCAATGAAAATTCTGCTTGGTCTATTTAAAAGCAGATAGTGTTTTTAAATGTTTGTTATTTAGTGATTGCAGGGGCCTGATCAAAGTAATAGGTTATAAAGAGCCCAGGGAGAACAGAACCAGGAGCGTGATATGGGTGCCACAGTGCGTGGAGGTGTGTTGTGCAGGTACCCATGACAACACGAGGCGAATGAAGGGGGCGGGGCATGAGTGCGCCATCGGAGGGGTCTGCTGGGCTTTTACCACAGTAGCAGACCTTTAATGCTTTTGCAATTCCGCGAGCCAACGGAGCGGAAATGAGCAGGGCTCTCAACCAGCCCCCCCCCCCCAACCGCCACCCAAAACTCAATTCCATTGCAGAGTTTACCTTGGAGTTACCACAGAGATTTCAGGCCTACCATTCACAGAACACTTGCCGATGCATATTTCTGTTAAAATAAATAAATAAATAAAAACTGAGATTTCTATCCTAGCGAACCAAAAATGAGCTCCACCAGTGCAGAAGCCACCACATTCCTTTCATCAGAATGCCCCACTGGGTCAGAAAGCCAGCACGTCAACACCGTCAGCACATCAACACCGTCAGCACGTCAACACCGTCATCTTCAACAGACGACACGTTCGCGATGGATGGCGTTTGGGAGAATTCACACACCGGCGCAACACATGAGTGGAAGCATCGTGTGCGTTTTTAATAAGATGCAGCCTTTGCTGCATGCCTGGCGGCTTCGGCGACCTCTGCCCCTGCGATTGTCTGAGATTATTAGGCAGCGTGAGCTGTGCCCGGTCAGCGGCCGTTGGCTTTGGTTGGCGAATGCAGAATTTGAATCCGTCTCATGCACTTGAGTCCCAGAGGACCATGAAGTCAATGACAAGACGCAGTTGGGTAGGATCTTTTACCTGCCACGCCCTAATTTTCCAGTGTTTGTTAGAATAGAATGCCTTTTCCTGGCAATGTGGAGTGTTTGTTGTGTTAGGTAGGGAATTTACATTGCATTTACATTTACATATTTAGCAGACTGCTTTGAGCAAAGCGACACACAAGTGAGACAAACAGCAGTTTACAAACATATGTGCTGTCGAGGAGTCGACTAGGCATGAGTGCAGCTAGGCTGAGCTTCCAGTGAAAGCCCAGGTCCAAGTGTAAGCAGTATGGAAGCAGAAGCTAATTAGCACTTTCTAACAAAGCAGTATGAATATGGGTAGTAGCCCACTCTCTGCCCCCTTGGATAATTGAACAGGAATCTTCCTTTGCATTATATGAACTGTCTTTAGCTCTGTAATGTCTCTCCTCTCATAAATGTTGCACTGTGGATCCAGGAAGAATGCCGTTTTGTTTCACTGCGCATTGTAAATGGCTGAGATGACAATAAAGGTTTACTTGACTTGATTACTTGACATAACATTTCATTGTTGTGGTGAGAATTGTGACAACTGTTTTTTTCTTTTTTTTAAAGCAATTTACTGTAAACATTAATGTGGAGGGTAATGTAATTAGTAGTTAATGGATATTGGGTATTTGATCAGTTACAGGCATCCTCCAACTGTTCGAGCTGTCTGGGCACAGTGAGTCGAAATTGTGTCATTATGTTTATTTATTTGCATTTTTATGAGACACAGAGTTTAATAGTTAATCATCAATATGCTTACAGTTTAGAAAACGTAATCTGATATACTGCTGCTGTAATTCAATCCATTTATCCATCAATGCATCTCTCATCCACAGGATGGGTATGCTAATTTAATTAAATTAATTTGATCAACGCTTGGATTGTAGCGATAAGCCCAGTCCTCGCAGTGTCAGTCAGGCACTGTGGGGCTGGGGAGTTCTTCCTTTTCCCACCAGCCTCACCCAAGATTTGTCAGAAGTGAAATCTGTGGCCAGCAGCGCCATCTACTGGCTCTGGGAATTATCTAATGGATAAATATGGATAAATATCGCCAAAGAATCAACTAGAACCTGAGCAGAATGCGGGCCTGGACACTGGTTCTCTGACACCCGGGGGGGGGTGGGGGGAATGCGGCGATGGCATTATGGGCCAGTTCATTGACCTATTGCCAAATATTACATGTTTTTTTTTATCACCCATCTCACTGTTTTCGCCACAGTTAAGTTGAGATATATGTGGTGGGTCTGTCTGGCCAAAAATCCAGGGCCGATTTTTAATCCTAATCCAGTCCTGGCAGAATGCACTTGCAGTTACAAAAATTATTTCAACAAAACATGGAAAAAGAATATCCACAAGCTGCACTGAGAGGTGACGATCAATTGCACGTGCTGTTCTACTCTGTTGATCCACATGGACAGATAATTACGAGGGCCCATCTCCGTACCGATGCTTCATCAGGCAATTGCGACAGCACCTGTATATACAAAGACATCCTGCCAGGACATTACTGTCCCTCATTTTATACTCAACTCTCAACTTCATACACCGGTGGAGACCTTATCTCCATTTTCAGACAGCGATACTGCAGTAACTACAGACTAAACTCTCCTCTTCCTTGTCTGTGACTGTATAATCCAGAGTCACTCATAGGGTACGGAATTAACTGGAAATAATTCAAGAAGCATAAAAGTTGTTCAATGGTCAACTATGACTACCTTGACATGCACAGGAATGCCCTCCAGCTTCTTAAAGCTGTCGATATGCTTATTTCACTGAACTCCATACACCTTAAATCCTTATGCAAAAGAATTTCCTCCTAGGAACATCTTATCTCATCTTACCTGGATGCACCAGTGAGAGTCACGCCAGCTGGGCCCCCCTGCCTCTCACACCTCTGCTAGAGCCTCAATCCAGCTGTACACTCCCCTGGTGGGAGTCCCCACCCCTTGCTGTTTTACCACTCTAATCCCGGAACATCTCCTGGTGTTGGAGCCGCGGTCAGGGGGCACCTCCCACCCACGTCTTACAGCTGGACAAGAGCCCCATCCATTCTGCTAGAGCTCATCTTCCACCCGAGTAAGAGCTTCCTGCACTTCTGATGGATCTTCCACAACACTCTGACTCCTAGACCATCCCCACATGACATTAGAAGAAAAATATCCGTCTGTTAATGGGGAAGCCTGCAAAATGAAAATCTGGGCTTTGGTGTCACAAAAATCTGCCATATACACGCCATAAAAGCCCATTTGGCTTTTGTGTGGTCATACACTGCGAAAATGGGTCACATGTGCAGTCTTTGGCTACGGTTATTAAGATATTATTGTATTAGATGAGGTTTAATCAGACTAGCTAATAGGTTAGAACTGAGAGAGGATAATTGGAGCTTCATAATACAGTATATCATTTTCCTTTTGGGGTTCACTGTTTAAGTCATTCTGTGGCATTCTGTGAAATGTGGCTATGAATCATGGAGAGCAAGATGGAGCAGGAGAAAAAAGAGAATTTCCCCTGAGGGATCAATAAAGTGTCGTTATAATAATAATAAATAATAATAATAATAAGTACCAAATAAGTAATGGCACACAAACATGGAGGGCACAGTTTCCCATACGGTGTATACAATATGCAGTTAATTTTGGTTTTTACTCTCGTTGAATTTTTAGGTTTCGCCTTGTATCCCCAAATTAGGGTTAGCAAACTCAGGGGTAGAGAAAGTATGGTATATATCGAGGCATTAACATGTGTTTTTATGACAGTTCTGCTCCACATTAGAACAGGAAACCACAGTTTAGCATGGTTTAGTAGCACATTTCTTACTTTCCAACAGCCTGTTGTTTCACCCTATGGCCCCAAATTAAAGTTAGCAAATTGAGGCTAGGGTTAGGGTTAGAAAACGTTTGGCATATCCAGGCACCAATATATGTTTTATGAGAGTTCTGCTCCCCATATGATAGGAAACCACAGTTTAGCATGCTTTTGTAGCATATTTCTTGCTTTCCAGCAGTCTGTTGTTTCACCTTAAGGCCCCAAATTAGGGTTAGCAAACTGAGGCTAAGGTTAGGGTTAGAAAAAGTATCCTGACATCAAAATGTGTTTTTATGACAGTTCTTCTCCCCAGTAGGTTAGGTAAACACAGTTTAGTATGCATTAATATCATATTTCCTATTTTCCAGCAGCCTCATGATTCACCCTAAGGCCCCAAATTAGGGTTAGCAAACTGAGGGTAGGGTTAGAAAAAGTATGGCATATCCACACATCAACATGTGTTTTTTATGACAGTTCTGCTCCCCTGTAGGATAGGAAACCGCAGTTTAGCAAGTGTTAGTATCATATTTCCTACCTTCCAACAGCCTGTTGATTCACCCTAAGGCCCAAAATTAGGGTTAGTAAACTGAGGCTAGGTTTAGGGTTAGAAAAATTATAGCATATCCATACATCAATATGTGTTTTCATGACAGTTTTGCTCCGCCGTAGGATAGATAACCCCAGCTTAGCATGCTTTTGTAATTTTCTAACCTGTTGTTTCACCCTATGTCCCGAAATTAGGGTTAGCAAACTGACTATGAGTTCTCTGCAGCATGGCGGTGTGCACCAGTATGCAAGGAATTCTGGGGCTCTTGACAATTTAACACCTTCTGAGGGGAGCAGAAGATTTTCCCAGCTAGATTCTCTCCCGTCCACTGTCCAAGAAAATATGTTTAAATGTTGGAAAGTAAGAAATATGCCCAGTGTTTTTTAATGATTTTTTTTAATGAACATCGTGTCAGTCAGAGTGATGAGCTTCTCAGGTGTATAAACAATCACTGGTGTTTTTTTTTTTCATTCTATGAATGTAGCGTTCTGTAGAGTTCAGGGTAGGGTATGTACAGTCATGAGAGAAACTCATGTGGGTGGGTGGCCATACTGTATATGAGCTAATAAAGTACATGACGGCTCAGAAAAGTATGCGACAGCTGTATCATGAATGTATGTTACGTCAAGTATATATGCAGGATTATTCAAACATCTCAACTTACCACCCGAGGTATCTGGTTTATTCAGTGTCAATAGTCATTAAATGTATCTAGACTCTCAAAGATATTTTTTTCTAATTTGTAAAATGGCTTTAACAACAAACATTGGTAATTTGACACTTTACTTGAAGCTTAAAATATATTATATATACCTTCAAAATACACTGTAATGGTTGATCTAATAATTAATAAAGCATTTCAGTATCTTCTATTGACAGTCATAAGGCATTATAGTGTTGATTATAATATTTCACAAACTTCAATATAGGCTGTAATTGTCCTGCCCCGATCGTCCGCTCCTCTCGTGTGCCACACCCCCTCATCAACCCCGTGTGGAATCCCCGTGTTCACCAGCTGATCCTACTTGTCATTAGTCCATTGTATCTAGTCCGCGTTTCAGTTTGTTTCCCCAGTCCGGTCATTGTAGTTTCAAGGTGTTATGTCAGCCAGTGTATTACCTGCTCCTCGTATTTGCCCTGACTCCTGGCTCCCTTCGCCTTTGTCTGCGCTCTGTGCGCCGCTGAGCCATGACAGAATGACCGGACTCCCAAGGACGACACCTTGGATGTCTGAGGAGAAATTCCTCAGCTTAGCCAATGAGGTAACATATTGGATCCTCTGCTTCGGAGGAGATGTCCCTGCCCGGAGATGCACACCTCGGAGGGGAGGTGCACAACAACATCCGGCGGCTGAGATGTGGGGTGGCCGAGGCCAACATGCGGAAGGTAGCCCTCGACTGCGGCTTACCTTTCGGTCCGCTGTCGGAGCTACCTGAAGCACCCTGCACGCAGCCGGCCACCGCTGGGAAGTGGAGAAAGAAGTGGAAGAGCCAGAGACAGGAGGAGACGCAGGAAGTCTTCCTGGGGGCAGTCTCGCCCACGGTCCCCCTGGCTTCGGCTCATCGGCCGCCTCGGGTCCCGCCTCGTCGGTCGACTGCGGGTCCCTGCTCCCTCCTCCCCTTCGCCCATGTCCCATTCGGCTTCCTCCTCGCCCCCTCCATCGGTCCCTCCGCCTTCCTCCTCAGCCCCGTCCTCATTCCCTCCTGCTCCCTTTTCGCACTTGCCTAGGGTCCCTCCGGCTTCAGCCTCGCGGCCGTCTGCTGCCCCTGCAGCTTCCGCCTCTTGTCTGCTGAGGTTCCCCCCGGCTCCCCATTTCCCCCCACCCTTTGCCTCCTTGTCTACTGCCTTTGTGCCCCCTGTGTTCACCCCTGGTACCACTGTGCCTTTCGGTCCCTTTGTGCCCCCTGTGTCTGCTCCTCGTCCTCCTGTTTCTCCTTTGTTCACTCCTGGCCCCTTCGTTCCTCCCGTTGGTGTTCCCCCTGTGTCTCTGGTGTTGCCTGTGTGCCACGCCTCCTCATCAACCCCGTGTGGAATCCCCGTGTTCACCAGCTGTTCCTGCTTGTTGTCATTAGTCCATTGTATTTAGTCTCAGTTTCAGTTTGTTTCCCCAGTCCAGTCATTGTATTGTCAGGGTGTTATGTCAACCTGTGTTTTGCCTGCTTCTCTTATGATTAAACCTCGTGTTCCCCGATTCCTGGCTTCCGACAACTTTGTCAGCGTTCTGTTTGCCACCGAGCCATGAGTTTTGTGATGGATCCGGCTCTTTCTTTTCCTGCTATTCTTTGTATTTTATATGACTTTAGCTCATTTTCTGGTTATAAACTTAACCTGCGTAAGAGTGTATGTCTTCTAATTACTAAAATTTTCTCCACAAATTACCCATAGGAATTTTCCCTTTCAAATTAGCCATACTGGATTTAAATACTGAGGCATACATGTTACACAATCTTTTTCTGATTTCTTCTCAACCAGTTTTACCCCTTTAATCTCAAAGGGCAATTCGGACTTTAGATGGTGGAATTGTCTCCCCCTCTCGTTGGTAGGTAGGATCAAAATGAAACTATCCCCCTTTTTTTTGCCCAATTACTTTGTTTTTGTTGACAAGCTAAACTTTTTTATGGAGGAGCAAAGCTCCCAAAATTCATAAATTCCTTTTGCAGAAGTGCAAACTTAGTGGTGGCTTGGCTTTACCTAATCTTCAATTCTACTATTGGGCTGTGCATATTCAAAATCTATGTAATTGGATTACAGCTTCTACAGTAGTAGCCCTTGGAGCCAATTTGGGTTGTCTTCTTGTAAATCCTCTTCTCTTCCAGCCCTATTCTATTTACCATTACCTATTACACCTGCCCGGTATACAAAAATCCTATGGTGTTGAACTTAAGATTTGGTCTCAATTTAGACGTTGCTTTAAGTGCTCTGGTTCAGCTAATATCCCTATTAAAAACAATCATCTTTTTCCCCTTTCACTTCTGGATTCGACCTTTAGTTTATGGCATGGTAAAGCTATTACATCTGTAAGGGATCTATTTGTAGATGGGGTGTTTGGTTCCCGAGTGATTAGAAAACTTGTCCTTTGCCTATGATCTACCCGTGACCCATAAGTTCCACTACTTCCAAATACGTAGTTTTGTCTCCAAAACATTCCGGGGGTTTCCTCTACTTGCTCCGAAGTAGGCCTGGAAATAGTTGTTTTCCACTAATCCTTATGCTAATGGAGTGATTTTGAAATTATACAATTTTATTTTATCGTTGAACACTTACCCACCCACCATTATTAAATTAGCCTGGGAAAGAGAATTAGATCTGAGTCTGAAGAAAGCTGGGAAGCTGCCGTTGATAATATAAGAAACACCACATCATGTGCTCGCCTTTATATTGGATTGATACAATTCAAAGTCTTTCATAGGAGTCATCTTTCTAAAGTGCGTCTTTCTACCATATATCCTGAAGTATCTGATGAGTGTGATAAGTGCCATAGCTCTCCTTGTCATTTGTTTTTTTATGTCCAAAATTGAGTACTTTTTGGCTGTTTCTTTTGAGATCATGTCTAAAATACGTGGTCTGACTATACAGCCGTGTCTACTGATAGCAATTTTTGGGATTACTGATGGCTCAATTTCACTCACTCCCGTGTAGTGTGATGTTATTGACTTTGTGTCCTTAATAGCTAGATGCACAATTCTTTTTTTTTGCTGGAAATCCACTAGACCTCCTGCCACTTCATAGTGACTTAGTCAAACCATGTTTTTCCTGAAATTAGAAAAGTTAAAATACACTTTGAGAGGGTCTACTGCTAGGTTCAATCCCAAATGGCCACCTTTTATTTCTTATTTTACTGACCTGCTGGTGATGTCTGGCTAATTGACCTCCATTTAGGTATTACTCCGGTTTTCCCTCAATTTGGATACAACATTTGTTACCTTTTGTACTTTGTATAGGTTTATACGCCTTGATCGGACAGAGCCAGCATGGGGTGGGATTCAGATTGGTGATATTTTCTTTTTTTCTTTTTGTATAAAAAAATAAGTGAAAAATTTATTGTGAGATGTTATGTTGGCGCATTATTCCTCTAATTAAATAAAGTTGACAAAAAAAAACAGGTCCTGGGTAAGGAATCAGAGGAAGTGCGGCTCATTAGACCCCTTATGATGACAAACAACATAGATTCACGTTTTCCCTTGCCCCAACGCGGGTCACCGGGGCCCCTGGAGCCAGGCCTGGGGTTGGGGCTCGATGGTGAGCGCCTGGTGGCCAGGCCTGCACCCATGAGGCCTGGCCAGGCACAACCCAAAGAAGGCACATGGGACCACCTGTAGGAGGGGCCAAAGGGGTCCTGTACTGGGCTGCAGAAGCTAGCTCAAGGGACATGGAATGTCATCTCTCTGGTGGGGAGGGAGCCTGAGCTGGTGTGTGAGGTTGTGAGGTTCCAACTAGATATAGTCGGGCTCACCTTGACGCACGGCTTGGGCTCTGGAACCAGTTTCCTTGAAGGGGGGTTGGACCCTCTTCCACTCTGGAGTTGCTCATGAGGAGAGGTGCCGAGCAGGGGTGGGCATACTTATTTCACCCCTGGCTAGAGCCCTGTGCATTGGGGTTTACCGCAGTAGACGAGAGGATAGCCTTCCCTTTGTCATTGAGTAGGGAAATAGATCCTGACTGTTGTTTGCGCTTATGCACCAAACGGCAGTTCAGAATTCCCACCCTTTTTGGAGTCCTTGGAAGGGGTGTTGGCGAGCACTCCTCCAGGGAACTCTCTTGTTCTGCTGGGGGACTTCAATGTTCACGTGGGCAATGACAGTGAAACCTGGTGGACCGTGATTGGGAGAAACGGCCCCCCTGATCTGAACCCGAGTGGTGTTTTGTTATTGGACTTCTGTGCTCATCACAGAATTGTCCAAAATGAACACCATGTTCAAACATGGACACCCTAGACCGCAATTCAATGATCAATTTTGTGGTTGTGTCATTGGACTTTCAATCATACAGTATGTATTGGACACTTGAGTGAGGAGAGGGGTGGAGCTGTGTAACCGATCACCACCTGGTGGTGGGTTGGCTTCGCTGGTGAAGGAGGAAGCCATTGAGGCCTGGCAGGCCCAAATGTATAGTGAGGGTCTACTGGGAACGTCTGGCGGAATCCCCTGTCAGAAGGAGCTTCAACTCCTACCTCCGGCAGAACTTCGCCCATGTCCCGGGGGAGGCAGGGGACAATGAGTTTGAATGGGCTATGTTCCATGCCTCCATTGTGGAGGCGGCTGACCGGAGCTGCGGCCATAAGGTGGTCGTACCTGTCACGGAGGCAATCCCCGAACCTGCTGGTGGACACTGGCGGTGAGGGATGCTGTCAAGCTGAAGAAAGAGTCCTATCAGGCTTTTTTGACCTGTGGGACTCTAGAGACAGCTGACGAAAACCCGGCGGGTGAAGCGGAACATGGCTTCAGCAGTCACTTAGGCAAAAACTTGGGTGTGGGAGGAGTTTGGCAAGGCCATGGAGAACAACTTCGGCTTTAAGAAGATTCTGGTCCACTGTCTGGTGGCTCAGGATGGGAAAGCAGTGCAGCATCAACACTGTTTATGGTGGGGATGAGGTGCTGCTGACCTCAGCTTAGCATGTTATAGGTCAGTGGAAGGAATTTTTCGAAGACCTTCTCAATCCTACTGACACACTTTCCAATGAGGAAGCAGAGTCTGGGGACTTTGGGCTGGACTACCCTATCTCTGTGGTAGAGGACGTTGAGGTGTTTATAAATCTCTGCGGTGCCCAGGCCCCATCGGTGGATGACATCCACCCAGAGTTATTCAAGACTCTAGATGCTGCAGGCCTGTCTTGGTTGACACGCATCTGCGAGGACATGGGGGGCAGTGCCTCTGGATTGGCAGACCGGGGAGGTGGTCCCCCTCTTCAAGAGCTTGGCCAACCAGTCTATATGTGCTTTGTGGACTTGGAAAAGGCATTCGACCGTGTCCCTCAGGGAGTCCTGTGGGGAGTGCTACAGGAGTATGGAGTGCCGGCCTTCCTTATAAGGGCTGTTCGATCCCTATACACTTAGTCCACATTGTCGGCAGAAAGTCAGATTCGTTTCCAGTGAGGGTTGTATTCCTCTAGGGCTGCCCTCTGTCACCGATTCTGTTCATAATTTTTATGGACAGAATTTCTAGGTGCAGCCAGGGCATTGAGGGTGTCCGATTTGGTGACCTCAGGATTAGGTCTCTGCCTTTTGCAGATGATGTGGTTCTGTTGGCTTCACTGGGGCAGTTTGCAGCTGAATGTGAAGCGGCTAGGATGAAAATCAGCACCTCCAAATCCAAGACCATGGTCCTCAGCCGGAAAAGGGTGAAGTGCTCTCTCCGGGAGCAGGGAGGTAGCAAAAATGTGAACTGTCTGGCAGGGAGCTCAGAGGGAGCAAAAACATGGAATCACTGTGGGTCCCCAAGGACCGGACTGAGAAACACTGCTGGATGCTGCTTTTGGATATTTTGTGTTTTTGCTGTGGGCAGAAATAAATGGAAGGTGAGAGTGAGGGATCCCTCGCAAAGCTGTTACACCCCACACGGCACGTTTCTCACAGTTCTCAAGTGCTAAGTCACCCCAAGATCACACAGTTGTACAGGCATACCTCCTCACTCTGTGTTCATGTGCCTTTCCCAAAAATGAATGAATCAAGAGAAAACAATTCAGAAGGTGGAACCTGTCAGCTGTGTACACACACTGTCACTGGTAATAAAGAGAGGCATGAGAGAATGGAAACATTTTTAACTTAAAAGGTCCACCGTCCAGTGTCTACCCAGGTATCTAATAACATAAATATGCTAAAGCTGCATGTCTGTATTTAATGCTAAACATGATTCTGATACATCATGATACAGCTGAGGAAGTTATTAAAAAGATGGGAGGCCCCATTTGCCAGTTGTAAGCCAACTTCTGTTTGGCAAGAAGTTCATGAGTGAATTCTAAGGTAGAATGTGTATGCTTTACAACTAGAACATCTATCCATCTTTCCATCCATCCATGCATCTTCCAACTGCGTAGGACCCGTGGCGCCTTGCACAAATTTTTAAATTTTATTTTTAAAATTAAATTTAATTTTTTAAGCACAGTTTCGTTATATTTTAAGAAGAATAAATCAGTAATTACTAAATAATAAACCACTGCAATCAAAGAGATCACTTAAGGATGAATAATATCTTTATCATCTCAGGTTTGCTTACAGATGGTGTGGTGTCACGGTGCGGTGGGTAGGCGAGCGAGCAAGGAGGCAATGCGAGCCAGTCGTACGGGAAACGGGGTTTATTGGAGGCAGACAGGAACGAATCACCATGACATGGAGTTC
>JAODKF010000126.1:5235079-5254013 GCA_026779585.1 Mormyrus proboscirostris
AGTCCGGAAACATGCTAAGGTGAAGTTACCAAATTGCCCAAAAGTGTGCCTGTGACTGTGCCCTGTGATGGGTTGGCGCCCCATCCTGGGTTGTTCCCTGCCTTGTGCCTGTAGCTTCTGGGACAGGCTCCAGACTCCCTGCAACCCTAAATAGTACAAGCAGTTACAGGAAATGGATGGAGAAAGCAGGGTTTGAGAAGGCAGAACACTCAATGTGAAACAATCATACCGAACTGCATATGCGTGCTTCACTATGCTATAGTAAGGCTTTGTGTTACATGCGTAATGAGTTGCTTTAAATTACTGATTATATACCACTGTGGACAAAGATTGAAACTAAATAAATTCAGTGGTATTAAACTCTGAAACCCCTGTTGGGCAAGAGAAGATAAAACAGGGCTTTACTGGGAAATTAAACGGACTCAAGTTACTTGGCAAATGTAGCAAATCATTGCAGCCCAGTGTGATTCTTAAAAGCAGCTGCCAGAAAGGAAGTAACTCTCAGGTTGTGTCTCTTTCACATTCTCGGAAGTAATTACATCTACTATTTACTTATTTGTATCCTATCATGGGGCTAATAATTACATTCTCATTTGTTAAAAAGAACAAAAAAAAGATTGAAAATGTTTTAAAAGATGTAATGGCCACATGCTACTATAGCAACTACAAGAAAAGGTCTTTAAAACACCGATGCATTACTTCTTTCAGCTCAGAGCACTATTTTGGCCAAAATAAGCCTATTTGCACCATCCCAAATACCACTGGGTCGCCCAGTGGGCTTAGATCGATGCCTTGTATCTGCCCCGGCGTGATGCAGTTAGACCTGGAGCAGACGGCTACAATGTGGATCTCTGCTGCCCCCGTCAGGTCACATGCGTCAGGAAGCCCGGAGAATTTCATGAGAACGTGAAATATACGTGATGCTCCCTCGCATTATCTAAACTAAACCTTTTCAAAATAATCACTGTGATTACCGGTGATTAACTGTGATATGAGTGCAAAACACATAAATGCTGTTTTTCCTTATTGTTTAAACCTAAATGTTAAGCGTTTGGAAGGAAGCATTGCTCATTCTATTCATACAGCCACGGAACAAAAGCGGTATGCTCGTGCCAAGGACAAATTGAGAATATAATACAACATCGCTGTAAAGCGAGCTACAGTTTCCAGTAGCAACCACTTGTTAACTGAGACTTGAAATAATATTCCGTCTTCGATGTTGGTAATTTTTCTTTATGTGTGAAAGACCATTTTAGCTTAAAACACATGTTTAAATAAAATAAGTTGCATCGTGCACCACATTTAATAACTATGTTTAGCCGACGTGTCTTGCAATAAAGGGGATGTTCAAAAATAGCAAGAATGGCAATAAATAAATAAAGGAATGAATGAATGGATGGATCAATGGATGAATGAATGAGGTGCCTGATCATGAGTTGCATCCAAGTTTTCGTTAGTGAAGAAGTTTAGTTAGCATCACCTGAAACTCAAACTGATATGAACTATTAGACTTTTATGCGTCCAGTGACGCTGGTTTTTGAATAACGTGTAATTCAGGATATACAATTGCAACACAAACTTGATTGTACCAAAATGGCTTTCGTGAACAACAAAAACAATATATAAAAACAGAATCTACAAATAGCATCAAAAAGCAGCATTTCTTAGCATTTTTAAATGACTTAGACGCTGCTGGAGTCTTATTCCTCGTTTTAAGTTGTTTTCCACTAGAATGACGTATATCTAACTCAACTTTTCATTTGCATTAAGAAAGGACATAGAAAGTCTGCACAAAAATGATAATAAACTTGAATGCAAGTTTAAACTTTATATGAGATCATACATTTACCAGCATTTTTTAGCTGTCAGTAAATTATGTATGGAAAAAAAATATTAAGGCAAATTTGTTTGACTCTATAAAGTTTATCAGTTAGCTTTGAGGGTAATATAGGGTACACAAATCATGTCACACCGTGGCTTCTGGGACAGCTGCAAGAGCAGATAAACCTGAAGCTGGAAAAGGTGTTTTGGTAATAGGATTGCCCGAGGCTGGAGATTTAAAGCGGAAGAACAGCATCAGGAAGTCGCCAATCGCCCCTGGTCCTCCTCCTGACTCTCGAGTCTGCCTTGGTACGTGTGCTAGCGGGAGACTCAGTGCCTAAAAGCGGTTTTGTACATGTTTGTTTGGTAACTGAGAAATGAGTCCAGGTGCATTGTTGGAGTGCTGCACACCAGCGGACAGACCGCGGTTCACCCGGAGCTAAGAGCTTCTCTTCTTCTGCCAACTATGCGAATAAACAGCAGGTGGCGTTGTGGTTAAGGACATGCACTTGTTGTTGGCCCCATTCTAGTGGATGGACCCCTACTGTTAAAATAGGTAATTACAAGGGTATAACTTTGGGTTGAGCATTGGGGGTTGAGGTTTAAGGGGTCCAGGTGGTAGTATTGGCTGGTTTTGATTATGGGGGGGTTATAGCGCCCATGGGTAATTAAAATTAATTGGTTAATTCTTGCAAATAAGGGCAACTTAGGTACTTAGGACGTCCGTATATATGATGATAACGTAAATATTAACGAGGCGGCGAAGTAAGTAAAATAATAATTATTCTTTGTAATTTAGGCTTAACAAACGTTAAGTACAAGGCTGCAATGCCATATTTTTTCTTATTGTTATAGACAATTTATTTAAGTTTAATTTAGTTTCTACTATGTAGCTTTCCTAAAGCGTTCCGCATAAGGAAAGGAAACAATCAGTGGTTTTCAATCCAGGCGCTGGGCCAGGATCCCAGGGCTGCTTAGCCCATGCAGACTAGTGCGCATGCAGGCCGGCTCACAGACGCCGCAAAAGTGCATTGGGAGTCCGAGAGTCTCTAGGGGAGCAGGAAAGCGTGGAGTGGTTTTAACTTTCCCGTAATCCCCCCCTACCCGAATGAGAAATAAAGCAGGCGGCAGATCAGACCTCCGAGAACGGGAAATGGAAACCGAGCAGAAACGGATCACAGGAGCGAGCGACAAACAACAACGGAGACATAATTACTTTTCCCTTGCCGGCACTGACCTGGGACTTTGTAAATCTCTTCTTGCTACACCGACCAGGCAGTCCGCAGGGAGAGGAAAGGAAACGTGCGCCCCCACTCCATTCAAGATATTACCCGCAGGACACTAATGTCCAAGGTCCGTTCGCCCCCATAGCTCTCCCTGAGACGTTTTCCAACTTGCGGAAGCTAATTAAAATGGCACCAACCCACCTTAATCCATGAACCGATTCATAAAATTATCCATGAAGAAAACTGACGTCGGACCAGGCATTTCTGAATCGTGTCGCACTCAGTTTTATTCACATGCATGCAGCTGTTAGACTACTTTACGTCTAAGAAAATAGACTAATTTATTAGGACATGAATCTATAACAGGCTGTCAAATCATTTTAAAGGCGCATATACGAATGCTTACGAAGCAGTACGCGTACTGTAAACGCAATGCTCATTGTCGCAGCCAGAGTTAGTAAAGGTAATATAGTAAGTGATTTAGCTGTTGCGTGGCTCTCGATTTAATTCACAATTCATATTGCTGCCGTGCTGTTGCATACAGTAGGTCTTTGATCGCAATAAGTACTGTAGGCGCGGTATGGAAAAAGCAATAACTTACAGAAGGCTGCCGTCGAAGAGGAACCCTGGCTACACCAGTATTGTAGCTAAAACCAAACGCCTCGGGAACAAATGACATCCTCTAATCCACCGGCTATTCGGCGGTACCTCCTACAACTCATCCACCCGCTTCTATGCGTCCAAAAAGCCCTTGGTAGGTGCAGCACGTCCCTGTTGTAAAATAACGCAATGCGCGATATTGTGCACACCTGTGTATCTTTATATTACAATCAGTCACCTGTTTATTCTACTTGTTCCCTGTTTAGTGTTTCTAAGCACCTTTTACTGTAACTGCACAAGGTTGTGAGTAAGATACGGGGCTAGAGGAGCGTTTTTCACCGCCGTTATACCGTGTGCACTATGAAATGTGACAATTAATACAGGTGCTCTGAAGAGACTTAGAAACAGCTAAACCAATTCTTTGTTGCATATACACATATGTATGGCACAAATACATGTCCACGATATATAAGTATTAGTCGGCAGCTCCTTATGGCATGCTTCACATTTTATGAATGGACAGGTCAGCGTCACCCCAAGTGCTCTTCAAATAGCCGTGGTTTGATGCGGCATTTATAAAACCTACTGCTTTTACTTACTTTCAAACAAGACTTAATTGAATCAAAGTAGATAACCAAGGCTGTCAAAGGCTGTATTGTTCTTTACCTATTTCTCATTATTATCGTAAAAAAAAAACATAAAATATATTAAAACGATTGGATGAACCTTTTTACATAAAGTATGCCTATATTCTTAAAACAATGATATGGCTCCTACTGTCATCCTTACAAGGGCACGTGCATGATTTGAATCATCCTTTTAAATATGATTAACATTTTTATGATTGTTGTGCGATTGCTATTTTCTGTATTTCATGACATATTTTCTGATATATTCTTTGATATAGAGTGTTAACTGTGAAATTGTCCTGGATAACAGGCCGGAATTTGGATAGATGGATGGATGGATGGATGCCAAATAAGATGTCCTGAATAAGCACCATGGAGATAACAGGATATTCATCAGATACAACCAGAAGGCATTCATGAAATATTTTTGGGCATGCAGGAAAAGTTAAGCAAAGCAAACAAACATAGATGGGACTCACTTTGAAATATATTGGTATTGTATTATATTGTTGATCTTTGATTGTGCATATATCTGTGCTTTTCTTGTATATGCTTTTTCCCCTTGTAAAATGTGAACTCGAACTGTTTTACACCAGAAAGATGCCATCTTTCATCTTGTAGGTATTGTCCGTGGCATTTAAATACTGTCCAGACGATAAACGCTCTCACGTGCCGTTGGCTGGGGCCTTGGTGGAAAGACGCAGAGCAGCATCAATGTCTGGAATGAAGAAGAGGGATCAGAAGCAAAATCAATAATCAAACAAAAAAATCAAGTGAAATCTCACAAGGCCGGCAAGAAGGAGATCTGTACCAGTCTTTATTGTGGCCACTGGCATTTTGTTGTCAGCATAAATACACTGAAAATAATCAGTGCAAGTAAGAAGCTACCTGTCGGATCTCTTGGCCTTCGGTCGGCATTGTCAGAAACAATCACTGTGCCGCTGAATTTGAGAATCCCCACTTAGCCTATGGGACTAAATCTTAAAACCAACCTTTCATTAAAGCCATTACCCGGCCTTCAGTTTCTTGTCCTCTGCATTTATAATAGTGTGGTTTTGAACCATAGCGGCCTTAAGGGTGGCGGCACCTTAAAAGGATGAGCCGTGATACGGGTGAAAAAAACAGCACAAATGCACTTTCCGACTCGACTGGGAACATGTCCTCGCTGTAATTAATGGGCAGACACAACACAATCATCCCTTTTGGGCAGCAGGTATCGATCGGTATGAAAAATGTAATTACGCACAGCGGATGACATCATATGGTTTAGGCATATCAGAGTTACTGCAGCAATGCATGTGACGATCCCATTGCACATACACACTGCGCATATGCATGCATGTGTGTACCTGTCAACTTGCATGCATGTGAAACATGCAGCTGTAGTAAAATACACAGGAGTGCATTCTGAGTGTGTGGTATAAGGGTACAGTGTGTAACAAGCTGGTAGAGACTTATGAAGTTGCAAATAAAAATATGAACTAAAAGTGTTCCACGTTTTATAAGTAAATATATCTATCTTAGTTCCTCAAATGTAAATGTGTCCAGCAGTTTGACTGAATACAGGATTACACAAGTAACAAAATCTGGGGGGGTCTTCCTTAAATATATGTTGCATAAATCATATAATTAAGCAGTTATAAATAAATGATCCATTTCCGTGAACCCCCCTTTATTAAAGAATCGTAAAGTCTGACTTAATTAATTAAGACTTAATAATAAAGTTCTATACAGGATTAGAGTACATAAAATAAGAATTTCTATTATTAGATGGATTTCTCTACTTTTATATGGTATGAAATTTTAATATATAGTCACACAGCCTCCATGTTATATTTATAAAACGTCCCTTTAATGTTTCAGGTGATTTAGTCTTTACAGTTAGTCATATATTTGGTCTTGTATCATGTTGTTTCCTTCCTTTCTCTATTTTTAGTAAAGGCATCAGGGTCACAGCGATCCACAGCTTGTCCAAGCAGGCATCAGTAGAGAGCACGCACTCAGTCACGTGGCGCGCGCACGCACAGACACGCGCGCCGCGGCTGGGTTAAAGTCACCGGACCCGTTTATTTTTGACTGATGGGAGAAATGCCAGAGCATCATGGCCAAAACCTCAAGTGAGCACCCGCTAGCCTGAGACGAGAACTGAAAGTGCAATTCAAGGCTTCGGTGAGGTCCGTCTAAACATCTACTCACCGTCCACGTTATATCAAAACATCTTCGATCACCTTTGGCAGCTGGTTAAAACATCATGGGCACCAGCAGGACATGGGCCTATAGAGCCGCCCTAGTTAAAGATTGGGCCAGTGTAATGAAGCTGAGCACTGGTTCCTGATCCTGTCACTGGGTACCATGGTAATGAGGATCAATGAGGCACTTGGGGGCAGGATCAATGCTCCGCAGAGGAGCCGCGATCAATCTGCCTACCGCTTCCTTCCCTCTTGACAGTTAGCAGCTTCGAGTACGTCGAAGATAATCAGGGTTAAGTCATCAAGAATCCCAAAAGACAAGTTATCCCTTTCAGCGTGGCGCGAAAGCAGCACTGAGGAAGAATCACTATATACCTTTATACATTGGCTTTGGTGTCAACTATGATTCTGCATCGGCCTGCCGCCTGCAATTTATGAAATGCCACTAATATTAGCAGAACATAATCCATCCATCTATTTTCCAGCGGCCTACTCTCTACCTGGTTATAAGGAGGCCTCTCTCAGGCAGCACCGGGGACAAACGCTAGGGGCAAACTCAGAGTCATCGATTAGCCTAACTGCAGGTGTTTGGAGTGCATGAAGAAAGCAGAGGACCTTGGGGAAACTCACACAAACACAGGGAAATCACACAAATCCGCACACATGCAGAGCTCATGTGTCAGTTACCAATAAAGTTAAACCAAACGGTGAACTAAAAGCTTTTGGTCAATAGAATTTATTTTCTCTGTGCATGTTTGCTTACAAAGTGAAAGAAATCGGAAATGAAACCAAAACTGATATTTCCTCATGTTTAATATTAAGATTAAGATGAACTTTATTGATACCAGGGGGGACTTCTGATGAACACACACACAGCTGTGGAAAAAATTAAGAGACCACAGCACACTTTTTTGTTTCACGCATTTCTCAATTTATGGGTATGTGCATGTGTGGTTGCAGAGCCTGGTTCTTCTCATTAATGAAGGGCTTCTTCCTTGCTTTATGGGACTTCAGTCCTGCTTCTATGAGCCTGATATGAACTGTCCTATCAGTGCACTTCACACCTGCACTCAATGTTTCCCATTCCTTTTGAAGGTCACTTGATGTCATCCTACGATTCCTGAGAAACCGTCGGACGGTCATCTCTGGCATTAGAGAGTCACTTTGCCCATTTCCTGACTGGTTTCTGCTCGTTCCCAGTGTCTCCTGCTTCACTTTACTCTTGTGTAGCCTTCTGCCGACAGATTAAACTGGTTAAACCCGGATTTTAAAATTAAGATTTTTTTTTTTTTAAATGCACAGCGGTCTCGTAATTCTTTCCAGAACCGTACAGTACAAAACAGACAAGGTGCAAAAGACAGTTCAGAAAGGTCAAATAATTGAACATGGTGCAAACAAATGAAAAAAGTGCACAAATAGAATATGATGAAAAGAAATTTTATTGGTATTGTAATCTTGATCGCTTATAGTGGATTTGAGTCATGTGATAGTACAAACCTTGAAGCTAAAAGCATCAGCATAGACCAGAGGTATTAGAGCATGTGATAGACTGCGTCTGTCTTCCTTGTTTTCCAAGGGCAATTCAGTGGTAATCAACATACCAAAAGGGTGGCCAGACATCTGCAGATTCAAATCCCAAAACGAGGGCTGCCATTAGCCAGCAGCTCCACTGGAAATCGGCCACAGGAAAAAAAAGCTTCTTGAGTCTTTGCCTTTTCATGTGCATTATAGAGGAGCGGAATTAAAATAAGCATATTGTCAATCGGCATTACGGGACTATAACAATGTGCGGATTACAGTCTCTCCGCAGCAGGCTCACAAATCCCGCTTCAACACACCTGTTCAAACTGTCACGCTCGGGCTGCGCGCCTTCGCGCACGCTGTGCCGTAATGAGATGCCTTCACAGGAAAACTCCCGCTAATTGAAAATTCTTAGCCGCAGATGTAGCTGATTACCCAGGACCCTACAGTCGATAAGAAAATGCTGCCTATTCCAAGGTTAGGAAGAAGATTCCAAACTGGGCACAGGAGCCATTGCCGTGGTCCGCCTTTTCAGATGTGTGGGCATTTCTGCTGGCTGATTCACCTGCATCCTTTAAGTTTGCCTCAAACGCCTGGCAAGGAGGCTTACTATCAAATACAGTGACCACCCTAAAGAATTAACAGCTGACAAGCAACCACAAAGAGTGTGTGTTATGGCCGTAAATGGATGGAATTGCCTACCAGTCACTGAATAGAGCTGCAAAACAGACAGTTTGTTCCTTCAGTTAATAGCTGATCCCGAATCCCTCTTTTTTATTATATGCAGTTTTCCTTGATGAAGACCAAAGAACTGCTTACTCTGGACGCCAAAAAGTGAAAACACATTTTTTTTCCCCTCAGAGTGATGAAACGTGCCAGAGCTAAATGCTCTGACAGCATGACTAATACAATTTCACGGTGTTGTATTTCAATATGTTTCCATTAAATGCTTGACATTTGAAACAATATCAAAACGGGGCGGTAACTCCTAGCTGTAGTCCTGGGCCTCTTGGCACTCGCGGGATAATTCGGAGCTAATCAATCACCGGGGCGTCCGCCGGGCTTCTCGTTCACAGCGGAATTTAAAGATTAGTCAGCAGACCTACATGGGAAAACAAAAGCAGGTGGAGTGTCTGAGGCAAATCTGCATCACTCCGAAGACCTTAAACATACATACATACACCCATCCGATCTAAGGTAACCGAGAATAGCAGAATAGGCACCACAATAACAGAGGCTTTGAAAATTCACTAGGACCGACTTGTAACTTGAGGCGTTTATTGTCCAGGTCCAGGGAAGACGTATTTATTGCTGAATGCAACGCTGCTGCTTTGTACATACTGTGGTGCTGAGTTTTTTTAACGAGTTGACTGCTGCATTGTCACCTTACGCTAGCAGTGTTGCTGAACGGCGAGGTAACGGATCGCTGTGACACCTCGTCCGCCCCAAACACGGTTCGCGACCTGCAAAGCATCAAGGCGCGCGGCTTCCCTGTTCTCGGGGCAGGCGGTGCCTTGTCGAGCGGCTTTGCCCAGAGGGCTGCTCCTGTGATGACTAGCAGGCTTTTGTGATACAGAGAGTGGGAGGAGCCTTTGGGGAAATAGCTAACATCCACAAAACCCTTGAGCCATCAAGGAGAATGAGGTCTGCGATTTTTCAGTGTGACTTTATATTTCCAATAGGAGCTCAGCTTCTATCTTAATGAAGCCTCCAAAGCAATTAACAAGTATTTCTGAGCCAAAAGCAGGCTGCAAATGTGTTGCCCAAACAACACAAATCTATAATCTTTCTAGTAATGGACTTTGGAATGAAGAATTATTTCTTGGCTAGTGGGAAAATGATTCAGAGAGAGCCAATCAGACTGTAGGGAGGTGAGTCCAATCTACAAGATGAGGCAAGACCAAAACACCTGATTGGCCGACCACCTTTAGCTGCCTGGATCCACCTCCCCTACAAGACTTATCTCTCTGAACCAATCATTTTTCGTGCTGCCCTCAGAACATTTTTGTGGAAGTAAGACTCCCATGAGCTATTTCTTCACACAATAGCGGCCTGTGATCCAGCAGCAAGGTCCGAGATACCAGTTTCTGTGGCGTTCTGTGCGGAAGTTCATGCGTCAGATGCTTGCGGGGCCACACCCCCTAAAGGCCGAATGTGTCCAGGGCACAGCGGCAGCTCATACTTATTGATATATGGCACGTTGTATAACAGTCTATTCAGTCATCAGTCGAGCCGGAGATCTCTCTCCCGGGAAAACTTTCTTTCCCTTTTCTTCTGTACTTTCTCCGTTTAATGGGGTTATTGATGTGCAAATTATCCGTCACGGTGCTTGTGTCGTCCTGAGTGATGGACACAGTGCTTTATGGTAAAGAAATAAATAAATGGGCGCAGAAAGGGACTATACTAAGCAAGTCAATTTTTGCAGGCATACAATTTTATTTCTTTTTTTTTCACCCAATGAGTCTGCTTGACAATTCAGCTTCAAAAAGCAGAGCTTTTTGCCCCCCCCCCTCCCCCCCTAAGACCTAGAAACACTCCTGGATATTAGTTTTTGTGGGTTTGTGGCTGTAAAGTAGTTTTGGGCATACGGGTGGCTGAGAGCTGTGTTCCACGCCACTCCCCTGTTCCTTACTCAGCAGTGCCGGCGCTGAGGATTCATCGTTCCTCACAATATTCACAAGTCCTGCCAGAGCAAACGGAACAGCACCGCTCCCACATGAGATATCAGATATATTAGTGCCTTGCTGTCTGCTCGTTCTCTCTGCTCCGCATCCCGCCCTCCCCTTGCTCAGTAAACTCTGCCTTCGATGTATTCACGTTCAGAAAACGCATTCAGAAAATGGAACAACACTGCCCCCTGTTGACAAGTTTCACAGCAGAATTCACCTTGGAACTATTGAGTGGTGGAACAAACCTACAGATGCAGCCGGTCGATTTCATTGGTAAATGTGGATTTTAGAAAGAAACACTGCATGATATATTTATGTGTGTGTGTGTGTGTGTGTGTGTGTGTGTGCGTCCTGCAATGGACTGGCATCCCACTGAGGGTACACCCCAGCCTTGTGCCCTGTGCTCCCTGCAATAGGATCCAGACCCTCTGCCCCACCCTCCCCCACCGACCCTGACAGGGATAAATTGTAAGAAGATGATGGATGGATCAATATATCAATAAATAAAGGTATGGATTGAAAGGTGGATGGAACACTGCGTAATACATATGTACATTCATAAATAATACGTAAAATATCGAGTCGAAAACAAACATATATGTTCACAGTGATAAACACTAATATTGATGTATTACTATAGTAAATACTTATTAATTGGCAAGAGCAATAAAAAGACTCCCACCCATCCCTGCACCTTGTCCCCCAAGCCTCAGGCCCGCTACAACCTTATACTGGATAAAAAATGGTGGGATGGATAGATTCTCCGTTTTGCTTATATGTATATATCACTAAATATGGTTTCTCTGTCAAGCGGTGTGGGGTGAGTCACTTAGTTGTCCTTGCCTCCCCATCAGCTGCGCTGCGGATGCAGCAGCCCAGATCTCTCCTGGACCACTCGCTCGGTACATTCACCCACATGCCTGCCAGTGAGCTTTGGAGTGGGTAATACAGACATTAATCCTCGCTAAAAGATCTGAATATGGCTCCTGTCACTCCTGCCTGGGCCTGAAGTGAAATAACTGGCATTATTTTGCGGCGTGTCTTTGCATTGTGGTATCAGAGTCGCGTTAGTCGTGTACCAAGCTGATGACTATATCTAGAATTAGAAGAATCGTTTTATGGCTAAGGTATTAGTTAAATAAATGACAGGGGTGTAATTTTCAAGATAGCATGTCAGAGTTGCGTGGCGATTACGATGGGATGTTCGTGGCGATTACGATGGGATGTTCGTGACGATTACGATGGGATGTTCGTGACGATTACGATGGGATGTTCCTCTTTGCACAAAGACATGTGGAATAGCAGGGTTGGTCTCTGAACTGCCCTCTACCTGGCTGTGAGTGCATGAGTGTGGCATGGAGCAGCACCCTGTCCGCGGTCTCCCTGCCCGCGGTCTCCCTGTCCGCGGTCTCCCTGCCCGCGGTCTCCCTGTCCGCGGTCTCCCTGTCCGCGGTCTCCCTGTCCGCGGTCTTCCTGTCTGCGGTCTCCCTGTCCGCGGTCTCCCTGCCGCGACCCACGTTTCCTGGAATAGGATCCGGCAGATCCTGATGGATGTATCTCTACACCTCATGCCAACAGGTTTTGCTTATTCGATGTGTCTATGACCTGTGCTTAACCAACACTCCACTGCAGCCTCCTTATCATACGCATGTCCACCTCCATATGTGCTTATATATGTAAATACTTATTTATTCATTCAACTCTTTGCACCACCACCTGTCACATTATTGCAAACTGCACACTATTTTTGGATATTTCTGATTATCGCTTAATGCTTTGTTTCTCTACGCATGTCCGCTGTTTCCTAGTCTTGAAGCTCAGCAACCAAGCATTTCACTGCAGCATAGCTGTGTTTGTGGCAAATAAAACTTTGATTTATTGCTTGATTGATGATTTCAACTACCGCTGTGAAACCAAGAGGTTTTTTTTTTTCAACTTAAAATCAGAAAACACCAGAAAATATGTTCATTAATGTATCTGGAACCTTCTAGAAATGCATAAGGGGACTGAAAGGGGTATTTTACGAAGACTCACATGTAGTAATTTCCCTGGTGTGATTCACCTCAGGCCAAAAAAAAGTAAGAGTATTTGCTTATGCCTGTTTACCCCGTCTACCCTTTTCCCGGCAAATCGTCGGAAGAAGCAGGCGCTTCTCTGGAGAATGGGGATCTCCTCCGTGTTTGCGGGCTCCGACTCAACCTTTGCTTTTCATTACCATGTCATGTGACTAGGCTGTCGAGTCAGGTGGCAAATGAATGCGCCCGAAAATACACTGGGGTGGTAATTAGAATATCATCCAAACACACTCTGTGAGGAAATCCGGGGGTGGGGGCGTCGCCTTTTCTTAAAATTTGGGTAAAAACAATACAATACCATTAAGACCCGGAGTTCTATTTTACTTGCCGTTTTTTTACAAGAATAATGGTCTTTTGATATTTAAAACTGGTGTAGGAAGCTCTCACTAACTGTTTTAAATAATTATATGGGGGAGTCATGAAGCAGCACCGGGGGGGCAGGCTTGGCCTGTAGCGTCCTGCTATCCAATAAGACCTGCTTCTTATGACCTGCAGTGCTGAGGCGTGAGCCGCAAACACACTATTTAAGGAGCAGGGTGGGTGGGTATGATGTGTGTTTGTGTGTATGTGTGTGTGCGTGTGTGTGTGTGTGTGTGTGTGTGGGGGGGGGGGGGTTCAGTTGTCAATGCTCAAGGAAGGAAGCTTATTTCATAGATTTTAAATAAAGCTCATGGGAGTTTAACTTGCACTAAAATGTTCTGAGGGCAGTACAAAGGAAACCAATTCACCAAGTTCACATAGAAACCGAATCAGGTTGCAGAGGAGGTGGGTCAAAGCAGGTGGGAGCAACCAATCAGATATCTTGTTCGCTCCTCCTCTATTTGTTTGGACCTTCTAAAATCTGATTGGTTCAGAGAGATAACCAATCATTTTTCGTTCTGCCCTCAGAACATTTTTGTGTAAGTAAAACTCCCATGAGTGTAAACAAATCAGTCAAAATGCCATCAAATTTTCCACTCCTAAATTCCTCAAACCTCACACACCTGTGGTCCACCCTGCAGTTGCAAAACAACATATTTGCATGCAAAGACTATCAGCAGGATTTCGTCTGAGTTTTGACTAAAGGAATTTCTTGTGCCAGTTAATAGCATTTGCATTAAAAATGCTGCCTGCACACTGTGTCTAAAAAATATGAAAAATATGAATCTTTCACAAATGCTTGCCTAATTGCAGATCAGGGTGATCCTGAAGCTCACTCCTGAAAGCAGAGGGCATGGAACATTCTGGACAGGGCTCTGCACTATTTTAGAGAGAGCACAAAGACTCACAAAGACCACACCAAGGTATACTTAGAGACATAAAGTCAGCTGAAGGACAAGCTTTTGGTCTGTGGGCAGATAAGACATCCTAGCAGGGTGAGGTGATGAGGCGAGGTACACAAACACAGTGTGGAGGGCTAGAATCAGCCCATGTAGGCGGGACGGATGATGTCACCGTCCCACCCACATGATACTAGTTACTGTACTACCCACCCCAACATGTGCGCCATACAGTTATACTCTGGAGCTATATTAAATATTTTTTAGTAATACTATAATATTTTTTAGACACATTAATTCAAATGATGAACTATCTCGCTAAGCTGTCACGCGAAGCTAATTAAGTGAGTAATACGTCGTCTCATAGGCAATCCATTGAAAATTTAAACCAAACAGTATAAAATCAATAAAAAGTCAAGGACTCCGCTATTTTAAAGCCATGTTCTCAAGAGCTGTGTGGGAGTGCATTCTTTACTGAATGATTCATGTTTAGTTTTTGCATTATTGTATTTAATGTTCCAAAAAGATCAAAGGCACTTTGCAAAAAAAAATAAAAATTAAAAACTCGATCAAAGATGGAATATTACATTGATTAAGGGATGATCACAGCAGGGATAATGACATTAAATCAACTGCCATTGGATGGTTAAGAAAATGTGAGTTTCTAAGGGTTGGGAGTGCATCAGACCACTACAAAGCTAAGTATAGTTACCAATGAAATTTAACTAAAGGCCAAAACCCCTTACATCAGGGCTCTTCAACTCTGGCCCTCGATTCCAAATCCAGGCCTTGTTTTCAGTTCTCCCAGATAGTTAGGTTAATAAATACTGATTCTGATTGGCCAGAGGCTTCACACCTGGCTCACAGGTAAAGGAAGGCTGGAAAATCAGCAGGACTCGGCCCCTGAGGACTGTGAGTTGAATAGCCATGCCTTACATTAATGTCAATGATGGTAATAATGGTTACAATGATAAATAAAAGTCTTCTATCCATGTCATTTAGCATTATCTGAGTTTTCTAAACATGGGTCAATCACAGACCATGATTCAGAGCAGTCGAAGCTTTTAAATGGCAGAGATAATTAGTAAAGTTTGGTAATAGCTGCAGCACTTACATATGAAAGGAGTTCTAGTTTACAGAAATTGGAGCAGATTTCTGCTAATCCAGAGAGAGGCCTGCAGAAATGGCAGGTGTGGCAGTCTGACTCATTAAAGTTGGTGGTCTGCGAGGTGGGTCCTACCATAACAAAACAATACGACTCTCAGAGTGAAACAGAGGTCAGGTACACAGTCCTGTTTGAGCTGCTGTGCTCCTTCGATTACAGACCCACTGCATATTACATCCTAACTCTCCCAGGGAACAACAGCACGGACCTGCTCCTGTACTGCCCTGGGAAACACTAACATTAATTATTTTTTTCAGCTCCGATTTTATGTTTCTTGTGTTTGACAATCTTTTCGCTAATTGTGTAAAGATCACACAAGTAGAACAATTTACTGCAATTATGGACAAGAGTCACCGTGGTAACCCTCCCCTTTCGCGTACATACAGTGGGAGTTGAATAGAAATCTGTGGACGTCAGTGTATTTACCCATAATTCCATGTGTGAATGAGCAAGGTTTTCGCAAACAAAAGGTTGTGGCTTCATACATCACCGCAAGATGACTTTTCATGCCAGGATGGGCTTTTTATGAATGCAGAACAACAGTCATTTATGCAACACAACATTTTTCCCAGTATTTGAATTGTTTTGTGCTTTTTGCATTGTATGTGGTTTTTACTATTTGAAGGCAGTTTTTTCATTGTCATCACTCAAGGTCACAATCACCATGGGCGTAAATGATAGCGGGGATGCCCCCCCCATCCCAATAATCATGTCTCCCCTTAAATGGGTGGAGACCTTAATCCCAACACCCCCCCCCCATGTTCAAACCAAAGTTACGCCCTTGAGAATCACACACCCGTAATTCCATATAAACATTCAATGGCGCCTTTATGGCTATATATATACGCTCTCCTTATCATTTTGTACACCAATGAAATATTAAGAAGGTGTCATTGTCAGGGGAAAAAATGTATATTTCTAGAAATATCGTGAATATTTATATAATCCCCTGATTCCCATAGGTCTATTACATCATAATCTGTTTATTGCTACACTTTAATGCTCTTCTCCTGGATTAGACTGGAACCACCCCCATTGTACTTGGATAACGATTGGTCTTCACAGTCTCTACCATAAAAATGTCCATTTATAGATTGCATATTTTCATTCAGTTTCCAACAGTGAGACCTAAGCTGCTTACTAAAATCTTCTCAAAATGTTTCTAAATTATAATTGAATCCGTAGCCCAAACTGATACATGTCCTGGTGTAGATGAAGGGGTGTCCTCTCCTGGACGCTTATTTACCTTTCCTACAAGATGATCTGAACAACTGCACCGTGTATCGTGGCAAAAAGTTCTTATTTAACGGCGTGATACCTGTCGTGAGCCTTTATAAGTAAAACTTTGCCACACGTCTGTAGAGACTGCTCTTTTGAAATGACATCCTTTGGAATGCATTCTGTGCCTATTGGGATATGTAAGACAGATCAGCATTAAAGGGATACTTCCTGCTTCCATGGCGATTGATCACCATCTCTGTGCTCACAAGATCTTCAGTTAATGTGGCCCAGCTTCAACTAATTATTTCTCATGTGGTTTTAAAAAGGGTCAATTGGGCGGACAGGAGAGTGTGGTGGGTGTGGTGGAGAAGAATTCTGAAAAGCGATGGGGAGTGGAGTGTGTTGTAATTTGGGTTTCGTTTTGCATACCTACCATCATTCAAAGGGATTGTTTCTCTATTGCATTGTTTCTCAGCCTGGTCCTTGGGTCCACATTTTTGCTCCCTGTCAGTGGGAGCTGGGAGGGAGCAAAAACTTGGGGATTGGGAAACACTGCACTACCATTTTAATGGTATGAGGAAAGCATTTTGGATCTGGTTAATCGCTGCTCTCCTTGGCCTCTGTCCCATCCTGACTTTCCACCTGCCACAGGTTGAATAATTGCATTTAATTTATGATGCAAATTAAGCAGTTTGGTACTTTTCTCTTATTTTGCCATAAAATTCATTAGAGTATTCCCTTTTATCTGCATTAAAATTAGGGTGATATTGATTAAATTTGGCCTACAGCGTCTAGTTTCAAGAGATTTTAAAACATTTATACTAAACCATTTGCCATACAGGCAAACCAGAAGCCTGGGCTCAGTTTTGGTAATATGTACTTTGAAGGTGTCCTGTGGGCCAGTCTTCTGTTCTAATAAAACCTCATTCAGCAGTAAAGCCTGTCACACCAAACATATGGTCATAATAAATCTTCACAGTACCAAACATCACATGTTTGAGTGCTTATCCCCTAACATACCAATTTGTCTCCTCGTCCACCAATTTATCAAGATACTTTTTTAAACAACCGAGTGTCTTCAAGCAGATTAAAGACACTGGGAATTTTTTTGTTTGTACAGTGCAGAATTTTCCTTCTGTATCTTTGGCCTTAAGTAGGAAATCGATGCTCTCGGCAAAGATAAATGCCGGCCCAATGTTCAAAATGCTAGTCTAACCCAAATCACTCCATAATTGCTGTCAGGGTTGTTATGAATGAAAAGGATGACTCCTCATTAAAAAATATGATGGAACAAGAGAAGCAAGTGACAGAATTTTGGCAGGAGTTTTTAAACATGAATAAATCTTGTCATTTGATGAATTATTATGCCAATGCAGCCAGGAAACCTGGGCCTTGTACAAAGGCTGCTTGTTTTTGAAAACGTGTAGCTTTTGAATATGAACTTTCCTATCAATGTGCCTGTGAAAATGGTCTCAGTCAGAGAAAAGGGACGACGTGTGCCTCATGTTTCGGGCAGGGGCTGGCTTTGGATCGGAACACTTCTCGATTTAAGAGATTACAATGAGTAGGCTGATGACTTAAGGTTCAGATTTGCTGTGCTAACAGAAAGGTCACCTAAATGCTACCCAGATGATTAATTCTGCTCATGTGTCAAAACAGCATGTTAATTAAGTGGTGCCCAGAGCAAAGGGATTCTTTACAGGTTGCCTGACCTGTCTCACACGGCAACAGATAGTGTCAATGTATGCTGTATGCGATGAGAGTCGTGTCAAAAGTAGCTGAATCTTCATTTAATAATATTACATTGGTATTCTTCAGGTTATTTTAGGTTGTTTTGCAGGTCATTTCCAATTCAGATTAGTTTTAAAGAAGCTTCATTTTTAATGCCTGTAATTCTGGTTTATACTATGAAAAATTTAGCATGGAGTTTAATTCTGCTTTGAAAGATACATATGTAGGGGCCAAAATGAGATGCAAAAGAAAATACAGATTTACACTCCACGCTGGGTTATTAACGTGATAAATGTTAGATCATGTCATGTTTTCTACATAATACTTACCACCAGCATTGGTGATTTGTTCGGCTGTTTTACTCTGATTACTTATGCTTAAAGCAAACTGTTACACTGGAAAATATTGCCTATTTTATCACAAGTACTAATGGTGCTATTTGACATCTCCATCATCTTCACGCCAATTTTCCTGGTGAGGGTCAGGATGGTGGCATGTCATGCATGTTTGATCAGATCTCCCTGGGTTGTTCCCAGGGTTCTCAAAATCATCTCGGACCATCTTGGAGATACAGATCCTCTAGGATGAGATCACCTCCGCTGGTTCCTCTCCATCCAAAGTAGCAGTGACTCTTTTGAAGAACTTCTCAAGATGATCGCACCATATTTCCTGAGTCAAGGTGCCATATGATTTCTCCAAGTCCACAAAAGCACATGCATACTGTGTTACAATTGTAGGATCATACATCCATATATGATAGAGCTTAAATTCCAGGTGGCCTGAGACAAGGCCTAGCCTGGTACGAGAGGTACACATTGGCCTAAGCAC
>JAODKF010000126.1:5269915-5281706 GCA_026779585.1 Mormyrus proboscirostris
GTCATGGGGCCCAAAATCTTTAGCCACGACTCTGACGGCATGGAGTGAAATGTACCAGTATGCGGTCCTGAGACTTTGCAATAAAGTTTAACAAATTAAATTAACACATAAAATTTAAGAGAAATATGAAAATGCTAAGCAGTGATGTAATAAAAAAAAAATAGAAATCATATATCCCAAATAAAATCAAAAAATAGGTGCATTCGGGAATTCATGCAATCATCTAACCATCTGGCCTCCTCTGACATTAAAATAGGCATTCACGGTTCATTATATTTATGGGGCTGTTTTTATCTTTCGGTGTATCAATTTGTTTCGTACAGCCCTATAAAGGAAAATAAAAACTGTATGGTGCTGAAAGACGCCTTACTCACTAAGGACATTTTCTTACACGAGACACAATTTTCTAGAAACCATTATAGGGGCTCACAGCAGCCCAGGAGGGCGCCATCGGGGAAAAAGCGTTTACTTAATTTTAAAAGGACACAAAATTTCACTTTGAAGAGACAGCGGCGACGCTGTGTGTGTCATTGAGCGGAATGACTTGGCTATTGATTGGTGCGCTTTCAAAGACCCGCACTGCCGGGAGCGAAGGTGCCCGATTCACCGCGCCGCGCACTCGCACATTCATCAGCACACGCACCAAACTGCGTTTGATTGATTGATTAATTAATTGATTGATTGATTAATTTAAAAAGGTACCGGTCATTTAGAAAGGCAGCGCGGCGAGGAAATGCATTTGAGGACGTTTTGACTCGCTATATAAATGCTTGGCAGTAAAGAGCACGGAGCGTACGTGGCGCGGACTGCTCAAATTTAACGCCATGCCGTTCGTAAAAGTACGCTGAGCGCCCTCACTGTACCACGATTATTAAAGTGCTCCAAAGATCTGCGGCTCTCAGAAGCTCCATTCATTCAAACACGCTTCCTCTCATAGGCAGTTTGTACGTATCACATTACACAAAAGAAAATGTTAGCCTCTTCGTCTGTGCTAATTCACTGTGTCTGTTGAAAACGCCTTAATACCAAGTCGTGGCTATTAACCGCTCCAGAAAAAAGGAAAAGACAAAGTAAGAAAGGATATAAAAAAGGAGTGTAAAAAAGCACATTATCATAGTCACACACATTATAATTACTTCTTGATAGCCATTAATGTAAAGCTTTTAATAAATCTTGGCATATCTTTAGGGAACCAATAAGGATGATATCAACTGTGATATTGCCCAACTGATTGCAATATATTACAAACTGTCAAAGGAGTATTTGAAAGTAGAAAATCTTCAGCTCAGTAACACAAGAAGAATTGCTTAGCTGCTGTGATGTAAAAAAAGTGATATGTTTCACAACAGCATCTTATCAGAAGGTGCCTGTCCTGGGAAGTGCAGCCTGATGTTGGGACTTGAGCCTCAACCACCCCCGCCCCCAGCTGTCCTCAAAGGGTCTGCCCCACTGGCACCAGAAATGAGATGAAAACCTATACTTGGAAGGCCTGGGGCCTGTATCACAAAGCCGGTTCAGTGAAGTCAGGCTTCAAAGATAGGTTTCAGCTTAACTAAGCCAAACAAATGCAATCCAAGATTAGTGGTATCATGACACTGCCTACCAGCAATCTACCGTATATGGATAAAACTGTTGGGACTCCTGTCTCATTCAGAACCATGGCTGCTGCCATTGTAATAAGTCAGTTTGCGAAATTTCTTCCCTGCTAGATATTCCATGGTGAACTGTAAGTGGTATTATTGCAAAGTGGAGGCATTTAGAAACAACAGAAACAAAGTGTCACACCACATGAAATAACAGAGTAGGGTTGCTGAGTGCTGAGGCGCATAGTGCTTAAAAGTTGCGAGTGCTCTGTTGGCTCAGTAACTGCAGAATTCCAAACGTCCTTAGGCATTAAACCCAGCAAAAAAAACTGCACCAGGAACTTCATGGAATGGGCTTCCATGGCTGAGCAGCTGCATGCAAACCTCACATCACCAAGTGCAATGCCAAGCGTCAGATGGAGTGGTATACAGCATGCCGCCACTGGAATGTGGAGCAGTGTAAGCATGTTCTGTGGAGTGACAAATCACGCTTCTCTGTCTGATGGATGAGTCTTGGTTTGGCAGATGCCAGGAGAACGTTACCCGTCTGACTGTATGGTGCCAACTGTAAAGTTTGGCAAAGGAGGGATAATGGTATGGGGCTGTTTTTCTGGGATTGGGCTGGGAACTTTTAATGCTTCACCATTGTGGGAACAGTTTGGAGAAGACTCTTTTCCATTTCAGCATGACTGTGCCCCAGTGCACAAAGTAAGGTCCATAAAGATATGCTTGGGTGAGTCTGGTGTGGAAGAAATTGACTGGCAGAGCCCTGACTGCAACCTCATCAAACACCTTTGGGATGAACTAGAATGGAGGTTGCAAACCAGGCCTTCACGTCCAACATCAGTGCCTGACCGCACAAATGCTCTTCTGGATGAAAAAATTCCCACAGGATAGAATAAACGGACTAATGGTCATAAAACTAAATGTAACAGACATGTTCAGTAAGGTTTGGCTTCAGGAATGCTCTATGGAGTACAATGCACACCACTTGATTTTCAGTTTATGTTTTGAAATATATTTTTTTTTTATTATTGCACTGTGTCTATTCACCACAAGTGAATGTAAGACAGCGACAGCAATTGACCGTGAAGTGCACATGCGTCCGTACAAATATTAATTACAATTTACCCGTAAAGTAATCTGGAAAACCAAGGGCTGTGCAAGAGTGTCTGTCAGCTCTACATGCTGAACCAATACCTCGCTACAGCAGAGATCGCCATTTTCGTAGCTGTTAATGACATTTAGCATAAATAGCGAATGGGTTTGGAATACAAAAGAGACTGGTGTGCATCTCTACCTGTGGACACTAAATATCTGTGATTAAAAATTGCCTGGCTTGCTTGTTGAAAGATATTATGGTTGGATGAGAGAATATTGAATATACAGTTAACTTTACTGCAGTCATGGGATTCATATGGACAAGCCGTTTTGAGAATTTGAGAAATTTGTTATGTCTAGTAATAGAGTGACTTTGTCTCTTTGATTTGTCTCTTTGATTACTGTTTGAAATCCATGATCCAGAAAGCTAACCCTTCTCTGGAGAAGTTTTGCTCTGCAGCATGAGTTACCATGGTAATATATCCTGCTAAGAAGTAATCAGCTTCATGATATTGAAAAGTTAGAGTTACCGCTACTTATCCTCAAATTATCCAACTAGGCAAGCAATCCGGTTTAGTGATACAAGCCCATGGTGGTGAGATGCAGGACCAGCAGTTTCCAGCACTGTGTTTTTCTGTTTGACAGTGGTCTCTAACCGCTTGTTCACAATTGACAGTTGATCTCCAACACATCCTTAGTCCCTGGGCGAAATCTTTCTTTGTGAATTGGTAACTATCCAGGTTGTTTTTATGTAAAAGTACTGCTCAATTCATCCTCTAAAACAGGGTGGAACTCCCATAGCTCAATGGAAGCGACCCTCGCTTAATACCGTAAGTAGAGTGCTGTGCTAACAATGCAAATGTTATGGGCTCAAATCCCAGCGAGCAAGCATGAATTGTTAAGGGTCTTGATCAAGGGCCCAACACATGACTATTCGGGGAACGGGATTTGAACCAGCAACCTTCCGATAGGGGCACAAGCATCCGCCGAGGCACACACCGAATTTTGCGCTTTAATGGTACGCAGTGGTGTATTTGCATTCTTTGGCGGTCGTGTCACTGGAGTCCATTTTAAACGTGACAGACACCTGCCGGTGTAATTACACGCACATGCTCATGAACATTAAGTAGCGGGGTGTGGCCCTTGGCAGCTGTTAATGCAGAATGGAGGACAGGTAACCCCTCTCTAAATAATAACTGCTGCTCGAAACTGTGGAGTTACCCCTCCCTCCCTGCCATGATGGCCAAAGCATGACTGAATATCTACAAAGATAAGACTGGCCCCCCTGGAGCAGATAGGGGCACACAAAAATGTTAAGATATTGCACCCTTGTCGATGGACATAAAAGCCAGTTGTATCACTGGGCTGTAATCCATTCATTATTAAGTATGGGCTCACCGATCAGATTCCTCTGCGGATAGCAGGTGATATATCTTAGCTCAGAAGCACAGAAACGCAGATTTGAACCTCCCCGAAACGTGGCGTCAGCTGCTTGGTTCCTGAACCGCTTCTCCCCCTGCTGGCAGCAAAGGTAGGGTGCAAGCTGTCATGAATAACAAAAGCTGAGATCTTGCTTTTGATGGTCTCCACTGTCCGCCGAGGTGGACTGCACCACAAAGAAAGGGCATTTTCCCTTTTCTTCATCATGAACCCGGGGGAGGGGTGCGAGAGGCCCGAACACAGCAGATTTCGTATCCTGAAAATGACAGAGAGTCCCCAAAAAAAGATGCTGCGCTTGCATACTCACACGCCACAATTTCTCCAGCAGAGGCAGAAATTCTCCTAAACAGGATAAAACTCCCTCACTGTGGAATCAGGACTGAGACACTGCAAATATGGAAGCGCCAAGGAAATAAGCCAATTCGGGACACCTCCACAAAATCAATTCGGAAGTGCCAGATAAACAGAGAGTAAGTGTAGGTGTTTTATACCAGCGGGGTACTTCTGTATTTTTTTTTATCTCGGTCAACTGCGTGTATGAATGAAATAGAACATGCCACACTTTGATGCATGGTGAGAAGAAAATTGCCTAAAATGAATATATGAATTTCAGTTACACTTAATTACAGAATTCCTGAAAAATAATAGCTTTTCCTAGTTTGACCGTTTCATAGACTACTGGAAATTTAGCCTACTTCCAAAGTGAATAGGCTTTTTTTTCCTTAGCTGGATAATTATTTTGTTGAAAATAGGTAGTATAACCAATTTGTCTACGTTTGTAAAAATTGAATTATGCAAATAATCAGATGGTTTATTTTTCTTTTTATGGAATGTTTTAGACTCCTTAGATCAAATTTAACGCCCTTCCAAAAAATCCTTACTTACTAACTCAAAAACTTAACCATTTCCTATTTCAGTATTACTTAAAATGCAACCAACGGTGCATTAAATAATAACATCCGTGGTCTGCATGATACCATTAATATGTATTAAACCATAGCATTAAATATTAACTGAAAACATTTTTAACTAACCTTTAGTAGGTTTGCTGTCAGTTGGTGTTTGGTAACTATTTTTGCAGCTTTTAAAAACTCTTCCGTGCCTCCAACCATTAAGATAAATAGCCTTATGAAGCTGTATTATTATTATTATTATTATTATTATTACTATTACTATTATTATTATTATTACTATTATTATTACTACTACTACTACTATTATTATTCAGCATTTATTTGGATCCGACATAAAGGGAAAGGACTTCAGCGACAGGCGCTGGGTGAGTGACGTCAGCATCCGTAAAGGTGGACCTTAGCACCATCCCTCACCCAAACGCCTTGTCAGGCTCCTTTTCCGACACAGTTGATCGGCAGTCAGCCACTGCTCTTGGCAGGATGGAATCGCTTTACCCATCAATATCTTATGTTTGTTTTATATCGCAAGCTGTGAGCATTTTCATAATAGCGTGGGCGGTGCAATTAACAAGCAGTCCTTAAAATGACTCTGAGCCAACCAGCCTACTCAACCCGTCGGTATGAGCAGAGAAGTGAAACGCAGGACCTGAGGAGAAGGTGACGGGGTAAATGATTATGCCGATAAGATGAATGATGCAAATAGGCTTTTTTTTTTTCCTTCCAGGTATATTCAAATCGTCCTCCAGATTCCTTTACACGTTTTTTTGCATTAACCCTTTAGACCAGGGGTGTCAAACTGCAGTCCTGGGGGTCCTGTGTAGCTTAGTTCTTTCCCCGTTCCACCATAAATGATTCAGCTCAAGAGCTGTGTGGTAATTAGCACAAGGAGCTGAATAAGGTGTGTTAAATGAGGGGAACCCAAAAATGTGCAGGGCCTCAGCCCCCCCAGGACTAGAGTTTGACACCCCTGCTTCAGACAAACTACAGCACGTTGAGCAGGACTAATCAATATTAAGGACTAGTCTCAATATTGGTTTAGCACAAAACTTTGGCATCCTGTCCGAACCAGAGTGGCATTAATTTAGAGCAAATTCAGTGACCCACCCCTGTCACCCCTGCCGTCACTGCTTACTGCTGTTACTATCATAATAATAATCGCGTTGCCCTAATCATGTTGTCTTTTAAGCTCTCTTTGTACAGCATGCCAATATAATGGTTTGGCACACTTAGCCCAGTGATTTTCTGTTTGCTCCTTCTTTATCAGAGCTGATACCTTAATACACTCAACCGTGTGGCTCAATGCGCATTTAATGCACTCATCCCTGCAAGTCGATGCGTGTTTCAATGCACTCATCCCTGCAAGTCACTCGTGCAGCTCAGCGTACGTTTTAATGCATTCTCATTGCACGTGGCGCGCAAATGTTAATTCATAGAAGAGCATGAATTAGAAGGTAGCGTCAAAATCACCGGGAGCATTGCATCAAAATCACCGGGAGCATTGCATCAATATCACCGGGAGAATTTCATCAAAATCACCGGGAGCATTGCGTCAAAATTACCGGGAGCATTGCGTCAAAATCACCGGGAGAATTGCATCAAAATCACCGGGAGCATTGCATCAAAATCACCGGGAGCATTGCATCAAAATCACCGGGAGCATTGCATTTCCGATGTACTGTAACATGTAATATTACTAGAAATATGATGAAAGTAAGCAGGCTGTGGAGAGTACAGTTATAAAATGTTTGATAATTAGGTAAAAGTACCTTGAGCAGCAAGCACTGCAATAATGTTATTTTTTTATCCCTGGGGGGCACTGTGTTAATCTATTAACTGCTTTAGATAAGTGTCATCGAAGCGGCCAAATATAATGTGTGAGTTTTGCAAACATACGTTAACCCACATAAAGACTTAGAAGGAAAAAGAAAATGACTTATTTTTCCATCTGTTCCCCTAACTCTGCCGAGGAATGACCTTTTCCGGCAGCTCCAGATAATGCTTCCTATTCTCTCCCGAGCTCACGGCAGTCATTTACCGCTAATTGTGGGGCAAATTGCCAAACAGATGGACGAAATGGGACACCCAGCGCAGCCCTCGCTTCCAATCAGCCTTATTGCAGGTGTCGCTGGCCCCAGTTTATCCAGGTAAACAACAATACTGCCAAATCATCTGATCGTAAATAGAGCTGTTTGTGCGAAAGTAAAAGAAATGGCAAGACAAAAGTCAATATATTTAATTCTTTATCTAATATAACATATAACTATGTATCAACCAGAACTCTATATATAATGGCTGGATATCCCAGCACCTCTTCTGGCCTGTAATCTGAGGTCGTTCCCTTCTTTGTGTGCACTGGCTACTGAAATCTTACCTTCACACAGACTACCAAAGGCACTGCAGACATACGTTTTAGGTCCACTGTAAACAACAAAAAAAAACAGCCTTCATCAGAATTTATTTAATAAGCTCGACCGCTCTGACTAGCTTCAAATGTATCCACTTAGAAAAGCACTATCATTTGATTTAGCTGGTGGTCTACAGTAACATGCTGGTCGGTGTATTTTAATATGAGCACTAATTAACCAAATATGAATGAACGTAAGTAAGGAAAGCTTACTGTTTGAAAAGCACACATACTCCATGCCATGAAACATCCCCTGGATGTGAGAATCAGCTGAGTGATGCTGGTAACTACAGTACCACTCAAATCACACATTTGCCCCCAATGTTTTAGAGCCCCCTGTTGGCCAAAAGGAGTCACTACACAAGCAGGGGCAGTAGACCCCAAAGTGACTTTTTGAGTGGGGGGGTCCCAGAAACAGTCAAATCTGAATGGGTTATATGCACTTTGTTTCTGCTACTCACTACTCCAGTGGTTCCAATCAATTTTCCGAAACGGTCTTGTGGTAACTTTCATCAGCATCAGCAGAGTGGATCCCACGTCTCTCAGGAATAATTGCTTTCTGAGCCAAGGCCCTGAATAACAGTGATGTATGGCTTTCTTATGTAAACTGTCTGCCTGATTGTTTTGTGAAAAACAATCAAACACTTGTCATATTTCAGACAGATAGATGGTGTATAAAATAGACACCATCTGTTTATATGACAGCAGGACTAAACACTGTGAGTGATTACAAGGGCTTCACGCTTTCCAGCAGTTTCAGTGAATACCCTATCTATCAGTGAAGGCCCAGATAGCTATTGCTAATTGCTGTTCCAGTGTAGAGTGAAGGGATACGACTGACAGTCAGAGCACTGTATTACCACTGTATTACACATTTTATGTGGGCCCTGCAAGAAACTGTTTTCAATACCAACTGACAGGATTTACAATCACTGGAGTTAAACGTGTCGTGTTTAGTACGCCAGGACTGATGCCCAGGGGCACGTGAGGCATATGGCGGGAGAATTGCGATTTTGCATGACTTTGGTGATTTGACTTGAAATGTTGAACCAATGGGAAATCAGAAATAGCTTACATTTGAATCATAAGATCAGGGTTCCCATACAGCAATAATATATGGGTCACAGAAGGGTCTAGAACCTATCCCAAGCCACACCATTTATATCTATTTATTTAGCTCACACTTTTATCCAAAGTGACAGACAGTGGAAAAGGGTCAGCCAATCTCTGCAGCAGTTGAGTTTAAGGGCCTTGCTGAGGGCCCAAACAGTGAAATCGCTCTGCCAACCACGGTACTTGAACCTGCAACCTTCTGACCTGACTATAGGCTCAGCGTTCTAAACCACTGAGTCACACACCACATCACAATCTTACACTGTGTCCAAAATCAGAGACACTACGTAACCAAACTGCAGGTGAGGCGATTATTATGTGGATATATTAAAATGATGTGGTTTTATTAAAACTGGCTATGGGTGGCCAATGTATTACTATGTATTATTAATTATTACGATTATTATAATTACCATAGTCCTTGTTTTATTTATCCTCTTCAGGTCATTCCTCCCTTCACAAATAATATTTGAATAAGCCCATATTCCATATTATCTGGATGCAAAATCATGACCCGTCCCTCTTGAAAAAATAATGCGGCGTTCAATAATTAATGTCCTCAGACGGCGCACGTATGAAACCTATACAGCAGGAAGAGGACTGGCAAAAAATCCAGGTCAGCTACGAAAGTAGCCCTTCACAGCATATGTTGACTCTCAGATGATGATCCGCCGGCACGCGTGACTTGTCTCCGCATCTTATGACGGTGACGGCCGTCGTGACGTCCTCGGGCCGTCGCCTGACGCGCCAAATCAGAGCCATTTCCTTGCAGTGCCTGCTGAAAAACATACACATAAAATATTAAAAGCAGCCCATCCGTCCATTTCCTGTAACCACGTACCTCATGAGGATCGCAGAGATCCGGCCTATCTGGAGTAGCATGGGGCACAAAGCAGGGCACGCTCTGAATTCAGCGCCAGTCCATCTGCCAGCGATTCACCCACACGCTGCAGCACTCGGGCATGTGAACGTGCCTGTAAAAGGGCTGCACTCCCATCCAGAGCAGGATGTGAGCTGTCGTCTTGGCTCCACGCCCCCAGTGAGGCTCCGGCAGGATGGACCTTACCTAGGAGCCAGGGACCGAGGTGCGTGCAAAGGAGAAGGTCAGCGATTCGCCGGGTCCCCAGACCCCCCACGGCTAATGAGCCTCAGCGCTGTCCTCGGGTGAACCCTGTGCGATGCAGCTGCTGAATCGAGAGCTGTGGGGGAGGAGGGGGAGCATTAAGGAACGGTCCCCGAAGGCATCAACGGTGCTGAGCGCGCTCCGTCGTAACGCGTTTCATGCAAACGCCCTGTCCCATTTCGTTGGCCACGTTTCCATCTGACCGGCAGCTGAGCGAACATCCTGGCCCGGCGGGTGGAAAATGCGATACGGCAGCCAGACTGCACAGGAGCCAGTGGGGTCTCAGCGGCCCGGCCAGGGCGGGGGACGTCTTCCCCGTGGCACTGGGCCAAGAGGACCGGGGAGATCTGTGGAGGGAGCGGGCGAGAGCATACGTCCGCCGCCCGCGCTCGACGTGCATGGCCAGGCGCGTCAAATGCTGCGCACGCTGTGTTTTCAATCCATCCACTCACAGCCCGGTGGACCCTCTGCTCCATTTCCACATTCCCCCCTCCTGCGTTGCTCTGCGTTGCAGCAACAAATACGTAACCGTCCAACGATTACAAACTGCAGCTTCGCTCAGGTTATTACAGAATAACGTTAACTGATATATCCTAGTTAACGTTCATATGTCTGTGTGGTCTATGCGTTAACTGTTAAATTAATGCACAAATGCGCTATATTAACACAGCTAAGGCTGCAAAACCATTCTGACACATATATATATATATATATATGTGTGTGTGTGTGTGTGTGTGTGTGTATGTATATATGTATGTGTATAATCCCACTGCAAAAAGAAAAAAGTGTCAAGTGAGGAATAGCTGAAGAGCTCTCAGAGACGGAGAGAGAGACCGAGTGAGCGAGGTGTGCTTAAAATGTTCCGTCATGTTTGGCCCACTCTAACTGTTTTGCCTAATATCTTAAAAGCAATTATGGGCCTTTTGAGTGCTACATTTCTTTAAAAAGATGCATTTATTCTGTTCGCGGGAACATTACTGGCGGCTCAAGTGCTTTGACCATTTTAATCACTTTAGTTTCGTGTTAAATGTGTGTATTTCAGTAATGCGGAATTCTGAAGTCTCATTCTGCAGTGCGACTTGAGGCTGTTTATCTCCTGACATGTGCTGTATTCTTAATCCACCATTTATTCTCCTGTTAAAATAGGAACTGTAGAAGCACATGGCATTAAATAATATCTTCTGGCAAGAAACCAAGCTTCCACTGTGGTCAGCTTTCAGTGGAGGCCCAGAATTCTAACTAGAAAAACACTGATATTTATGTATTTTCGTCCTGTGACGTGTGCTACCACTAATCTGAAACGTTCATGCTTCGCATGCCATGAGATATTTTCGAGGGCTTTGGTCTCCATGTGAAAATGCAGACAGAAAAGACAACAGGATCTGGCCATTTGTGAGCGATGCCCGTGATATTGCCTGGGGTGTCTTACTCATCCATGCACCGTGGGAAAATACGAGCGGCAATATGGCCTGGCACGGACAGGAAGGTCTTTCTAAGCATTGCCGTCACACAGAAGCCCACAGCCCCATGGGACATGCTGCAGCCATGCTCCCTGACCGGGGCTGTGGGCTCCTGGCTTCATTGCTACACGCTCATTTTAAAAACAATTTTTACATTCCTTAAAACAAGATATAAAGCATGAATGCAAAAAAAAAACACAAAACAGAACATGCAAAATGCTACCGGGATGCTACTGTAAATGATTCCATGAAAACAGACACTAGCAAAGGGTGATTGTACATTTGCTGGCACAAGTAAAATGTTAGCATTATTTAAAAAGTATATTGTTCCAGGTGTAGCCACGCCTTATGCCCTCAGCTGCCTGCGATGGGCTCCATATGGACATATGGATGGATTGATGAATGGATGGATGTATAGTGAATGATTAATATATTATATGTACTTCATACTGTAGTCTTCCCTTGTCCAAGTTCCAAGATCTCCAGCAGATGCCTGAAATCACAGATCGTACCCAACCTTATAGATACTATATATACTAAAGCCTGACATGAAAAAGGAAAAAAAACTAAGGACCAATCCCCAGGTCCCCGTTAGTAGTGATATTTTAAATAAAGTTTTTTATTTTAAGAAAGGGGGGGGGGGGGGGCGGGTT
>JAODKF010000126.1:5281806-5319837 GCA_026779585.1 Mormyrus proboscirostris
CCCCCCCCCCCCCCCCCCCCCCCCCCCCCCCCCCCCCCACCGAAACACAAATACTTCAGTACAGTAATAGTTCATCTGATAAGTGAAACTGCAGAAATCAAAACTGTGGATAATGGAAAAACCACTGTATTGTAATTTCATGTATTACAAATACTAGCTTGCGCTGCTTATAATGTGTTACTCGCCCACACATTCAGAAATTAATATTATGGTTTATAAATACATGGTTTCTTGTTGTGATGAGACTCGGAAACCCCTGTGGGTGGGAATACTGCCTACCATCGGTCACTGATGGACTGAATCCAGGTCCCATCGGTTACTTTAATGGTTTCCAGTGGTTTTAATAAAACAAGGAGGCTATTGAGAGTATCCCAAGAGACAAGGCTATCCCATGTCTCAGAATCAAACCAACACTAATGCAGTATCCCACAGATATCCTGTTATGACTCTAGCTAGCTATTCATTCATAATAATAAAGTTATAATTATTATTGTTAATGTTACTGTCAGAAATGAGTACTGAGTGTAATTCTTGAGTATTGAGTATATTTCTTGAGTATAGGGTGTACTTCTTCAGTATTAAGTGTACTTCTTGAGTACTGAGTGTATTGCATTGGTATTTTGTATACTTATTTCTTGAGTATTGAGTGTATTTCATGAGCACTGACTGCAAGGGGCCCTATGAGTCTCAAACTCACCGGCAGATTTGGGTTAGGCTTTGGCCGGGCTTTGGGCTCATTGAAGTGTCATGACTTTATTCTGTTTCTGTTATGCTAAAATGCTTATTGCCTAGTTATGCCTTTCAATCTTCCCATTTGTGTGTAAGACAGTGCACCCGTGTGTTTAATATGTGTGTTTGCCTGTTGGAGCCTACACAAAATCATATTGTAAAAGCTGATGGCAGATTTAAGTTGGGCTCAAGCTGAGAAATCCTTTAATATTCAGGCTCAGGTTGGGGCTGGTTCAGGGTGACATTTCAGGCCCGTGCAGTGCTCTACTGAGTGTATTTCTTGAGTAATGGATGTACTTCTTGAGTACTGATTATAGTTCTTGAGTACTGGGTATGTTTCTTGAGTATGTATTGTGGCTCTTCATGTACATTGTCAGTCAAAAGTTTAGACACACTAACCTACAGAAAGGTTCTATTCTCTACATTTTAGAAAAATGATAATTATACAACAGGACTATAAAATAACATATACAGTATGGAATTATGTACTGACCAAAAAGTATTTAAAAAAATATTGTTGGCTTGTGGGTTGGAGTTCAAAATCCCATGCTCATCAGAGTGATCCCACCACTGGGCCCTTAACCCCAAGTGCCCCAGGGACTGGCTGACCCTCCTGTCTCCTCTACACCAGTTTGATGAGGTGGCCTCCTGGGAAGCTTGTCCAGCCGTCCTGAAGGAGGTCCCGCATATATGCTGAGCTCTCATTGGCCGCTTTTCCGTCACACACTGGTCAAACTCCTCTAAACTCCCCCCCGCTGTGTTTAGGTCAGGTGGGCAGGTCATGTGATGCACCACAATCACTCTCCTTTGTTGGCCTCTTGTTGTGTCCAAACTTTTGAACAGTGCTGTATAACAGCTTGGGGTTCCAGCACTTTGCTGGTCTCCAGTGCAGTTTCACTCTCTAATGACCTGTAATGCTGTAAGATTGCTGTACCCGGGTTTAATTAGGCACCTACCGCTATGCGCAACGTTATTCCTGCACCCTGGCCAGAAAGCCATTTATATGAATTCTTATTAATTTTTAAAAATTTAACAACCTAGGCCAGGCACAATGTTTATCATTAATTCACAGCAGGAAATTGCTTAAATATTGGGAATATTTATTTCATTAAATTTTGCTGTCTTTCGTTTTCATGGATCAAAGTGACACAGTAGAACAAGCCTTAGGGCGATGCAAGCTGGGAGTGCAATTCTGGGCTTTCCGTAATTTACCCATAATAACCGAATAAGTTCAGAAACTATGCCCCTCCTCCCCCACGCCTGTACTGAAAAATGACATGTAATCATATGGTGAAATATGATACATAATGAGTGTTACCAGAACTGCTGCTTCATGTATAAATTATAAAGTTTTCTACAATTAAAAAAAGAACACACAAAGAAATCAAACTTAGCTGAGCGAGACTTTTTTGGAAGTCTGGCGAGGCTAGAACTACTCTCATCTGAGCGTATGTAAATGCTTAAATAATCATCCCCCACTAACATTTCTGCAGTTTAAAAAGGGATAAAAGTGCTTCATGGTGAATCATATTTCACAGTGGGAATAATTTTTCCAGTTATTACCTGGAGTAGGGCAAATGTATTTTTACTTTACTGGTTCATTTATTTTTATTTTCACTAACTAGAAAAATGTAACTGCTCTGTCGCTGCTCTGTGAAAGTGGATTGTTGTGGTCAGTAACCTAATAATGACCGAAAGCAGAGCGAGATGCGGCTCAATTCTCGGGGTGAAAAATACAGCTACAGTTTACAACATCTGAATAGCTTCCAAAAAGAGCGATTAAGATGGATTAAAATCTAAAAACTGTTCTTTTGAGCGTAGTCATGTAAACACGAGTATTAAATAAGTAATAATTAAATAGCGAAATCACCTTATCTTGGTCAGGGTGTACCGCTCGCTCACTGGCAGAGCTGAGCTACAGCTGGACAAATTAGTCACGATTAAAACACAAAATAAATACCCTCATGCGAGTTAAACATGCATTAGAAAATTTGGCGTTAGGGAACCAAACTAATACATATAAACATGCATATAGAGTGGTGTGTAAAGTATACTGAACAAAAGTTAAGTGAAGTTAATGATTAGTAATAAGAATGCATTATTTTTTGAAATACTGTATTTAATAAAATGTAATTGGAAATCGATAAATAAATTGGAGTGAGTGAAATTATTGGGAAGGGGGGGAAAAGGCATAATTCACCTGTGCTGCCGCCTCCTGGACACACACCCCACGTCTCCAGCGGAGAGGCTGGTATAAGCGCACAAGCGCTTCATGACTCTCACTTAAAGCAGCAGAAACGGCGCGATGGCCAGGAGAGGAGCACCAGCGCTCGCCACGGCTTTCCTGCTCGGGCTCCTGCTTTCAGGCACCGCGGCGGCGGGTGGAGCCGGAGCCGGAGCCGGAGCCGGCCGGTCTGACGACGACAAAGAGAAAGAGAGCGATGCGGAAAGCCCTTGTGAAGTTAAAACCGTGACCGTGTCCACGCTGCCCGTACTCCGGGAGAACGAGTTCAGCTTTACCGGGGGTGGCTCGGGGAGCGTGGCCGGAGGAGGAGGGGGGGAGTCCCGGCTTCTCTTGTTCGTCAGGACAGACCTACCTGGGAGGATCTCCGTGCTGGATGATCTCGACAACACTGCTCTCCCGTACTTCACACTGGGTAAGGTTTACCGCACTTGCGGTATTAACGACCCGATGACGCCGACCACTGTCCCATATTAAACCCGACGACTAGCGAGTAGATCCCGGTGCGTGTCCAGCATCCTATGAGATGTATAGCTTACCACATGTTTATATAGGTACTGTGCGTGCCTGTCTCTTTGTGTGCGTGAGATACATTGTTTCCAGTTAATATGACCTTAAATAAATGTCGGCTGTGCGTGAAGCGATGGTCTGCACATCTCCGATGGCTTAACATATGAGGGTCGAAACCTGATCAAAAGGGATTGCTACCAGGAGACCACCTTCTGTTTCCTCCAGTTAATATCCGCTGCTTTGTAAAGCGAGGCGTGTACGGGGGAGATCCCAAGACCTGCACTTCTTTTTGCCATAATAAAATATTAAAAGATTCCCTTTTCGAATTTACTTATAAAAGGAAACATTCACTTGGAAACTGGGCACGATTTTAAAGACTGAACTGCAAGCTTAATAAAGCAGCTTAAAATTTACGCTTGTGATTTTTTTTAGAGTAACAATTTCGGATCCCGTGTTCCCTATTTAACCCGAGAATACTTCGGAAAAATACCCCTAATAAAGTATGGATCATAAGTACATTCAACATGCATGACAGTGTCACGCCATGATATGTCTATATGCCTATTAGAGCAAACTAAACGAAACATGCTTATCTTTACTTACTTTGAATTAATATTCTGAAGAGTCCTTGCGGTTCATTTCGTTGTTAAGCGGTGATAAACGTGCATATATATGCATGTGAAATCTCAATTCGGCTTGAATAAAAAATGATTCCTGCCTTACATTTTCCTCATCACCCTGCAACGAACCAATTCCACCGATATCACGTTTCTTGCCTAAGTATCGTATTTACTGTCGGACAGATGCTCGCCTTGCAGTTTTGCTGCTCGGATCATCCTGAAAGTGCGCAAGTAATCGGCACAGCCTTTTCGCCCCATTTCCAGATAATCACACGCACAGTTACGTGAAATGCGTTGCATTATGCTGCAGACGCTCTGTTTTCCATCCTGTCATTTTAAATGCACAGAGAAAAGGCGTTCGTGTCATCTTGTCATATAAAAAATAAAATCATTAATAATGCGGTTTTCTTGTGGCATTGTTCCTCGCTGTTAACCTATCCTTTATAAACCCTTGAGCGGGTTACTTCACCGCACCTGAAGTAATTAAGATGTTGTTAGATACTGATAGGTTATTAAATTTATTGTTATTTTATCTGATCACACGTAGCTTCTCGCATGTATTTAGAGTTTACGTTACATGAAAGTATTTTTAGCAAACGGTGCACAGGTGAGTGGTAAAGCACATTGCCAAATAACTATTTATCTCCATAAAATTATAGCTGGAATTATAAAGTCCTTGCTGTTGAAAATACCTGGCATTGTGAGAAAGGGTTGAGAAACCGAAAACTATTTCAGTGATATCCGACGGCCCTTTAGTTGCCTGCAGTTTGATGACTGTTGGGGAGAGTTTTGTAAATCAAAATACTTAACAAGAAAATGGCAAACCTTAATGAGGTGAGGTAAACAGATTATTTCCGTCAATTTCTGAAATGCAGAAACCTACTACAAAACACGAATACAGTTATATGTGTCTCTTTAGATAAAAAAAATATAGATGAGGAAGAGTTAAAAAAAAAAAAAAAACTTGCTTTTTAGCTTTTAATAACTTATTTCAAGACACGTTTTGTCTCAGGGCAATTAACAATTTCCTTCCCGCTACCTGCTTTATTTCTGATCCCAGGTCTGACTTTTCCAGCCTCCACATGGTAATTTTCACATTACAGTCCATTTGAAGGACATCGACCACTTTTGTACATGGATTTCAATAATCATTTTCATTTTTTTTTTTAATTGAAAGCTAAAATGCTTGCTGATTGAAAGTGAAGTGTAATTTTGCCTAATGGTTGTCTTCCAAAATAGAATGTGAGAGAAATTAATGTTTTCAAATATGATTCTTACTCATATGCTCTGAATGACAAGCAGTATTACAAGAGTTTTAAAAGCCTTGCTTAAGTCATTGTTAATAAAATCGCTGGACAAACTCAAAAGAATTCACTAAAGGTCAGTCTTATCATGTAATCACATTTGATTTTTCTTTTTTAAATATATTCATATTTGACAATTAATGTTACCAGCAAAATAATACTGTTACATTATTGAATGAGTGGTAGTGCATATTATAAATATATCCAGAAATCTGCAAAACTGCGGTGACAAAAAAATCATATGTATGTCACATAAATTAATGCATTCTAGAGTGTACATAGTGATCTATTAGTCTGTATGGCTCATAGAAGTGCCTTAGATCTGATCCTCGGGGACCCACAGCCAGTCCACATTTTTGCTCCCTCCCAGCTCCCCAGAGAGCAAAAACATGAATTGGGAAATACTGTCTTAGATCAATGTGGCTCATCCACTTGTTGCATGCAGGAATGCTTGGTATAGACATCAAAAATGATGCCTTGTGCTTAAACTCCGCCTGAGGGACTGAACCTGCTCATCGGTGTGAGGATATTAATCCCCTGTCCCTAAGGACACCATAAACTGGGAATAGGGACTGAGGTGAGGTGAGAGCTGCGTACCATAAACAGCTGACACAAGTCTGGAAAAGAAAGGACTCCTAGGCCTATTGTTTTGCTTAAATTTGATTGGCTGCTCAGGGAATGTCAAAAATACCCTGTACACAAGAAACCAATAGGAATAATGAAGGACGAAAGGTAGTTGCTGTTGGTTGGATGTTTTTGTGATGCTGGTATGGTACCTTCTGCTAAGCATCTGCTAGAAGGATAGCACTTGGCTGTTGAGGTTATGATTGTGCAACTGTGTATTAATAAAAACTTTATATATCAGTAAAAAAATAAACCCTTCAGGGCTTAAATCTGTCTGTCAGGACATGGCTTGCAGTCTCGGTTAGAATATCGCTGGAGATGGTCTGTCCATCTGCAGTGTTAACAGACAGTAATGGTGAGCGGGGAACCTGCCTGGCCCTCAAACATGTGTTTTTTTTTGCGTGTTTCTTGCCTGCGGAAGAGCGGTACAGCCCGTCTGTCTGTGATTCTGCGTCTGGTGGTGGAGGGGATAGTGGTTACGAACCTACCTGGCTGTCTCCTCCAGAGGCCATTACTGACAGGCGGCTCAGCCCGTCTTCCGCTTGACGCGCCTGTCCAAGAGCCCGTTACCGCCGGGCAGCGTGCGGTGACGTGCTGGCGGACCTTATGGTCGGCTTTTTTTTTGTTTTTTTCTTGCTCTGCGTTTCATTAACCTGTCCAGTGAAGCCTGGAAGTTTCTGGCAGGAACTGAAAACCGGTTGACATGGAAAAATCTGGAAATGATTAAGGTGGTCGTACATGGGGACAGTAATTAGGTTCACAGAGAGTTTAAATTGCGATGTTGCTGTTTGGTTTCTGGTTGCATTGTTGTCTGTGCCAGTGTTAACCAAGAGTGTTATGTAGGTGTTGGGATTCAGGTTATTTCCTGTGTCCAGGGTAACAGTCCTGAGTTAATGAAACTGAAAGGAAATTTGTACGAGTCTATACCGGCAGAGGTGGTAAGGGCAGTGGAGGGAAAAGAGGTTGCGGTGATGTCCGTGTCCACGGTAACGGGGCTGTGCATCACCAGACCAATGAGAAGGGGGTTGAATGAGTCAAGAGAAGTGAGTGAAAACTGTAAATCAGTGACACGGGAAGTAAAGACAGGATGCACTGCATCATGGGAAGTGTCAGTGAGAGAAGAATGGGGGGGCCTGATCTTAGACTACGGACAGCATGAAGTACCCATAAAACCGAAGAACTCTTGATTATACAGACTATTATCTGAGACCTGCCCTGAGCAAAGATATCGATTCGACATGGAGTCCTTGGATGCACGTTTGGCAGAAGAAAGAGGTTTTTTTTCCAGCGAAAGTGCAAAAAGGGACTGAAGCAGCGAGAGGGGGAGTGACAGACGAGGCAATGACCGAAAGGAAATCAAGAGAGATGGGAGCTCAAGTGAGAAGAAGCTGGACGTAACAGTCTGTGCCATTAATTGCACTGTGCACATGAATAGCGGCGCTTAGAGGAGGCCTCCTTTCTCCTGCGGCTGCTCAGGATCCCAGGGGTTTGGGCCGGATAGAGGGAATGACAGGGCACAGCCACGTATGGACACCAAGCTGAATAAGTGTTGACCAAATGGCAATGCAAAAAAAGGTGGTTTGGAAACCATAACTCAAGTAGGAGGGATAATTATAGGATGTATGAGGTGGAGGTGGTTCATGAACATCTATCATGGTGGCAGCACAGTGCCCAGGATGGGGAGCCGGTGTTGGACCGGGAGAGTTTGACAGTAGAAGTTATAGAGCATGACAAGCAGGAGCAGATAGGGCAACGCGGCAGCAAGAAAAACTGGAAACGGTCCACGTAATTAAAGCACCCGATAAAATGCAGAATAATGGAGGGTGCTGGGCCAGACGGGTCCACCAGCATGACAAAGCGAAAGACCTCGGGGTCCAGAGGACGAAAAACAGGAGGCAAAACCAGCATGGAAGGAGAGGACCAATCGAGTGACTTCGCCGACCCGGGAGTTGGGGGTGGTGGGGGGTATCTGGGGCAGCAGCAAACTCGAAATTGCAGAAACAGAGATGCGGAAAGCCCTGGTGAACTCCAGACTGCTACAGGGCGGCGTCTCGTATTAAAAATGAGCAGCTGATGCAAGACAGAAAATGTTTCCAGGGCTATTTATGATCTCATTATATAGTAGACTAGATTTCCTGGGATAGGTCTAAGAACCGCCCTCCCCCCCAAAAATAAAATAATTTCCCTCTAAAAATATGTAGCGGAAACTTTAAACAAGTTGCATATTTTCTGGTACTAGGCTCAGCTAGGTTTAGCAAATGCATGTTCATAGTGTCACATAAATTAGGGGAAAAATCAACTTTTCCCTCTAAATGTCCAAATCCAGAAACTGTATCTAGAGCTAAATTCCCGATCTGGCAATTTTTTTCTCTCACACTAATATTTGATGTTCTGCTAACACAGCCACATCAAGTTTCCCCAGTTGTTCCTTCAGCCGCAGTTACAGGGCCTTGAATATCTGAGGTTGAAGGGTGAGACGTACAAAGTTCAGTCATCCCCTCTAGGCAGTGTGCATGCCGCATGCCCAGCGCTGTGTCCGCCTCCAAGCGGTACATCTCAATCGCACCTCAGCTTTCCGGCTGCTTTTCACTGGCAAGCCAGGAACGGGAAAGACCAGAGGAGAGTTAAAAATTCACTGAGCCATACTGGGGACATGCCGCTCTGTAAATGCCGAACCTTACCCTACACTCAAAGCTCAGCTGGCCGTTTAGCCAAGTTGACAAAACATTCCGTTGAGAGCTTAGCACTGGCAGACATTACTTACAATTAAGGGTGAAAACTGTGCAGCGTCACAGTAGTATGACATCCATCTGTCTGCCGACCATAGCTGCTTATCCACTACAAGTCCTTGATGGGGCATGGAGCCAATCCCAGGAAGCTTAGGGCCCTCTGGATGGGCGACACTCCCACGCGTTATGGGCAATTTAGAGACACCGGAAGCCTAAAAATGCATCTCTGCGGCATGTAAAGGGCAATCGGTGGAGAAAGCGGGCAACAGGCAAACCGATGTGATCTCCGCACACAGGGCTGGGGGCAGGACTCAGGTCATTATGTGAGGTCATCATGTGCTCCGCCCCCATGCTATACCACATAATGATTTATATTCATCTATAACAATAAATCTATAAATAAATATCAGTGATTTTTTTGTTTACTTAATTTCTTAGGACTATATTTGAAAAGTAGTTTCATTTAATCATTGTTCACAATTAGAAATTAATTGGAGTAATTCAGCTTCGGCACATTTCTCAAGAAGTCAGCTTTGTTACTTATGAGGATAACGCTGCTCTGCTCTGCAAAAAAAGCCTGCAGCGCTCTATCAAATCAGAATATCCATATTGCAAAATCACCCGCCTCGGACGTGTGATGGTCTCACTCATTGCAGGAAATGAGGCTATAACAGCAGGCCTGTAAGTAATTCTATTCCAGATTCAACACACACACACACACACACACACACACACAGAGGTTTGTAATTATATCTTTGTGGAGACTCTCCATTCATTTCTACGGGAAAACTCTAATCCCAACATGACAAGCCTAACCCCTGCTCAGCCCTCACCTTAACCATAAGTAGCTAAACAAAATATGAGACTTTTGGCATTTTTACTTTTTTGATTGCATTTCTGAAAAATGGTCCCCACAAAATGACAGGTTTTTATTCCATTGTGGGGGACATTCGGGCCCCACAATGTAATATAAACATGATCCACACACACTCCGCCTCATACATGTTTTGTGAACTTTCAAGGACTTTGTTGTTGTTCCCTTCCCTGCCTCTAGTGGAATATCAGCACAGAGGCACAGATAAGGGGCTGTGACCTTTTTAAATAATCAATGCTGAGGCTCAAACGGATTGCTAATCTGCCCATTTAGACAAGATTCGGCCCAGATAAGTGATTCCGGAGCCAAGGGAAGTGGGAGCAATTGCATTCAGTGACCAACAATCTCACTGGCCTCCGTGTAAATTGGATTTGTGGGGAGGGGGGGGGTTGTCGCAGTTTGGTGAAGAAATCCAGGAACAATGTGTGCGTGACCTGAAACGCACCTGGAGATGTGATGCACCCCATGAATCACTCTCCTGTGTTATTAGGTTGTAATGTGTGGACGTTTGTGGAATGAATCTAATTCAAATCTATGTTCGAATTTCTGATTTGCACAGACTTGTGATGAGGAAGTAGAATGAACGTATATACATCCTAACGATGTTGCTGATCTTCCTGCTCTGTCCTCACCGTCGGGAGAATGGAAGTAAAGATCTTGCATAAACAAACAGTGCGATTTGGCACATGCCTCAAGCATCGAGGACCAACTCACAAAATACGGCGTAAACATTTGAAATGGTAACTACACAAAGCTCACTTATGACTGAGAGCGTTCCGCATCTGCAGCGAAATGCCTTGATTTTCAGCGTTAATTGTACAGTGATTGCGCCAATTATGCTCATTGTCCTCAGCATCATTTAATTCCTAAAGCACTTGCATCTTCATCATCAGTGCCGTGTCAACCTGTTCTTTATTCCTCTCGTAGTTATTGCTCTTGTTGTCATTAGAGTTGTTCGTCTCTGGTTCATTTCCTGTCCTTATCACCAATTTCCCTGCTGAATGAGTACAGCTGCTCATTGTTGTTAGTGATGAAATCGTCCCTGGTGAATGTCATGGTGAGTAAGATGATCCACACTGTTCCTGGTGAGTGTCATGGCTCATAAGTTGGTTGACATTGGTCTCTGGTGAACTTCGTGATGTATGAGATGGTTGACATTATCTCCGGCGAATGTCATGGCGTATCAAACAATTGACACTGTCCCTAGTGAATGTCATGACATGTACAATGGTTGACGTTATCTCTGGTAAACATTATGGCATATAATATGGTTGACATTATCTGTGGTGAACATCGTGGTGAATAAGACTTGACATTTTCCTTGTTGAAGTCTGTGGTGAATAAGATGGTTGACATTTTCTCTGGTGAATGTCATGGTAAATAAGACTGTTCACGTTTTGCTGGTGAAGCCTCTGGTGTATAAGATGGTTGACACTGTTCCCAGTGAGCATCCAAGTGGATAATATATGGAATAGATGTGATTTATATTCAAATATTCAGTACCAGCCCTAAAAATAATTTAGTTATCTCTTCTAAGATATGCTGCAATACTAGGTAAAGTTTTTATTTTGGAACATTGAACTATTTGTTAGAAAAGTCTATATTTGATGCAAAAACAAATATTTTAAGGTGTTAAGAGAAGATATATTTTAGTCAATAGTCTTTGACACAAAATATCTACAAACTCTCAAGACACAGTTCCCTTGCAGTCTTCCATCTCGTTATTGGTCCAGGCACAAGATAAAGGCATCGCAAAACTGAAAAACAAGCTTAAGAAAACAAATTTGTAGAAAAACAAAAAGTATACAAACAGTGAGAACATAATTTCAGTTACTCTTTAGTGCTTAAAGTCAAGGACAGACAAGTCTCCTTCTATCCCTCCATAGTCTGGCACAATTTTGACATTTTATGAAATGATATCAAATCAGACAGGGTTGATAATGGATCTAACAAGATCAGTATTCTTCTCTTAATGTGCATGGCAAGAAAAGTTGCTCTCTGACAAAATGAAATATGACTAAAATTGCCGCTGGGATGAAAAGCAATCCTCTTTATGTTGGACGACGCCTAAATGAATCTGAGTGAAGTATGGTGGTAGTATGTAGAAAACTGTGTTTTTGCCTGGGTGATGTCAGCAGATTTCGTAAGTAAATCTCAGGGCTAACAGATAGTGGTGACGCAGCTGTGTCTCCATGATCGTGTGGCTGCAGTTCGTGGCAAAAATAAACACATTGTATGCCATGAAATGTTACTGTGTCCGCATCTCGGTACAGCACCCGGGCCTCGCACCCGTGCTCGGAAATAGCCCCCTCTGCTCGTCAAGGCAGTTGAAAATGAAGCAGCCGCTTTTATCTGTGGATAGATAGTGGCTTATAATTAGTTTAATTAGCCAAAAAGCTCAATTCTCGATCCGGTCCCAGAGTAAATCTGGATTGACATAGCTACAAAGATCGCATATGTAGTTACGGTTATTGGCAGGTTTTCTGAACACACATAAGTGAATGCATATTGCTGAGGTTTTGCAAGCAGGGGCCTATAGAAGGGCTGGGCCACGGGGCCACTGGTTTTAGCTGAAAGCTGATTGGCCCTCAGAGTGCATCTTCCCCTGTCAGTACTTCTCTGTCCCTCTGGGGGGAAATAATTAGAGACAGGATAGTGTGAAGTGGTGACGCCGATGATTATTTCCCTGCTTTTAAAATTCATCAGTGTCTCATTGGTCACCAAGTGCTTTTTATCAGCATTAGGCTGAGCGGGCGAGCAAAGGGCTTCTGAGAGTATGTGCCGCCAGGTCACCATATCTGTGTGTTTACAACTCTGCTCAACTGCCTCGGCCGCCAATTAGTGCTGTCAAGAACATAGCATTCATTTGTCTGCTCCAGTTAGAAAGAAACTGGGCTACAGATTGCTCTGTGGGCCTTAATGTTCTTGCTATTTACATATCTGTTTCACTCCATGAATACGAGAGTAAATTCCACTCAGTAATATGGGCACAAGTAAATACAGGTGGAAAAATGCAGGATGGATTGGAAGCAAATTTAAACAGATTAAAGCACATTGTCCAGCCTTACTGCTTCAACTCATGGGCCAAATGTGGTACATTTAGGGAGGCTACACTGCTGTGAGAATGGTTAAAATGAGGTGTTGTGATCCAGATAAATATGATCTATTGGTTCTTCGATGGAAATTAACTGGATATAACACTTAGACAGTAGTTGTTTTTTTGTTTGTTTTTTTTGATTATTTTTTTTTAGTTATGTTGTTATGTTATGTTGTAGCAAAAACCTACCTTTACGTCGAAGACAAAAGATCCAGTGTACTATGATATTAGCTTCCAAGGCTAGCATTGGGTCAGGACCCGTAGTTCTATAACTGGAGAGATATCATAGAACCACAGGGATGAGAAGTGAGTATATTATGATCAAGGTGCAGCAGCTGAAAGCAAAGAGGAGCGTACCCAAACACAGGTCATCCCGCGGGCTGACAAGAGCGTGAGCACAGAGGCGGGTGAAAAGATTTCAGCGTGAGTCATGCGTGTCCTGTCTGGAAATTTTGAAAGGTGTAACGCAGCTCGATAACTTAGCGGCATTGTGCAAATCGCCCACGAAAGCACTTATTTTCAGGCCAAGCGGTGCGAATACCGTTGATGGCGTTTACGAAGAGACAAAGGACCAGATGAAGTTGAAGTTATTCGTTAGTCTCGATGAACAGACCTCAACGGAACAAGCCGCTTTACAACCCAGACAGCCCCCCTCCAACTGAGAAAGCTTTTATTGTGCTGTTAATGGTGTGAAGCATTGCCCAGCGCCCTGAATTCTATTATACGGCAAGTTTAATCACAGCACAGTGCGCCGCGTCAAGAACGGTGAGTGATTGTCGTCTAGTCAAGGTCATGTATACTGGCCCACGTTAAAAAGAGATGTGTGTTTGACGCAGGAGTGCACCTAGTCTTGGCACTTGTGCGTTCGCTCTCATCCAACAGGAGCAGGAGGTACTCTGTTCAGTTTACAGAAGCCTTTCATGGAGAGTCAGCAACCAGCATTGGGTGGGAGGTCAACTCCAAACCGTACCATGTGAACGTCAGTGAACTGACAGCTGTTGCCCAAACCCTATCATCACATTGACAGGAAAGCACAGACTATTTTTTTTTCTTTTCCTGCTTGGTTGGATGACATCAACACCAATGGGCAATGTTTGACAGACGGCTGCTGGGAATGCTTCTTTAGGATTCCTGTATTTATACATGTATAAAAAAAAAATTCCAAAACTGTCTTTAGCACTGTAAAGTCATACCATAGGCTCTGGAGAAACGTTGTTTTGTTTTACTGTGTATTGTACATGGCTGAGATGACAGTAAAGCTTAACTTGATTTTGCCTTCACATAGCCTTTTATTCGTACCTGTAATCTTGCAGAAAAAGGTAAATGGCAGAGTCTTTGCCAAGATGCTCTTTGTATAAAGCATTTTACGCAGTCACAGTCTCAACACTGACTGAGAACGATTCAATTTAGTTTTTCTTACCAAAAGTCATTTAACGGGTAAAGTGAATTACTGGCTAATCGTAATGATATGTTTCTATTTACATATTATTGTGAGGCTGTCAGAACAACAAGGCATTTTGTTCTCCGTCTAGATTCTCTGAATATTCTCTTAACGTCTAATCTTGATGAGTCTGTTTACACAACTCTCCGCTATTGATCAACCTGACACTGTCACGTTTAATTTTGAACCTTTTTAAAATCCTCATGCTAACAACCATGCAATAAACCAGCGAAGCACACCATATACAGTAGTGAGGATGGGCACTCTACAGTCTGCGTTAAGTCTAATGCAACGCTTAACATTTTAATGCCATTTTGCATTGATTGATGCGTCTGAGAACTTTTTAGAGAGCGTCGCTGGCACGCTTGCTTTGCGCCATAGATAACTCCGGTAAATCATGAGCAAACCTATTGCGAGCAACGGTTTACTGCTTGGCTGAAAAGCTGTCTGCCTCTGATGGCGAAGATGACTGATTACCGGGAGTCTGCCTCCGATGCAGTACATAATTTACATCTTCGCGATGCTATTCAGTCGTTGCAGTTGTTTCTGTCCCTGTTACGGGCAACACTTTGTTTCCCATTTTAGCCACGAGCAGATTGAATAGTGCGGCATCCATGCGGAGAGCAGCGTGACGCGCGTAGCCGCCTCAGCTAGCTGCGCTCAAATGAAGTGAAGTTAATTTAGCGGCAGCGTAAGCATTCTGCTTGTCTGGAAATCATCTACAGGTGATGGGGGCAGGGGGGGTGGGGTGCAAATTTGCCGTTCGTTTCTGCATCGGTGTGCGTTCCTCCGTCCGTACAGGGCTGCTGACAGAAAACAAATTCCACGAGTCGCTCTTCCAACATTCTCTACTGTCGGAAACGAAAAGTTCTATATTTCATTACCCCACACAGGTGTAGCCGTCGAAGCTTCTGCAGTCCCAAAAGACTATCATAAATCAAAATAACAACATGCATCCTGTTTGTATCCCTGCCAGCATCAGTTTTATTATTTCCTCACGAAATACACATTCCTTTTCATTATAATAGAATAGTTTACCGAAGTCGTTTACAATATGCAGTCAGGGAAAATTCATGACTACATAAGTGTTTTTTGGATGGAGGATTTGCAGGCCACCCTCATTGTTCCTGGGGTGAGGTTCCTTGCCCCCCCCAAAAAAAATGTCAGTTGTTAACATATCTGCAGTAGTATGGCTGCCATATAATTTCTTGTCTTTGGCAAGATCCATGTATATACAATAATACTGAAGTAAAACAATGAAATTGCTTTAAAGGGAAAAAAAATGTGTTTGCTGTGCAGTAATAACTCTTCATGGATGAGCGAAATTTTAATTTTTACATTTGGTCGTCAGGAATTGTGTCAAAGCAATTCTGTCAGTGTGATAATAAGTCTCAACTATATTTCACATAACCTTTTCTCCATTTGCACTAAAACATGTCAACCAGATGATACCACTGGCCTAATTCACCAAAAATAAGGATTTATTTGTGTGATATTGTGGCCACTGAACTGTAAAATATAAACTCAAAATATAAACTTTTCAGAAGTTATTTAGGTAAGTTTCTCAGAAACTATGCGCGTATTTAATGCTTTTTGGCAATAAATCACATCAATATTTATGATATGCAAAAGTGAAAATAGCCTTTGGAGAAAACTTTGTTTTTTTTTTTTTTTTTTTTACTGGTTAATTAAGTATGGAGAGATGCACCGCTCACCACTGGGCTGAATTAGCCTCCTGCATGGACATGCGTGCGGCACCACGACCACTGTTAAAGAGCACGTCTTCTGGCCTTTGAGCTGGACCTTCAGATGTAAATCGGATCATGTGCTTTTAACCAGAGGCACTCCCCTCTGGGCATTGGCAAGGGTAGAACCGGACAGTTTGGGTCTTTTTACTGGATTGGACAAAGCCAGACAAATCAGGTGAAGTCAGGCATTAAGGTTTCCACATCAACCTTTTACAATATGGTTAGGGCTTACCCAGAATTCCAAGCACAGTGAACTGTACACAGCACAATTATCAGTCCTTATAATGCTTTGGTTCCTTTTGCTTTGACTGGTTATTTTATTAGTGACGTTTGTAAGATTCTGTGGCGTTTTGTTTGCGTTCTGGGTGTGGGGGACGTCCTGTAGCTGTGTTTCGGTATATGGTGTGCTTTGCTAGTTTATTGCATGGTTGTTAGCATGAGGATTTTAAAAAGGTTCAAAATTAAACGATACGGTCTGTTTTTCGTGTATATTCTCGCGTATACTGCTTATTACAGAATATATTCTGCATACTGCATATATTTTGTAATGTGGCGAGGTGGAAAATGTATTTTGTTGCCAAGAATATACAAAAATGTGGTCAATTGAGAAATTTATCACTTTAGTAAAAATGCAGAGGAAATTTTCATTAAAATTTACATTTTCCAATCAGTTAATTAGGAATTTAATTAATTTAGGACAGTTTGACTTTGACTAAACAGGTAGAACCATGTGATGTATTCCACATGTGCTGCTTATTATGAGCTACTGTAGCAGGAACAATCTCGATGATCTAAGCATATAATTGTATGGGTCTGCATTTCTTAACGGTCCAACAAATTACAGACACAAAGTAGCCTAACGAGACTTGAGAGAATTGAAAGACATCTCTGCGATTAAATATGTACTTTTATGTTTAGAATAAAACCGTATGTGAGAGTGCCGATTTAATTATAGAAGTATTTTATCCCCCGTGTTATTGTTGATAAAACGGCATGAAGGAAAATGAACGTGGCTTCGTGTTTTGGCAGTTTTCGTTTTTTTTTTTTTTTTTTTTAAATTCTGAAATCTGTTGTGTAAATATTTTTGGTCTCACTACGCCACTCTGTATAGCACCACGTTGAGCTGAACCAGAAACAGATGGATCTTTCATTCCTAGCTGCCGATCGACGTCTTCCCTCAGCCAAACGGATACAAATACGGAACAAGCCTATTATGACCAGCTGTGTTTGTTTAGTGAACGTTTCCCTCAGTTGTTCCTGTAGCTCAACAAGTGGTGCATTGCGCTGATAATTTCAAAGGTCACTAGTTCAAATCATGGGCAGTGCGTGTAAGTTGTTACCCTTCCCACTGTTTTAAGTCGCTTTGGATAAAAGTTTTGTGTAGATGGATAAATGTAAACATCTCCAGTTGGCTACCCTAGTTGCTTTTGGCCATCTCTAAATAAAAGTAAATAAAAGCATTAAACTTAATAAACATTGGCTGGCACCTTTGAAATATCGCAGGCTTGTATATTTCACCCTAATGCCTTATATATTAAGGTCTTGCGAATTATGGCTGACATTTTGGTAAAATGCTGAAATGAAATTGGCTGAGGGGAGCTGAGAGGCACGGAGTGTAATTCACTGCGCATTTTCGTACTACGCTACTACCCGACTCCTCTTGTCAGAGTAGTTCAGTGATTTGCAGGAAAGTTTTTTTTTTGTTTTTTTTTAATGCAGGTGTAGTTTGTCATTTGTAGTTTACATTTAAACATTTAAAGAGAAAAATACAATATGTAGGAGCAGTGTTCCCTGCCTGTGGGTTCCGTTTCGGAGGGAGAGCAAGATCTATGGCCTCAGTCTCATTGGCATTCCACGCACCGCCGCCATTCGGGGCCTAACCTTGTTCTTCGTCAGGTATTTAGTCTGGCCTGGGCTCTGCTTTGATCCTCGGCCAATTACCCAGCGCCGTACTATTGTGGAACATGTAATGCGGGGGCCCCGGGGGGGCGCTGTGTATTTAGGAACAGCTGGGTGCGTCAAGCTTAGGTGTGGGCTGCGCCCCCGTGCATCTAACAATGCGTCCTGATGGATTTAGCGCTTTAAAAGACAGCCCGATCGATATCCAGAAAAAAGAGACGGATGGATGGCTGGATCAAGGGTTTATAGAAGCGGGCAGGGGCTGCCATTTGTGTGTAAATTTACAGGCATCCGCTTCTTGAGACTGGGCGCTGTGGTGTTCCGCCGGTCAGTAGAATCGCCTCTAGGGCCGGGGCGTTTGATTCCCACCCCTCACTCGCCTTTGCGTGGGACGTTTGCACACTCTACCCACATCTGTGTGGGTTTCCTCTTGGCGCTCCAGCTTCATCCCATCCTTCCAAAGCATGCAGTTAAGCTTATTAGTGCTCCAGATTCGTCCATGGAGCGTGTGAAGGTTTTCCCTGAGATGGACTGGCATCCCGTCTAAGGAGTCCCCTGCCCTTTGATTCCCGGGATGGGCCCAATGCAGTACCTGATAAGTGTTGATGGAAGGATTGATTAGTGGATGGATGGATGGATGGATTGGTAATTTTTTCAAATTTTCCCCAAAAGTGGTTTAGATTATATATAGTGGTGTCCTAGGGTGGTCAGGGTTCGAGTCTTCGTCATGGCTCCGTGTGTGTGGACTTTGCATGTTCTTCCCATGTCCTTCTTGGAATTACCTCCAGGTACTCCGGTTCCCCCCCACCCCCAGTCCAGAAACAGGTTGAGGTTAATTGGAGTTACCAAATTAACTATAGGTATAAGTGAGCATGCCCTGTGCTGGGATGTTCCCTTGCACCTATAGGCTTATGACCCTGAATAGGATAAGTGAACACGGAAAATGAATAGAGAAATAGCTGCGTTTTTCATTGTAATTCGGGCCTGTTTGCCCTATGGTTTCCTTGTTTGTTCGACATGCTTGGCCTTTCAGTGGGTATGACTCGTTGATCAGCAGGCCCTGCAGGTGACTGTGGGAATTACCTGTTGAAATAGCATCAGTAAGAGGGTCTCCCCAAAAAGATCCTCAGATTGATTTGTCTGGGACGTGTAGTAGGCAGATGTGTCTGACAGAATGAGCGGCTCTGGAGGAGAGTAAACCAGAGGTGATAATGATAAGGTGGAGTTAGTGTGAGGTGAGAGTGATGCCCTGGCCTTCATCCCCTCAAAGCTGTCGATGGCTGGAGAAGACAAGAGGAGCGTGCTAAGGCCTGTATGGCCTGCTCTTCGGCTGACTTCGGAGGGAAAAAGAAAATTTTACGTGAGAACAGCCTCAAGAGCGAGTTTAAATATTACTGTCACCTCGATACAGGGAGTCGACATGGATGATGTGGGCTTTCTTTGGTGACCCAAATACAGCCACCCCTCCAGGCTACAGAATGTGGCAGAGCATTTAGAGGCGTTTATTTATATATTTCCGTAATTCATTTCAGTGCAAGGTTATGTGTATTCACTTCCGAATATAAATCTGTCAAATGGGTCAATGGGACACGGGAAATCACCTTGAGACTTGATGTATTCACAGGAATCGTGTCATGTGACTTTGGCGTATAATTAAAACTGGATATAGCCTTTGGCCTCGACGGGTATTTGCGTAGATTTTGTTTAAAATTGGATTATACTGATCCTTCAACAAATCTCAATTTGAACATCTCTCTTGGGAGATGCAGACCTACGGATGTCTATCTGCGGACGGCAATTACTCAGAAGATCGTGTTGGGTATGACAAGAGCAGTCAACATGTATATCATGCCCACTCAGTGGAGCCACAAGGCAATGTGGGCTAACGGTTATCAACGATGTGGTTGACATTTAGCATTAAGGAGTTGCATCCTCAGTGCTTCATTTTTTTGTGATTTTTTTGGAGCCCTTTGAGTGAAGTGCCAAAGCCATTAAACCCCATGTGACTCGTGGGTAAAAGGGCACCAGGTTGACCATAGATCGTTTCCGACGTCTAATTGGCCAAAAGGAAACCGGGGCCACTCCTTCGGTCAGACGTGGCGTTTCTCCTCTCCTGGGTACCTGGTGCCTTTCTGCTGATTCTGCATTTCTGCTGCTCGCTCTGACAGCGGCCCAGTGCACCCAGAGAGAGCGAGCTAGTGGAAGGCAGCTGCGTTTCTGTTCCTGTCCTCGGAGATGTCTGGGCCCGGTGCTGGCACGACTGCTAATAATAAAGCAGGCCACGGAGAGTCTGTCATACTTCCTGGAATGTCCAGATGTGCCTCTCTAGTTATCTCGGGCTATTTTTAACACACCTCACCCCTATTGGAGGGACAGGAGCCGCACTTCATTATTTGTTCGCTAAGCAGATGCCGGGCAGGTTAGGATTTCTCAGCGCAGGGGGAATTCAAGTTTGCCAGCAAACAGGGGTGGCCACCTCTCCATGGGGTCCCCTGGCGGACAGGAGAGGATGTTATTAGCTTAAAAGTGTAATGTATGTGTGAGAAGCAAAAGGTCAGCTGCCTCGGATGAGATGTTGATAGTTTTAAAGTAAATCATGTCTCATTCTCCGAATGCAGAAATTATAAATGTGCAGAGTTAAGTAGTGTTTTGTTTGGTTTTGGTTCTGCATGCAAAATATAACTACATGTCATTGCAGGAATTATGCTATCACCAATGGCTGTCACTGTGTGTTGAAGTTCTTGTTACCGGCGAACATTGCTGGAGTCAGCTGCTAAAGCGACAAGGGTGGCAAAGCCAGAGGAATGGCACAATCCCGCAGCCATCTACAGCGTAAAGTTGAGGTATGACAGGAAAATGTACATCCCCCATAGTTAGGGTGGATGAATGACAGGAAAACGTGCATCTCCCCTAATTAGGCTGTAACAACTGTAGTAGTAAAACACATGAGTTCTGCACGTAGGAGATGTAGCAGGAGATGATGCTGGGTGGGCCAGCACAGTGGCTCAGTGGGTAACACTGGGCCTTCTCGCCTGCATGGTTGTTGGCTCAAATCCCAAATCCTAGCTCTGAGCATGAGGAGTTCTTATGTTTACTTGTGTTTGCATGGACTTTATACAGGTGAACTGGTATCTGTAAATGGGTAGTCTAACCGAATTGTAATAGACGACGAGATCTTGCTGCAGTATCAGGACAGAATTCAACTCATTTACCCAGAAAATACGAGGGAGTTTCCATGCTGAAAACCTTAAATTAGCCAAAAGCAGTGCAGTCTCCAGTCCGCAGACAGGTTTAAACAAAGCTTTTTCACTGTTGTGGTTTGGGTCACTATAAAAGTTTATACGCTGTGAAAAGCTGAGCACGAGTTTTATTAAGTAATTCATTTACTGCTGCTTTTGGAATTGTTTGACAGACGAAGCACACAGGCCATGACCAAAAAATCCAGTCCCCCAACAATCCATCCCATAACATTCTCGCTGCTTTATAACCCTTTTTCTTTGCAAGCAGAACTGCCACATTTTCTCTGTGCACATGTAGGTGAGAGTGTAGGTGACAGTTTGCATATATCTTTTCTGCGTTTATGACATCTCATGTGGTTATATGTCAAGACATGGTACGTCTTCTAACAGCCACGGGCCCAGACTGAAGCCTATGTGTGTGTGTGTGTGTGTGTGTGTGTGTGTGGTGGGGAGGGGGTGGTCAGGTATATATTACATTGGTATGTGATAAAAATTTGCTATTTTGATATTGTGGGAGCCACTTTCTCCATCCTCACATTGGAAAACTCAATTTCATGAAAATCTGTGACTGCAATCAAAAAACTAAAAATCTCAAATGCCTTGTATTTTGTTTGGTTGCTTATGGTCAAGGTTTGGGCTGAGTAGGGGGTAAGGTTGCCATTGTTTGAAATTAGGAAGTGAATGGACAGTCCCCACAAACATATGAAATGTGTGTGTGTGTGTGTGTGTGTGTGTGTGTGTGTGTGTGTTCTCATATCCCAGAAATACAGGATGTACATGCATCCCCATCCACTGAGACCTTTCAGTGAACCCATAGGCAGAAATGACAGTGACCATGGACACGCCCTGCTGCTATACAGGCATAAACAGACCCATGTACATTATAATATAACTAATAACTGGCTAATCTTACTAATACAACTACTATGACTTGGATATAATCCCCATTCACACATTTATCAACCCCCAGTGGCGCATTTAGAAGTTAATGTGAGGGACATTTCATTTTATGCAATGATACCATGAGTTCTGTGTTTTTGTGTGTGTGTCTGTGTGTATATATATATATATATATATATATAAAAAAATAAAATGACTATTTAGAGATTTTGCTTGAAATAGGAACCTTATGTTATTCGTCATCCTGAGGGATATGGTGTTGTGCTGAGAGCAGTTACCCAGCCTGCCCTGCGACAGTGATGCACACAAGACCCCCCAGCCACTACAGCAATCCTTTGGCAGGTGAGAAGAGGCATGAGACCAAGCAGCACACGTGGGTTGAGGAGCAAAGCAGAGTGAAGGGAGAGTCGCCTGTTATGTTGTAGTCCGGTTCCTCATTAGCATAACCTCCAATCGGTTTATGTTAAATCCTTCAGCAATTCATGTAATAAATAAATATGTCATGTCCTCTTTCTCTTTCTCCTACTGGTGCGGAATAGATCCTCATTTCACACCTAAACCACAGTGAGATGGGGTTTAAGTCGCCGGGATTAACCCTCCTTGGCCAAATAGGACGTATAAGGAAATTTCCGCTGAAGGAAAAGCCATCCAGTCTTCTCCTGGGAATGAAAATGGAAGCAGAAAATAAAAGGGGGTTTCCGCTGACCAAATATCAAGAAGCTCCTAGTGACGTCAGATCCGGATTTAGTTGCCTGCAATATACTTGTCTGTCATCCCCAATTGTAAGAAATTGCATCTTTGTTCTTCTGCAGCCCTCAATCGATGTGACAGCAGCAGACTATAAACCCAGGCAGCATTAAATTGTCCTCATGCTTTTTTAGAATCCAGGCATTGATATCACGGGCCCAGTGACAGATGGGGTTGAGGAATCTTCTCGCACTCGTGTTCCGATGTGGCATTGTCAGGCAGAAGCCTGAGCAAGTCTGGGCTGGCGTTCAGATGTGTCACCTCGCGAGGGACGCAGTAGGGCTGCACCTGGGAGAGCCCACAAAATCTAAGCTGCTGTTTGCGAATCTTGGGTTGTGTCAGAATGAACTCATAAAACCTGACTTTTTCATAGCTGGATGCGTCTCAAAGTGCTGTTGAGATTGCGGAGGAGGTTTCTGCAATCCGCCTGGTGGGGATCCCGGTATCAAAACACAGAGGCATTATCCTCTTCCTCAATTGTCTTCTTTTCGGGCGACACGAGAAACCAGTATGAAAATGTGATATGTGTCCTGAAGAGAAACCCGGCTTATTCTGAAGAGCTTGATGTTTCCGGCCAGCTACATGACAAAAATAGGATTCCCACTTGCCAGTGCTGCTGCTTGAACTCCTGGATCTGAGATGCTGAGCTTGCTAATGAGATCATCAAGCAGGCTGGTAGTTGGGAGGTGGAAACAGGGTTCTCTTCCTCGAGGTGGATCCCGCGTCCTTATTGCCGCCTGGCAGCTTGCTGAACAGTCCCTGACTGTTCTGTCGTTGGGTTTAGCGGCGCTGCCGAACTAGAGGACATCCAGATAGATGCTGTGCATAACACAGAGTAAGGAAGCCCTAATGCTTTTGCAGCGGGGGACATGCTGCAATGGAGATAGGTCTTCCGCTCCTGCTTGATGGTCTCCAGCACCTTGCTGGAATGCCTCTCTGTGCTCTGCCTCAGGCAGATGGCATCCAGAGGAGAAACACGGGGCAAGGTAATATTCAGGCATGAAACACATCTGAACAAAGACAAAACGGCTCCAGTCTTCAGCTGCATGCTAAGAAATGATCTTTGCAAAAAGTAATATGAGATGTACAAGAAATAACCATGCTGTTTAAATAGAGGAGGTATTAATATTGGTCTTTTGTGGTGGCTAAGGCTTGCCATGGAACGACTATGATGTCAGTGTTGGAAAGGGGCTGCCGCGCATTGACGGCGGTAACAGAAGACTGGAGTGACTGCGGAAAGCAATCGAGTGGATTTCCCAAATCCTTTACGTAATACAACTAATGGGTTTTTGATTCTGGAACATGATGATGACCAGGAAAGTGAGTAAAAGACAGCAATGATATGGACCTGAATAAGCTTATTTGGGGTGGGGGGAATCAAATGTCCTGCACGGGTAAATCAAGTGGCTTTGTTTTGCTTCTGTTTTTGTTTGATTTTTTTTAAGCTGTCACTGTATATATTGGTCTGTCTCCTCTCCCCCCAGTCTGGTTACTCCCCTTCTCCCAACATTCCTCCTTTTGGCCCAAAAAACAAAATGCAGAAAGTTCACCCCAGGTCCTTCCCAAGTTCCTTTGGTCATGTGACATTGTCCTCAAGCTGAACAACCCAGATGTTGCCTCTAAAAATCAGGGAGAAGACCTTCCCACAGGATTTTAGCAATAGGAAATAGTTTTGGAGCTACGGACGGAAAAAAAATTGGATGAGAAACGACTGGACTAACACTAGGCGAGAGAATGAGTGTCTGGCATTCATCACCAAGGAGACAGGAGAGATTCAACAGGGACACCTCTGAGACACTGTTAAGGAGTGTGACTTTCAGGAGGTTCATCCTGCTGCAGGACTGCTGAGACCTGGAGAAGAAGAACATTCACTTCAGGAGCCAATCAGGTGTTAAGGAGAGGTCATTCGACCCTTGAGTTCTCTTGCATGAGATCCCACTGTCTGAACATTCAAAACATCTTAGTTATCCGACAACCTCCTTAGCAAGGTCAACACCTCCAAGCTCCAGAAGCTCAAACAGCAACTTTTGTTTGAAAGAATCCCTTAGCTGGTCGTCAGTGTTAGCCATCAGCTAACTGCAAAAATAATTCAGTTTTATTTAAAATCTATTCCATGGCTGTTCTTTCCTTATATCCCCCTGGAAGCAATTCCTAGGCTAATTTGAAAATTAGGCAGGTGTTATATGCATACTGTATATCTTATAATTGGGGATTTTTTAAGAAAAGACTTAGTCTTGGTATTACCGCACCATATTAGTCAAATTAATTCTTCAAGCAGCATTCATAATTTCAGCTCTATTTTTGTTAAAAGAAAAAAAAAAAAACCCGCTTATTGTCTGCTTTACAGAAGCTTCCTTGGATATAGCCCCCACTTTCCTGCCGTGTGTGAGATCTCGCCACGGCCACACATTTCCAAACATGAACCTAGGTTAATATGGGATCACCCTGACACCTGCGCTGTCTGGACTCCTACAGCCATCTTTATGACACAGCTCCGCATGCTGGCACGTACAGGTCAAGACGCCCCCAACCCCGTCTGTCACCGGGTTTGTTTGTTCGCGAGCCGGATTCCTTTGCATAACTAGCTGTGTTGTAAAAAATGTTATATGCCTTGATAATTATGGTAATATCCCACCTCTGACTCCAGCAGAAGTTTGGTAGATCTTGAGATCTTTCTGTGGTGTGAAGGAGTGCCAGCAGTGTGTATTTTCTTCACTTTCATTTTCATGCCTCTTCTTCATCCCCTCTTAAATCCTCATCCCCATATCGTTATTGGCCAAACTGGTCCAAGCAAAGTACAGGTACACATCTTTATCAAGGCTTTTTTGGCTAAAGGAAAAATGAGACAAAACCCGCATTGGCAGGCAAGCGGAGCGTCACTGAAATCCCTGAAAGGTTTGATTTATTACATTAATCACTGATGGATTTCACTAACCGATCGGAGCCAGTTTAATAAGAGATGGGACATAATGATCCAGTAAGCGTTCTCCAGCTTGGTTCTGCTTCCTGACATGTGCCTGACTGCTTGGCAAGGTCTTTCTCTTCACTGCAGGCTTGCTTTGAGCATATCTTGCGTTCAGCCCTGCCACGAAACAGCTCAACCGATAGGACTGCTCTCGGTAAAACGTCTAAGCCTCGAGGGCTTATTAATATCATGAACTTGCTATTTCAAGCAGCAGAATCACAGAAAGCACCGGAAAGGTCCCGGGCATAACAGCCGCATGGGGTTACTGTGTGTGAGCCACACAGGATTATATGTTCACGTGTTTATGGTATGTGCTTCAGCTTATAAGAGTGTGCCGTTTGCATGTCAGAGATGTTGACGGTGAGATTTCTTATGTGTGTTTACAACTGTTTCCTCCTAACAGCTCCACAGCTGATACGAATGCATACACAACTGCTTATCTATCGGCGCCCTGGCAGCTTACAGTACCACACAGACAGCTCGGCCTGCTATTGGACAGAAGCTGGTACTTTAATAGGTGGGAGCCTATCGATATATTATCAGAGGTAACAGGGATGTAATAACAATGAAATATGCTAGCAAGCATCGCTGCAGCTGATTGGCTGAAATGCCTCATGTGACAGAGAGCAGGTCATTTATTAGTGATGGGGTTTCTGTTTCAGTGTTACAGGGGCAGACAGCGATAGGAGAAACATGAAAAAGAAAAAAGAGCCTTTTTAGTGCGGAATAAAAATAAAAAATCGAAATCATGGGCGCGTATTGGGGAATAACTCAACATGGCAGAGTCTGGACCAGACAGGTTTACTGGCAAAGAGACAGAAGACAGCAGGTCATTTTGTACCGGTAGCCATTAATAAGGGACTGGAGGAGTTAATCAGCACAAACAACCCTGGTCATGTGACACCACCATCCAGAAATGGCCACACCAGCCTTCTTCTCATGATGTTTTAAGACTTAATCACTATTTCAAAATGATTCTACTCAACAATACAGCAACTGAAACAAGCTATCACAAACATTACCATATTTTAATCTGTACCTTTGCCTATTTCCCTGGCTGCTTACTCAAAGGAAGGCGACATTATTTTAATTTGACAATCAAGTGTTTGCAAGACCGTCCATTGTGTTCTTTGTGCATTTGTAACAAAGCACAATGTCCCACGTGACTGAAGACCTTTACTCTGTAAACTAATTTTATTTGCTAATAGGGTTTAAACAAGGCTTTAATATTTCAGCATATTGATTTGTCTGGTATAAAATTTTATGTGGCCTAAAGCAGTTGCCGTCTAATGGACTTTAAGAAACAGGATCAAAATGTTTTAAGAAAAAAAAAACATTTTTAATGCATCGATTTGGAGATTGCAGTGATGCATTTGGCAGAAAGACAAAGGACTACATCTCTGTTGTTTTTTTCCTTTTCCAGAATGTGCTGTTCTGGATATATTGTTAAATATGTTCTTTGGAGAGCTATTACTCAGCATTGCATGCTGGGTAATGTCATACATCATGTGCTAATGTAATGCAGTTCACCATAATGTACCGCAAATGGCACACATGTTGTCACTGGAAGTAAATGTGACTTTAGCTGCATTAAAATAAATGCATCAGCAATAAAACTCCAGGTATGCAGAGAGATATTAATGCTGAGAGCCTCCTGTGGTCTGGAATATAAAGTAACACGTTCTATGGGCTGTGTTCACTGATTGATGTCTTTGCAAACAGCAGGAACGATCCAGGAATCGTGCATCTGTCCTGCGTCTGCAGGGAACAAAGGGCTGCCTTTGGTCACTGCACAAAAGCATGCGCGCGCACTCATTGTGAAGTTATGTCAAGGCCGATGCCATTCTTTATTGCTTCAGAGGGTTTTTCTTTTCTCTCATCGTCCTGTGGGCACTCCTGAGACGGCTGTTGACTTGACACGTCCTGCATCCACTGGAATGCAATCTGAGGAGAGTTTTAGCGGAGTGCTGTGTAATTGCCTGTCGGTCCTGAGCGACCCCAAAGCCCGCTGAAGCCCTGTGACGGTGCTTCATAACAGTGAGACGCCACCAGAACTCAGAGCCAGCACGCATACGACCATTATGAGCGCGATGCTGACTGATTAAAAAGCTACAGTGAATTGCTATCCTTTTCTTTTTTTTTTCTCCCACGCTGAGGGTGTGCCTTTCAGCTTGTCTTTGTTCACATTTAACTGCGTGTTGGAGGGTTCTATGTTCAGTGTGAAAACAATGGTGATTTGCATCAAAAGTACAGCTAGCATGAATGGAATGTTAAAGAGTAGCGTTCATGTATGGTATGTATTATGTAAATTTATGTTGAATACCACAGCACTGAATTGTATTATTCCATACTTTTGGTTTACCTGGAATATCAAAAGCCTTTTTGGCAAAATCTGTTGGTAGAATTTGGAAGTATTTGGCAGAGATTATTTATTTTAATTTCTTTACAGTTATGTGTCCTATGACCAGGTTAAGTTGTTAAAAGAAGGATGGATGGATGGATGGATGGATAGATGGATAGGGTGTTGTCATTTTATTCAAACACAACCATTCCCTAAATATACCCAACCAGCACTATAACAAAACTTTTTTCAGCAGGCTGAATAAATTAGACCTATGAGTAATCCCTGATACTTATTCCAAAAAATGACTATATTTATTTATTATTAGAGCCATGTTGTTATTGCGACCCAAGAAACATTTATAAAGGTGCTAATTGCTACAGAACATTTCTCCGAACCTATGGCAAGAGTTCAGTTGACATTCCACATTGTGTTACATAATGTCGTTACAGTCAGCGAGCCTCACTGAGCATGTGCAGTATATCACACAGATTTCAGTGCAGCCAAGTTTTTAATGCTGGTCTCAATAGAAACATTGCTGACTTGTATTGTGGTAACCTAAGGATACTGCCTCTTTACCTACCGTTTCCACGTATGACGTGCCGGATAGCATATTTGCGAAAGTGCAAAAAGAAACCCCACCAGGGGCTCCGCAAATGCAGCGATCGGCATCATTAAATGCTTTATGGGACCTGCTTGACTTGAAGGATTTATGGTGCTGTGGAGGAACTACGGGCGCATACTCAGCCGGCGAGACAAGCTGATCTCCCCCACGACGGCGTGCAGTCTCGTCTACGAAGCCGCATCTAAATCTGTCCTGAGACACAGCAATGGCTCGTGCTGCATGCGTCCCGGTTTCATTTTTCATGCCCGTCCACCTGCAAGGCTGTCGCTCCCATGTATAGATAACATGACCCGTTACCCGGCAGCGTGAGGACGCCCAGACCAGAGCTATGATAGCTGGGATGTGCGATTGACCTTGGCAGGGAGGGATTGGGTTTATAAATTATGGGATGGTAAAATTAAAGATGCCAGGTGAATTCTAAGGCCGAACTGAAAGTTTGCGCCCTGAATATATACAGGGGCAGGGCCACAGGGGTACTGGCCCCAACTCAAAACTGATTGGCCTCCTCACCTGTCACTCACCAGTTCAAAACATATTATTGGCTAATGATATGGTTGGCCCCTCTATATGAATTATGGCCCGTCTTGTGCTTCCCCACCTTAAAAAAAATCTTAAAATGGCCCCTGGTTTATGCAGACATGCTGAGGGATTGTGTCTCCAGTATTCTTAGAAAGAGGTTGGAGGCTGTGTAGGATCATCAGAAGGCTCTTTGTTAAATATTGATAACGAGACACGATTCCTCTGGCACGAGCCACTCCAGCCGACAAGTGCTTCTTATCTTTGAGCATGTTGACAGTAAACCTGCTCTTCCGAGACGTGGCCAATAGCACATCTGAAAAGCGTCAGTCTGTTCTCGCTCCTCTCGCATCGTCCCGGCTGCACTTAGCCGCTCGGCCCAGCACTTCCTTTAAGACAGGCGCATCGGTTTTACGATGGCTGCTCTGACCAGATCCATCTCTGACAATTAATGCCTTTAAATTACCCCCGTGCTGCTCGTATATCTCTTTCAAAATCCCTTTAAAATCCCAGAAGCCTATTCCTTTATCATTTTCTCCCACAATTCTTATTAAACAATGAGGCGTGCCTTATGGAGTCTGAAAGGAGGTGCGTTGTATTTTGGGGGATAGGTTAGGTGGTTAGGTGGCTGTGCTTGCTGTCAGAAGGTTGTTGGTTCAGATCCCACGGGCAGAGTGATTGCGCTGTTGAGCAAGGGCCTTACTATCAGTTACTCCTGGGATTGCCTGGCCCTCCCTTCAGTCATCCGTCGCTTTGAATAAAAGTGTCCGGCGAATAAATAAAATGAATTTGAGGCAAAATTTCATCGCCGCCCCGTGTAGGGGTGGTGTTTTGGTTAATGATGCCCCTAGTTTGATCGTTCCAGAGACCTCATCTACACCCGGCAGTCCCGCAGGCCTTATGAAAGTGTTATGCTCGCATACCCGAAATGCCGCTGACCTTTGGTGGGTAGTTATCTGGAGAGGTTTCCGGTGGTGGAAGGAGGAATGGTGGCGGTAACGAGGATCACTCAGCACTTGGCTGATTTAAAATTCTCCCGTGCCTCTCCTCACCTTTGGCTTTAAGGCTCCCCAGCTCGCAAATGACAGCATCCTTAATGCCCGCGTGCTCTCTCTGTGGGGCGGGAGGGGGGGAGGGTCTCCTAGATTGTCACCCTGGAACACATTTCAAAGGCTGTCCAATGTGTACCCCAACCCTTCACGTAGGTGCATGCATGAACACACACACACACACACGCACACACGCGCGCAGGTTTGTAATTATATCTTTGTGGGGACTCTCCATTTATTTCTTTGGGGAAAACTCTAATCCCAACATGATCACCTTAACCCAGCCCTCACCTTAACCATAAATTACTTTTATATAAACCTTTATATAAACCTAATCCACACACACACACACACACCAAGGCTGAGACCCGTCGGACTCCGTGAAGGTCATAGCTTCAATTATAACATGCCGCATTAATAAGTACAGTTCTCTGGGAGTCAGATGTTTTGGGCTGAAGGTTGTCCAGGCTGGAACGTGCTGAGAGGACAGTGAGGAGCATAGCTTCAGCCTGACACGCGGTCTTCAGCACCGCTTAAGGAAGCCGCACCGGTAACTGCCATAAGAAGGATTCCTTTGCATCAGTTATAATTTAACTTTACGCTGGCATTGATGCACGTATAAGGCACTAATTAAACACGTATTAAATAATTAAGAGCCAAATTTAATCCTGTCAAAGGTGTGTTAGAAAATATGCACACATTGATATATAGCAGCAGAAGGATGAGCTGAGATGAAATTGTATATTATAGTTAATGAAATACATTGTATTTTCTGGGGGTGAATAAAAAAGTGTAGATAAGATGGTGCCCATATTCTAATCGCGAATACCTCTCAGTTTATTTCGTTTTATATCTTACAAAAGATTGATGCAATATGTACTGTGTAAAGTTACGTCCAAGTCAGTTAATGCTATTCGTGTCAGGTAAGAGGTTGTAGATATATACTGACATGCTGAAATAGAGCAAAAGAGGGTTAGTGGTGTATTATTATTACAAGGAGGGCGAGCCGCTCTCCATCCGTTTTAATACCTATTGATAGATTACCGAGTCATTCATGTGGGATTTGTGTCTTTATAGAACTTCTCTGTCTGTATTGATCCACAATCATTCATATGGGAGTAAAATAACAGTACGGCAGCGCCCACCTAACCCCCCGTTACATGCGGGCTGGGCAAAGGATTTTGGTGAGAAATGGCCAGAGAGGTGAAAAATGGAAGTTCAAATGGACTGAGTACCGGTACATCCAGAAACTGAAAATGGAAGAAAAAAAAATAGCTTGATCTTTTCTTTGAGTGTATATGCATTAGCTTACTGTCTGGTCCAAAGATACAGCTTCTGTTGTACTAAAAAAAAACTGAAATGAAAATGTTTGATCACACAGAGGAATCATCTGCTTTAATCTGATATTTAATCTGGATACAAGGAGTACGATATTGAAATAATAGCATGGTATAACAAAATAATTACTATACAATCTTTGTAAAATACTCTGTAAGGTAGTTTTATGTGTGGGAACCTAATAGTTAATTTTCCTGCTTGTTTGTTATCTTTTTTTCCTCTCACTCACAATTTATTAACTCCAATTAGCCTCAGCATGTCTTTGGACTGTGGGGGGAAACTGGAGCACCCAGAGGAAACCCCACGACGACACGGGGAGAACATGCAAACTCCACACACATGTAACCCAGGCGGAGACTTGAACCCGGGTCCGGGGGTGTGAGGCAACAGTGCTAACCACTGCATCACCATGTCGCCCCCCCATGTTTCCATGTAGGCCTAAATCAAATTGCAGATCGCTGTTTCCACGTGAACACGAAGGGTGCTAGTTTAGTGATAACGAGAGAAATTCCGTGTGGGATAAGACACGCAACAATAATTTAGGTTTACATGTCGTTTACAGATCGAAACAAAGCACATTCAGGTGAGACACTTTATGCAACTGAGCAGTTCTGCCTTGACATCTACATGCCGAAGGAGATCTAGTGAAAAATATCCAAAGAAAATGAAAATGAGGAAACTACAATCAGTGTCCTAAAATAGTAATTATTCCTTATAACTGCAAAATATTTTGTCTTATTTTCCTCAGTATTTTAGATCATTTCATGACAGTGATATTTCAAGTTTTAACAGATTAATAAACAGAGAGTCTTAGCTTCCAGTTTATAGATGTGATTGCACTTTGCGCTAACCCAAGTCTGGACCGCGCCAAGAGAAAATCAGAATGCATGGTCAGAAAGGAAAAATCAATGCCAGCAGAATATATAATTTATCTTCTGGAGTGCGGCTCCTGCTAATTTATGGATGACTTTTAACATGTCCACGCTCGCGTGGCCAGAACTCTGCTGGTGTTCATTTATCCCACTTTTATTTTAACGCTTCGGTGGATGATTTGGACGAAAGTTCTCAGCTGGGTCACGTTTGACCTGCCAGCTGACCTTGATATTTAAGCGGTAATGTTCAAACTCAGGTTCGCCGCTCAATATATCGATACCCCGGCCCTTTTGCGAAGCCATGGACGGCACCTGCCATACAACATTAAGCACGCAATCTATATTTCTGAAAGGGCAAGGAGAGGGTGCAGGGAATCGCGGGACAGGGTCATGCGCCGTTTGCCCCACGCTATTTAGATGGAGATTGTAAACCAGGCCCTTTCAAATCTGTACTTCAGTCCCAAATCCAGACCTTGTTTTCAGTTCTTCCAGGAAGTTAGTTTAATAATTACTGATTCTGATTGGTCAGAGGCTTCACACCTGGTAAAGGAAGACTGGAAAATCAGCAGAAGACCGTGCTTTGAACAGCTCTATTGTAAACTAATCTGATCGCTGGAAGTAAAGATTCATTGTTTGATTGATGCATTTTATGCTAAAACATACATTTTAAGAACATACTTCCAGCTGTTAGAATGTAAAGAATCAAGTTGCATATGGCATGCAGAACATTTCTATCCATTTAAGTTCACACATTGACCGCGAACATTCCGCATACTTTATGATGATTCACCAATCTAATTATATTCTTGCTACATCCACAGCTAATATCTAATCAGCACTCCTGGTCAGGGTCACGGCGAGCCTGGAGCCAATCCAGGGAATTTCAGGGCACGGGCATGGGCAGACCTTGGACAGGATGCCTGTCTAGCTAATAATAGCACCTTAAAATGCACTACTTCATACCTAATTTAATATTTATTGTGCAAAAGCATTATAGTTATAAAAACAAAAAATATCTAAAATTGTATTAATTGAATTCATACACCCGGCTTCCATAGCCCATCTTATACAGGGTCTTGGTCACCCCTGACCCAATAACCCATCGATTACAGGGTCTTGGTCACCCCTGAGCCAATAACCTATCGATTACAGGGTCATGGTGACCCCAGAGCCAATAACCCATAGATTATAGGGTCATGGTGACCCCAGAGCCAATAACCCATCAATTACAGGGTCATGGTGACCCCAGAGCCAATCCCCCATCGATTACAGGGTCATGGTGACCCCAGAGCCAATAACCCATCGATTATAGGGTCATGGTGACCCCAGAGCCAATCCCCCATCAATTACAGGGTCATGGTAACCCCAGAGCCAATAACCCATCGATTACAGGGTCATGGTGACCCCAGAGCCAATAACCCATCGATTACACGGTCATGGTGACCCCAGAGCCAATCCCCCATCAATTACAGGGTCATGGTAACCCCAGAGCCAATAACCCATCGATTACAGGGTCATGGTGACCCCAGAGCCCATAACCCATCGATTACAGGGTCATGGTGACCCCAGAGCCCATAACCCATCGATTACAGGGTCATGGTCATCACATCATAGAGCACTCGCACACTGAGAGCAGGATCTGAACCCATGGCCATGGAGGGATGAGGGTTTACCCACCAAGCTGCCTTTCTGTCGTAAGACAACTAATAATGTGATTTTTATTTATGGCAATATAGAGAATATACTTCAAACACCACACTCTGTCAACTTGGATGATAGATACCATTAGTTTGTAGGCACTGCTAAACAATCTTAATAATAAAAATTGGGTCCAATGGTTTGTAGTATTTTAATACACCCCCCCCCCCCAGCATGAGTTCCACGCACCATGTCATAATAAAATACAGTCAGTCCTGCTACAACGCGTGATATCACAGTACTAACCTGTTCTAACGCAATTGATATATTAGTATCCAAGTCCAATACAACATGGAATTACATTTGTATTTGCACGATTTTCAGATGGACAGAAAAGCACTACGTGAACTATGACATCATAAATTCTTAGTGAGAAACACCAGTAGCATACAAGAACAGCTGTCCATGTGACTGACAATGATGGCTGATTCGTGAACGAATCAAGCTTTTAAACCGGTTCTTTTCAGTGAATCAGTCGGAACCGATTTTCAGATCTAATGAATCAAACTTTATATACATCCACACATTGCACAGGTCAAAGTCTTAGATTCTAAAAATATCTCAGGAACTGTCATAGAAAAACACAGCAACATTTTTCATTTGCATTTGCTTTCCGTAGACTGTCTGTAGCCATGTTGTCATCAGTGCCCCACCGCGTGCCGTACTGCTTTGTATTTGTGTGTGTACATGCCTGGCCGCACGATGGCTACTCACTACTCATGACTTTTGGTAATCGACTGAGTTCAGCACGTAAGGTTGTAGCAGTTACTAAACAATCCTCCTGCTCCCCAGCTCCAAGGTGTCAGATTCAGTGAAGCCTCACTAGTTTTATTTCATGTGTGTCTGTTTAAACTTCATGAACTCTGTTTTACCTTCTGGGATTCTGAGCCACAATGTTTTGGTCCAGAGATACTGGTGCTGCCCAATGTCTTCATATTCCCACACACTCATTGGTGACACGTCTTTCTGAAACTCCCACCCGCGGCATGTCTCCCCCGTTGTCTGTTGCTGCTCTGCCTTCTTGTATGAGCTCGACGTGACCGCATGCTAATGTACCACTAAAAAGAAATAGATAAATACGAAGCGTTCTGCACCAGACGGCTCCTGGAGGCTTCTGCGCTGGGGCCTTCTATCAGCACCAAGGACAGCTCACGTCTGATTCCATAACTGCTCACCGTGTGAGGAAAATGCCTTCTCAAGTACTTCGCATTTCCTCAGCAGATGCCATTGTCTAAAGTGACGGTAGACCGAGGGACGCTTGCAGTCAAAGAGCAAGGCCAGCCAGCATCCAGAGCCCCTGGAACTGCTTAAGAACCTTTCTTAAGAATCCATCTGTGATGTGATTTCTCGGCCACCCACGGGATTCAAACCCATTCAAACCCAAAACGTTATAGATCCCAAACTGGCTGAGCTTTACGCCAATTTTTGTGCAGATTATTATTACTGTTTTTCTTCTAATTAAATTGTTTTAGGAAATTTATTTTAAACAGCGTATTCTATCTGAATCTGAATCTACCTGGCTAAATTTTACCTGTGGCTCTACATAAACTGCGAACAATGAAGTTTTTAGTTCTTGTTCATATACAGGACAGCAGGGGGCATGGTGGTCGAGGTTACTTCCTCGTGGCGGGATGGTTCATGCCGTCATGATCTTGAAGTGGCTCGACTTCAATTCGCCCATTCAAATATCTCAGCTGGAATAAAAGGTTCAGCCAGGCAGCAGAGAAGCATCTCGTGGTAACTGCTTTTGAACTTTAACTTTTAGACTGTTGTGTCTACAGCTTCTGGGCCATCCCGCTGTTCTCTGTTCTGAGCTTCATCTCCAAAAATGGCTCACAGATTAATTTATTATGAATGAAAAGCCGGAGGAGAGTGAGACGGAGCGCTAATATCCGCAGGGAGTGAAGTATTCTCTTAATGGTGGTTGACAGAAGTCATCTATTGTGGTTGTATGATACACTAACTGAGGCAAATTGAATCTGCTCCTCGGGCCTCGCATCAGGAAGATCCAGTATACCTTAACACTACCTCCCTTACAGCACAACAAAGACTCTTTAAAATAACTTTTATTCTTAGATATGTTACATTTTTTCTTTATACACATTTCATTCACTCATGGGTTAGGGTTTTTTTTTCTACCATACTCTACTTCACACATTTTATGTGTGTATACATACAGCTCTGGAAAAAAAATGAAGAAATCACTGGACATGTTCTGTTTTTTTTTTTTTTTTTTTTTTTTTTAGTCTGCATCTTTAAATCCTGCTTTAATCCTGGTTCTGTGCTCAGAAGGCTACATGGTGGGTTGCTACCAGGCTCAAACATTCTAAGACAGCAGTACAGAAGAACAAGGTGAAGCAGGAAACACAGAACAACCAAAAACCTGCCAGGTAAAGCGCAGAAACAACTTCCTAATGGCAGAGATGACAGACAACGTACCCAGCAGTGCCTCATAAATCGGAGCAGAGGTGAAGGTTTCATATTAAAATTGGGAGGGTGGGTATGTCAGGATCAGCGGTGTGACGTTACGTCGCCGTATGAGGCGATTCTGTAGTCGCGCCGCATACAGTTACGTTTTTTTTTTTTTTCGTAAACTATTGCTGTTATAGTTACAATATATAAAGTGAAATTTATCTTTACATTTTATTGTTATTGATCTTCACTAGTATTGTAGTGTAACTGCATTAAGTCCCGCATTATGTACGCTGAATTTGTGGGAATTATTAAAATACTGCAAAATTTGCGAGATTCCGCCACGAATGTCAGGCCATTCATTGTGGAAAACTGACCTCACCTTAACATCTGCTATGTTAACTCTCCTGCATCCTCTCTCACAAACACACCCTAACTTTCTGTAAAGAAACACAACACATAAAATAGCGACTTAAAGATCTATAGAAGTAAATATAAGTGATTTACTGACTCTCTTTTTAGTAATAAATGGCACTCTATGGCAGCACTGTTCATGAACTAAATGATTCAGTTTCTGGTACTACTGTTTAATGTGTGTAATGGTTTATTCTAATTCATAAGAATTAAACTATAATCACAAACGTTACATATGGAACGCCATGGGGGTCAAACTCTCTGAATGAACATGTCAAATTCGTACGTCTTAAAACGTGTTAACAAGTTCATTTTTCTACGTTTTAAGATGTACAAATTTCACGTGTTATTGTTGGACTCATGTGGAATAGTCCGTTTGTGCGGGTAATTTTGAAGTCGGGTGGCTGAGCAGAGCAGGAAATGACCTCCATAAACTTGCGTTAAAAATAGATGTAAAGTTTTAATGCTTAATTATATGTCTGCAATATGTGTGAAATACATGTGAAATATGTATATTTAAATTTACTACAGTGGAAACGTACCGCTTACAATTATCGCGTCTGGGTCAAGTTACTCACTGTAAGTGGATGAACTTTATAACTGATTTCTTTCTTTTTATGTCATTATGACATTTGCATATGTATTAAATACGTATAAGGTAATAAAATAGACAGCGTCACTGCTGAATTTTATTGACTATTTCAAAATGCAGTACAGCGGTTTCAAACGCTTCTAAAATTACAGCACCGTACAAATTAAATTACTGAACTGTGCGTAATTCAAATACGCTACAATGCTGTACTGTACATAAAATGCAGCTTATTGTAGTTTTGCTGCATCTTGGAGGGTCGTTTTTGGCACTATTTGAGTATTATAAGCAAATTATTTATGCAGGAGTTATTTATACAGAAATATTTGTACAGGAATGATTCGTCCCAAGCTTTTTCATCCATATAAGCGGCTGATCGGTGTAACTGTGATCTCTATACGCGGTTTCCAGTATATATACTTATAGCACCCAAATCTGTACGTCGATCTTCAGTGTGTGTATACATCTTAGGAAAAAATAACACATGTAAAGAAGGACCCATATCTAAA
>JAODKF010000126.1:5382325-5394466 GCA_026779585.1 Mormyrus proboscirostris
AAAATTAAAAACCCTTTTTGCCTTTTCATTTTCCAATTTGACTTTTCATTTTCAAGTTCACTACATGCAAATATATGCTAATTGGAGCTGGGCGGTGGGCGGAGCTACGGATCACTGCTGCGATCTCTCAGTGGGTTTTGCTCGCAGACTTTGCAAACTAAATGGCAAAGTTGAGATTGTATTTCCTTTTTATCATTTTCATTTGTCCCATATGGAATAGCACCGATCTTGATTTTTGGTATCGGCTGGGGGCATCACAGTCTTGGATAAACCCAACCTAAGAAGCCAGTGTCGGCCATGACAGGTAAAGACAACCCCAAAGCGAGACCTTCAGAATAAAAGCAGACAAGATGCACACATCCAAAAAAAAGGAAAGTATTAATACATATAAATTGTTTTTTTTCATACACATTTAGCCTACAGTATAGTCCTCACTCAGCTTATCTGGCTTTTATAGTCAATCAAAGCGGTATAGCTGTCACATTGCATAAGGCTGACTATTCAATTTTGTTGTTTTTCCAACTCCGTACTGGGATATGCAAATGCTTTTTTGCATGCTGGCTTTTTCTTGTTTTTTTTTTTTGAGGGGTAAGCAGCTATGTCTGTTCTGGATCCCTCTTTAGTCAGCAAGCGGGGGGCGAATAAAATAAAGAGCAGCACTGCTATTGTACCCTGGGGCACTGAACTTAGCGGGGATTCCTATCCATTTTCCCTAGCCACTAATCCAGGGTGGGGTCGTGAAGTCATCCTCATAGGGCACAGGGCAGGGGTACCCTTGATGGGATTCCAGTCCACTTTGTCACACATCCATGGCAATTTCGAACCACAAATGTACCTAGTTTAGACTCTGAGAGGAGCTTGTACTACCATGGGTAATGCTGCACGAACAGATGGAGAATGTGTAAACACCAAACACGGAGCTTAGGGTGGGATTCGAACCCACAACCATGGATTGGGGCTGCAGGTTAGAAGCACCATGTGATGCCTAGAATGTCTACGGCAGGTGAACCAAAATGCATACGGACCCTGCCGACTGCCTGGTGGGGACCCCGCTGTTCTGCATCATTTTTCATTAGCCTCTCATGATTTCCACCTCTTGTCCGCAAATTGCTTCTCGAGCGCGTGCTGATGGAGCGGCATCGCGCTGGGATGTTATGACGAGCTGTAAGGATTTCACGGAGACGCTGCAGGGAAAATGAGCAGGGAACGGGGCAGAGCGATGATCTGCCTATTCTGCTTTTTATTTTATTTATATATACAAACAGAACTAGCCGCAAGCACGGGCTGTTGCCGTATACTAAGATTTGTATTAAGCGTTGACCAAACGTAATATGGTAATGGTATGTGGCTCCTTATGTTAAAATGGCTGCTGGTTCAAATCGCCGAGTCAGCAGATTAATTTCACTGTATGATTCTTAAGCAAGACCCTTAACTTCCCAGTGTGTCACTTTGGATAAACGCATCTGTGAAATAATTAAAATGTAAATAATATCTTTATTTCCCCCGAATGTTAACATGCAACCAAAATTGCCAGACTACAGATCCCCAAGTCGAAAAAAAATGAAAAAATGACACCTGCTTCCAGCTGGTGATCCTTCACTCTGGAATGGTGGAGCACTGAAGTCCCTGCAATTAATCACATGCGCCATTATCATAGGCCAAATGAGGTAACGGCTACATCTGCATAATACCCTTTCTGGTTTATTTCTGCACGGACACGTGTCAGTAATAGAAGGACTCGGGTGCTTCAGGGCGCGATGCATGGCGTCTACGGTCCCAGCGGTTGTCAGGTTTCCGATGTCCCTTATCGGAGAGTTTTAATTCACTCAAAGGTGCTTTTCGCTGCGCTTTCCATTAATCATCTAAGGACAGGAGAACAGTAGAGAATGATCAGAGCTCTGGCGCCCTGAAGTAGCAGTTTTTAAGTTGTTCAGAGCGGGGTATGTTTTGCTTTGAGATATTTTTAAGACGTTTAAACGCAGTGATTTAGTTCAAATTTATAAATCCATTTCCTGTCTGCTCCCCCCGTGCAGGGTCAAAGTAAGATGTATAAATGACAACAGAGAATTATTACCTATTTCAAGAAATTCTAAAGAACGTCTATGCAGTCTTCTCACATATGTTGCAGATGTAAGTAGGAGTTCCAAAATACTTAATTATTTGTTATACATGATCTATGTTGTTTCTCAGTTTAAGGGAGCTGTTTACTTCTTTTGTGATTAGGGATTGCTAATCATTTAAAGCCCAATTAAAGGATTACTTTCATTCCGCTGTATGAGGGAGTGAAACGGCTGCTGGCTAAATTATGGGACAGATAGCAGATTTGCAAGTAGAATAGTATTTATCATGGTATTTATTATTCTATTTGTTGTTCTAGCCTGTGCGGGGTATGTGTGCTCGCCTGTGTGTGGGTGTAGCCCGAGTGTGTGTGGGTTTTGGAAATGAATTACACCCACAGCAGATTGCAATTATTTTTTCACACTTAGAATGGAACCCCAGATAAACCGTAGATTCTGTGGCTGGTTTGTGTGTGTGTGTGTGTGTGTGTGTGTGTGTGTGTGTGTGTGTGTGTGGGCTCCACACCGCTAACGGGAGACGCCGTTTCACATGGTCGGCTATGTGGCTAGCAGCTAAAGGCAGTTTTCCATCCAGCAGAATGTCTCCTGTGCAAATGGTCGGTAAATGTTGGGGCTTCAGAAGCCGCTGTGCTGAAGCAGGAGAAATGCAGGTGAGGCCGCACATTCAGCTATTAGGGGTCACGCTGAAAACGTCCCAGTACATTTACACCCAGTGTCACATACTGGGCTCCTTATCACATGTGACATTAAGGTCATGAAAGACCTAAAACTCGCAACCGGTGAGTTTTTCCTCCCCCCTCTCCCCCCTGCCCCCCTCTCTCGTTCTCAGTGAATGCTTCCTTCAAAGCTTCTGCAGAGAGCGAGCGTGTAATACCACGTTTTGGGCATGTCTTTGAAGCCCCCCCCACTGACAGGCCCTGTGCCGGCGGGCACAAGATGCTAAAGCACTTGGTACCTCAGCGCCATGAAGGGAGTTACTAGGAAACCCACCCCCCCGTGATGAAAGCGCAATCGATGCATTTTTACTTGTGATCCGCCAGATAGCAGCTTAGAAAGGGGCACAATTCCATACCTCCTCCCCCCCCCCCTTCCCACCAGATCCGCCATACGAGGGAGAAGCACTGTGGAAAGATGAAGTCGGATCCCTTTTTAAAGAGGTCACATGACATCGCACTGGGCTGGATCGATCGGGCTCGTCCCTGGGGCCGAGGCGCATGCTGGTCCTGCGGACATCGGCACGTTAAGCTTGGACCGCCTAAAAATGGCACATCCTTTGAAAGCTCCCAAATCGAAATGGTTACTTCTGATTTGTTTATTCCGATAGCGAACAATGAATGATTAAATGTGCGAAAGGCCTGTGTGGAGCCAGAGCAGAATAGCGAATCCCGGCTTTGTCTTTGCCAGACCTTAATAGCTTTATGTTAAATTGCGGCCTTAGTTTTGCCGCTAGTCTCCTGTTCGAATAGTTAAGGTAATGGAAGCGAGCGCCGCCCATACTGGACGCTTATTATCTAGATAAATGCGGCAAGAGAAGCCAGGCTGAGCCTTTGAAGTGAGGATTGGTGCCGGGGCCGGGGCCAGGGTGGGGGCAGTGAGACCTTCATATCAGAAATGTTCAAAGGTGCACTTTGAATTCAATCCATTTACCAAAAGCGCAATCAAGCTTTGTAGTTTTCAGCACAAATGAGATAAGACCTGCTCACAAACAAGGGTGTCAGGCTTGGAGATGAGGAGAAACTGACTCTACCGGTTGGCTGGGAAGCCTCCCACCCCCCCGTCAAACCTTAGATTTTTGATTGGGTTACACAAAACCCAAACAGAATCATGTGGTTTTATTTAAAAAAAAATCCCTGGAGAATAATGAGGAAGCAGTGTTCCTTTTGCTGGTGATTTAATTGTATTACTACCATAGAGGCTCAGTGGGTGGATTCAAACCTCATGGCTGAGTTGGATATTTGAATTCTGTGTAACTGTTTATGTGTTTTTTACGTTGTGGGGACCATTCAGGGCATCCCCTGTCATGTGCACTGCATCGGGCTGGGATCCCATCCATGGCGTCCCCTGTCATGTGCACTGCATCGGGCTGGGATCCCATCCAGGGCGTCCCCTGCCACGTGCACTGCATCGGGCTGGGATCCCATCCATGGCGTCCCCTGCTACGTGCACTGCATCGGGCTGGGATCCCATCCAGGGCGTCCCCTGCCACGTGCACTGCATCGGGCTGGGATCCCATCCATGGCGTCCCCTGCTACGTGCACTGCATCGGGCTGGGATCCCATCCAGGGCGTCCCCTGCCATGTGCACTGGCCATCAGTTGTTCCCAATCACCCCCCTGGTCTGCAAAATATCAGAGTGTTTGCTTTGTGAAAATAGCTGTTACTGTAGAAAAGGTTGCACACCCCTGCTGTACTGGCTGCGTGGTTGGAAGGTGGTTAGATGAAAATAACCAATAAGCAAATAAAATTTGGAAAAGTTCTCGGCACGCTTCACCTTCTCCCAGGACTGGTGTGTGTGAGCACTTAACATCAGGATGCAGCCTCTGGTAGTGTGCTCAAAGTATCCTCTCCTTGGTCCTGACACAATTTCGTTGGAGCCAATCCAATCCTCCGGCCGCGGTGACCAGTCATCTAGCAACACGTGCAAGCAGGGGTTCGTTCACCTGAGTGCTCCCTCCCCCCTCACCGCTTTTTGATGGGCGAGGAAAACAGGGCGTTAGGGGGATAAAGACAGAGAAGGAGACGTCACAGGCTTAGCGGTCCAGGAGATCCCTACTCTCATAAAGAAACAGAAAAATAAGGAGGAGGCGGCCATAAGGAAGACAGCGAATTGACGAGAAACAATAAAGCAGTCGGCACGCCTGCGAGGACACGCATGTCGCCCACAAACTGCCAGCCTCTCTCTCGCCAAAGTACTACCACAGCCCATGTGTGTAGGAATGCCAGGGTGCCGTGTTAGGCTAGGGAGGAAGAACGAGTGGGAACTGCATTGGTGAGCGTTACTGTATATCATGCTCTAAGCTACAGTCTTTAAAGACACTGTAAGACTGATGACTGCTACAATTATAGCAAGACTCTGGCCTTTTAGTGTTTGTGACATGGAATGGAGATAAATCATTCATCCCAATGGGGAACCTGCTGATTCACTTATCACACAGACACACATGTTTGGGGCTCAGAGGACAGGGTCAGTCAGAGTGCAGTGCCCCTGGAGTTATGGTTAAGGGCCCAATGTCCTGGCCATCAGTCTATTGACCCTGGGACTCAATCCAGTGATTTTCCGATTATGGGCACAGAGTCTTAACCCGCTGAGCCACACCCCACACCATGCAAAGGGGCCTGTGGCCTTGAACCCCGAACCCGAGCATTGAGGAACCTGCCCCTTGCTCTCCACACCTCTCTATATGCTGGCTTGGTGCAGGTAGTCTTTCACCGCCCAGACTGTGGGTTTCAGTCCTGTCCCATGCGTAAGTGTCCAGTATATTGTGTTCTTCCTCTATTTCTATGGGATTTCTCCTATAGTACAAAGACATGTAGTTTAAACCAAGTTTGTGTCACTAAATTCTTCTTTGACTTCTTGGTCTACGATGAGCAGCATTCCCTGTAGGGTATTCCCCATAGGGTATTCCCTGTAGGGTATCCCCTGCCTCCCCTCCAGGGATTGGTCCTGGGAAACTCCAGGGCAATCCTAGGAATATCAAAGAACAGTCTGGCCTGTTTGTTTATGTTGATTCTTTTTGTCCACTTGCATTGAACACAGAACTGCTCGATGACTAAAACAAAACAGGTTTGTGGGAAAATGGTGGAATTCGCAGCCAATTTGGACAGTCTTGTCAGTGAAAGCCTCGCTTAGACTTTGGGGAATGTTCCGTTTGCTGGAATTAATTCGCTTTCAGCTCCACAAATGGGGCTTGGCCTTGTAAGTACGGCGGAAACAAGACAGGGGTTCCCAACAGAGGACATTCTTAGCAATGGGAGAGACTTCTGTCGCGTGACATTTTGAAAGAAAATGTGTGAGGTTTTAAATAAATAAATTATTAGAGAAGTGAATATAAACAGAAGGAGCAGCTTCTCGGAGACGGCTTGGTTTATGATGAGGGCTGTATCCTCATCAACATGAATTGGCAGTGTTCTGAGAGAGAGAGGAGGGGAGAGAGAGAGAGAGAGAAGAAAGAAGAAAGAGAGGTGTACCATTGTAATCCTCTGTCACATGCATCCATTCTGATCCGTTGGACCTGCTGGCAAGGATCCGACAAGGTGTGCATATATTTAACGTCAACTCAGATTAAGCGAATGAAGTAAAGATGGTTACAGACTCATCCAGTTTAAATTCAGGACAAAGTGGGAGCAGCTGAGGTCTCTCTTTCCTTTTTTGAGGCTCTTGTAGTCTGAAGAGGGTGGTGAAGGCCTCCATCAGTGGCCGTCCACCATGCTCAGGGCAAAATGTAAAGACGCTTCATGGGAGAGTAGGGCTTCCAACCCATGGGCCCACAGCGATGAATGAGATCACCATAACAAAACAGGCATGAATTAACTATGATCTTACTTGACACTATAAAACTCCAATTTATTAATAATACATATATGGTTTATTTGACTAATTAAATCTTTACCTTAGGCTCAATATTTTTTCTCCTTTTTTTAACTTTCTTCACTTTCTTGAAATACTTATCGTTCACATCTTAGTCATCAATAGTTTTTACATGGGCAAATATCAAGGCTTTACACTACCGAATGAAATCGAATTATTCGAGGGAATTTTCCCTTCGGTCATGTCTAGAGAATGCGTCCTGTTTCCAAATATATGAGCTACGATGGCAGATAAGAAGCATCTTTAATGCATGGGAGCTAAGGGTCTGTGTCTTTCCCAAGGGTGATATGCAAGGTCCCTTGAAACGGGTCAGCTGCACTTTTCTGCTTGCTAATCGCTTTTCTTTCTTTAAATTTTGCCGCGTGAAGACTCGCCCATTTCCCCCATTATTCCAGTAAAGCTACAACACGCCGCTATGCTTAAGGTTGCCCATGAATAATAACAATACAGGCAGCTCTCATCCTTGCGTAAATTTGATTTACGTAAATCTGGACTTACGCAAACAACGTCCGAGATACACGCATTTTGAGGAAGCACCAACACAAAAAGATGACATGTGCCTATAAGTAAATGTACACTTTGTTTTTTCGTTTATTTATGTAGTGTGCGTTTCCTATGGGGTGTCTTGAATGGCATGGAAAGGTAAAACCCACTTAAGGCATAAGGGGTTGTGGGACTGTCTTTCTAACGTCAATGAAAAACTATTGGAAAAATCGGGAGGACCCTTGACTTTGCATTTGTGTGCTGATGACAAGGAGGCTTGGGCGTACTGTCTGGGTATCAATGTTGTTTCAAAATCCCCAGAATGCTTTGCTGGGGGAGGGAGGCATGAATGTGTGAGTATGGATAATGGTAGCTTTGGTTTGGAGAAGGGGGGTCCATTGTGTAGAATATTTCAGGGGCCCAACCAGGTCTTTGTGCAGGCCTGAATACCAGCGTCACTTCAGAACCCGACTAGCCTTTGCTGTCACCTTTTGGAGGACGGCCCTGTTACATCTGTATGCCTTAAGTAGGTAGCGCATATATAAATCAGCGTAATGGATTCAAATGGCGGGCGAATGTGGGAGCGAGGCGGGTCACAGACTGGTCCCCTGCTGACCATTAACCCAGCAGACCTCCGTCATCCACAGCCAAATTGATAAAGCGGTCGCCTGGAGACCGGTGCCAATTACCCTTTAGCTGCAAATTAGCATCAATGTTAATAAGGTGGCGCAGCCATCAGGGGTGTTAACAGTTGTCCTTTTCCCACCATCCCGTCAGGCTGCAGGGCTGTCGATTTGAGGGTGGGCGGGGGTGCGCCCAAAGCCGACCAGAGGGCAGAGCAGCTGCCAAATGAAATTCACCAGTACTACTGAATCCCCCCTTTTCTGCTCGAGGAGACGCTTTGTGTGTCTCGAAAACGTTCGGCTGTGCACATGCATGGGACCACAGGCCCGATGCACCAGTTGTAACCCCCCCCATACGTCCATCTATTTACCCGGCTTCCACGCACCTGTTTGCTCAGGTCGTCTCCCCTTTTCCATGCCTGCAAATTAGAAACCTTATTTCCTTCTGACCCCCCATCATGCTTGCGGGCTTTCAAACCAACGCTGACTCCCCTCCGACTCCCCCGTAGCACTCACATAATGGAATGTGCCACCAAGAGACGGGCAGTGCCATAGTCTCGGATTATCCGCTTGCAGCGACCCCCCGCGCCCCAGAGCCTGTCAGCTGATGGCTCGCGCTCTCTCAGTCCTCCTCTGTCCGCTGTGTTTCTGACAAAACCCTCTGGGCTTCTTTCTCTTTTTGTCAGGGGGGATAATCAAAATTAATGAAAATGGGATGCGCTTTTGTTTTTAATTATGAGTATTCTGGATCGAATATCACGATTGGTTCCACGCTTTCATTTGATTCGATTGTCAGCGGGGAATAATTCTTACAGTTTCGACTTACACATGTCTCTGTCCAATTTGATTCCAGGTGGGTTCTCTATTTATCGATCATGCGCTGTCATGTGCTTTTTCAGTCTGCTGTATTCTGCATCAGCGTGTCAATCAACAGGTCTGTCTTGGACAGTGATTTCAAGGCAGATGAGGCAGAAATACCCACCCGTCCGATGTTTTTGCTCGTTCACTGATCTGTAGCATTATCTTAGCAACTGAGCGCTAGGTCTATTAGTTACATCTCCAAAGGGGCTAAAAAAGAGAGTAATTTTGTGGGGATGGATAGTTCTGATTGGTAGTATCTTTACCAGGGGCATGGCTACAGATTGTCTCCCCACCCAATAGAGACAGACCAAGCTGAATCAATCACTAGTGATTTTCTGGAACCCCTCCCCCACACCTGGTCTCCACCTTGCCCCCCAGTTGACAACCCTCCAAGACCTCTGACCCGACCCAAATTCTCAACCCAGGATGATAATGCCATTGCTCATTCCTGTTCCTTAGGGAGGGGTAGGTATTAAAACATTATAGGCATTTGGGTTGTACACCTTGAGATGAATCTCAGCGAGCTCCTCCTCTGGCCCGGCCTGATTAGACTTAGCAGCTAATGTGTGCTAACTTCTCTCCATCGTGCAATGAACCCCTTGGACTGTTATCAGGCCCGGCATATGTAAGGGGGTAGGTTCCCCAGCCTTGCCACAGAGGCCCCCATGGATTCTGCAAACTGTTCCTTGGCACCCAACCGGGGGAGATTATCCTCGTGATCGACAATCCATGTGCATGTCGGTGCACCGACGTATAAATCTCCGCCGGAGCTGCTTTGGGTAGTTTGTCCAGCGTCCAGTCCTTTATCCGCTGTCACGGTAGATAAGGGTGCCAGAGACGATACTGTCATGCTGAGGGGGGGCACGAGGATGCCCGCTTTGAGGCTCACCCTCCTCTGGCCCGTAGGTGAGCTCGTCAACACAAAATTAAACTCTGAACACCAGTCGCCATTGATCACGGTGTCCTTGGCAACACATTCGTGCCGATTAGCGCGTTAGCATCTGGCCCCCTTGGGTGATTAGCTTAGCGTAATTGTGTCCTGGCTTTCCAGCATTGGTGCTAATTTTGATGCAGGCTCCTCTTTGGCGTTTATTAGTACCCCTTAGCATTTTATTTTGACATTTAGAGATTGTTATTATCCTGTCACCTTTGCTCGCGATTGGCGAGCGCTATCGCTTATATTTATTAAAAACTAATTGCACTTTGCTGTTGGAGTATTTATGGGGCACTGATCCATCGCGGGGCAATAAGTCACATGTGTGCACACGCCACCAAAGTGTCACGCATTCGCCACTGCTGTGGAAGAGTCACACATTTCGCTACTCGTACAGTACATGTGGTATGAAGGACCCACTGTAGAACCACACAGTTTTAAGCCAGATTGCAGGTTTCTAGATTTTATTGTCGCGTGTTCTGCAGAACACGGTGAAATTCTTATTCCACAATCACAGGAGAGGGGACGGGCACGGGCACGTGGGGCGGACAATAGGACAGACGATACAGGACAAACAGCAGCATGATAAGGCACATGAAAAAAGATGCAGTCTAGGAAGTGAAAAATGTGGCCTTAGCTGAGGCGTAGCTAATAATAACTACGCAGTGAAGAGGCAGTGCATCTGGGAGGAACACGCCGGTAGCCACAGAGGTAGTACAGTTTCAACCTGTGGTCTCGGTGCTGTGAGATCGTGACCTGCCGAGGCTTGATCTAGAGACGGTGCTTCGTAAACACACTGCTGATATCTCTCTGTTTATCCTTATAGCCAAAGGGGAGCTGTTTGCTCTGTGCTCCAGTGTGGTCTAAGATAAAAATGAGCGATTACCTTATGAAGTGTTTTAATCTTAAATGCTCAAGTGTGTAGAAGCATCTGAAGGTGATACAGTAAGCGCACTGCACAGAAGCTTCGGTTTCATTATAAAATGGATTTTCAAAATAAAACCTGATACAATATTGTAGGTCAGTGTTTCCCAATCTAGTCCTTGGGGACGCACAGATAGTCCAGGTTTTTGCTCCCTCCCACCTCTGGATTGTCGTGGACTGTCTGGCAGTGAGCTCAGAGGGAGCAAAAACATGGACCGACTGTGGGTCCCCGAGGACCGGATTTGGAAACACTGCTCTCGGTTAATATAAACAGACACCCATATGAAACAATGAGGAGGAATTGAGCCGGGGGTGAGCATGACTTCTGCAATGAAAGCTCAATCTCTATTTCCTGACACAACGGCAAACAGGCTGGAGGTAAAATTTGTTTCATTCAGACAGCATAGGGTACGAGGCAGGGATGCACTCTGGACCGGATTCCATACAGGGTACTTAAACTCACAGTCATTCCCTACGGGCAATTTGGAGCTGCCCATTAGCCTGACTGCAGGTCCTTGGATGGAGGAGGAAACACATACGGTTTGGGAAAAACATTTGAACCCAACAGCTGAGCAGAGGTGAGACTCAAACCCCCGACCCTGGAGGCGTGAGGCGAGTGGTACCCCCTGAACCCCCCTAAAATGCAGGTCAATTCAATTTTCTTTTTATCTAGTACCTTTCCTTAAAGGTTTGCCCCAAAGCGCTTAACCACAGATCGAATATGAGTGGTACTCGCACACCAGCTGAGATACTGTGGTTTGGGGTAACAGTAGTGTAATTGGGCAGGCAGTGCCATAACCTCAGATTATCGCCTCACCCCATCCCCTGGCGGCCTGACGGCTGACGTCTCAATGAGTCCTAGACTCCCTGCGGAGCATTTCTGACAAAACCCTACAGGGATCCGACCTCTTTTTTTTTTTTTTGTAAGGAAAAATCACATTTTTATTTTATTTTTTTTTTAAATAAAATTTTGTTCAAGTCGATCATACTCACATTGCGGGAGAACAAAACATTGTAGCTTGAGGTAAGAAACCTCTAGGGGACAAAGGTCAACTGGCCGCCCGGCCTTCTCTGGGCATCACCCACCAGGTCGGAAGGGAGGGAGAGTTTATGCAGCACCGTCTTCTTTCATTCAGTTCGAGGGTCAGCACTCCGTATCTGTCTTCTGCAGACCAGTCTACAGTCCCCAAAGCATTCAAGGATTCCAAATGCAATGAAATACTTGCTTGCATGCCTCCTTTCAGACTTAAACAATAAATGACAATAAATAGCAAATAATGAATAACAGAATAGAGAGGACAAGTAACAATATACTATTTATATACAATATTATGGCATCAAATCAGACTCACCACAACCTGAATTTGAAATTATTTACCTGAATGTGAATGTTAACCTGAACTCAAATTCAGTGTCTTTAATTCAAGTTCAGATAATGCTATCCAAGTTTGGGTTTTTAAATTCAAGTTCATGTAAACATATTCAGACTCAGTTTCTGAATTCAAGGTCAGGTTAACATTGAAATTCCGGTTGTGGTGAGTCTGACTTCCTGTACAATGTGCAATAGCACATTGCCCTTTGGGCTGCACAGGGCAGACAAGTGATACAATATTGTCTGCTCACCGCTTCACTGCAGAGTCACCACCACTGA
>JAODKF010000126.1:5400020-5412983 GCA_026779585.1 Mormyrus proboscirostris
TCTCTGGTCTGGATGGGTGAACGGACATGTGTGATGCAAGGTCAGGAGGACAGAACGAGTATCTGATTAGGGTTTTACAGTTTTAAACTGTGAAATTACAGAACTAGAACTAGGGGAGAGAACAAAAGATAGGAATAACATGGGGAAAAGAAAGTGGAACAACAAGACAGCCACTGTGTGTATAGTACAGGAGTGGTCACCACCATTAGCCATGTGGCGTGTCTGGGAACTCATAGCTTTAGAAGTGGGTTTCATGTGATTGGAAGGCGCCAGTTACCTGACGTCACCTCACCCACCCCACCCCCTCCACATCGCAGCCATGATAACTTGGTCCCTTTGCCCAAGGGCACGGGGGGAGGGAGGGGGTCTTCATGCTTTTTTAAAAGGTGGTGGGAGGCGTAAGAAGTGGCTCACGGGAGAGTGTCCGAGCCCCGCCAGGGTTCACACGCCTCCTTGCCGACGCAGCTCTTTTTCTGCTTTTGGGCGGGCACGTCTAGGGCAGCCGCCCAGAATCACACAGGGAAAAGCTGCAGCAGTGTAAGGCACGCGTTCTTCTGATTGCTGGTATTTATTGTGGACACCTGCCTGACGTTACTGGGGCGGCTTTATAAAGCAGCATTTTACTTCCATTCTCTAATAAATTACGGTGTGCATTATGTGTATGTAGTAGTTGCCTACATTTGCAGAAACTTGGGTGATCTTCACAAGTTCAGTGAAATCAAATGCAAATTTTGACCACCCACACACACATACACACACCCACGAACGTGACCTGTCATTCTACCCTGAAGATTAAAGGTTAAAACTGAAAAATGCAATTTCTAGCAATCTTAAAGAGATGGGACCTCCGTAATTGTCCACATTAATGCTGGGCTTGATTACGGGCATTACTGAGTGCACTCTGAAGGGTCCTCTGAAGGGTACTCTGTAGGGTACTTAGCATTCACTCGATTTTCCTGAACAGCTCTTAAATTCACACTCACTGCAAGTGGCTTCATTGTTTTTTTCTTTCCCTCCTTTTTTTCTTTATGTGGGAAGCCCTTCAAACTGGTATGGTGACTTAAAACGATTTAAATCAGGCAAGAAGGTGCATTAATGTAAGACACATGCATGGGAAATTAGTCACATCCACCGAGAAAACTGAAGTGACTCAATTGGAGATGAAGGAATTACAATGGTAATTATTTCATAGTCAGGTAATTGCAATTCCCCAAAACCTGTATTGGGAGCATGATGAGACACATGGCAAGGCTGACAAAAACCTCACATTTACGACCATCCGTCCTGCGAGTTGTGATTTACGCTTGTTTCCTGTGATAGCGGCCTCCACTTGGAGCAGCACAGATCCGCGTGCCGGTAAATCATGACAAAGGGCGCATAAAAAAGGAGAGAGGCTTAAATCGGAGGGGGCTGGTGGCCCAGCATCTGCGTGCGAAGGTTTTAAAGCCACCCTGGTGGTTTCCAGGACAGAATGCGAGAAGATCGCACAGACGCTTAGAAGGGACCCCAGTTCCAGACCCTTGGAAGGTTTGGGCCTCTTGAGTCCCGTCAAAAGATAAGATACGACGAGTTTTATTGATCCCAGGGGGAAATCCTTTTGCAGGCTGCAGCGAGGTATATAAACAAGACAAAGTGCAAAGACAGTACATGTAGTGTAGACAAGTAAAGTTTCAAAAGTACACAGTACACAAACATAATATTCTGACAAAGGATATTTATGGAAATAGATAATTATGGATTATGCGTTATAATGCATCAGAGCTTTCCCCAAATGTTTTGGGAACTAAGTCTAACGTTACATGAACATTTCTATAGTTTAGAGAACCTAACTGGAACATTGACATAAGGTTTTCCAAAGGTTTCTTGTATAAAAATGGTTAGGGGAACATTTATACAGCCAAACAGGAACATTGTCCAAAGGTTATCCAGAGGTTTTCACATTACAAATGTTGTTGGGGAATGTTCCATAAACCAAAACATGTAACCAAAAACTTTCCTGACAAATCACTGGACAAGCAAGCAAACATTCCTATAACCTAAAATAATGTTTCTGGAACGTTCTAGGTACCAAAAAGTGTGAGCTGGGAGACATGTGACTTGGGGGGTGGAGTGGTGAGTGGTCTTGGGGATTCACAGTGCTGGCATGTGTCATGCGTGTCCTGGCTGCTGAGGCTGTTCTTCTACTCGCACACACCAGTTCACAGATGTGGGTATTTCAGGTCCAGAGCGTAAAAGTCCAGAACAAGATCTTGTTTTAACCAACCAGTTCAGTATAAAGAGTCACAGTGACAGAGTACACAATTGGTTGGCTGAAACAAAATATTGGTCTTGACCTTTACTCTCTGGACCTGAACTACCGACCTCTGCTGATTTGAATGGCGTATAGCTGAAATCATACCACATAAACCATCATAGTGGGACAGTCCCTCCCTCTTTCAAAGGCCGTGGGCTCTCTGTGACAGTACCTCACCACCGGCGTGTGCTTCTATCCAGTTACGAAAAAAAAATACATCTAAAGATCACATTAGCAGACATGCACAGTGGGCCTCCCAATAGCCTCACAGCGTCAGGGTTGTGGGTTCGAATCCTAAACCAGCTCGGTGGGTGTAGAATTTATACTAGGGCCTATCTACGTTTCTTCCAAATGTTTTAAAAGCAGGAAAATCGGCGTCTCTAAACCACCTCGGGCGGGTTAGTGTGCGCCCATGCGAGGAATCGTAATCCTCTGTGGGATGTCGTACACTTTTCTGGGGTCTTCTGTTTAGGACATTCATGTGATGTTCCTACACTCTTGGGCAAAGCTAATAAAGACAACAAAAATTGGAAAAAAGTGTGACACGGAACCCCCACCATCTGCACTGAAAGAGACCGAATTCAGCTTGCTACCTGACACGGAAGATAAAGAGTGATTTCTAACTAAAAATCAAAGGCTTCTCCTGTCTTTTTGATGCTGTAAAAACTGTATAAACCTGTTGCTGCGTCAAAAGGACATTGTGATTCGACGACAAAAGCGGATAGAACATTCTCCCGGTGTCTCAAGCTCGCACCACGGCTGGAGAATCTACTGGCAAGATGTTAAATGTTCCCACAAGTAAAATTGCTTCTATACATTATAAGAATGATATGAGTTCCCTGTCTAGCACGGACAGTCAGATAATAATGACCACAAAATTTTCTCTGGCATTTGCTGCGGATGTGTAATTTATTACTAGTTTTTAATGTTTTTTTTTTCCTTATTATTTTATGTGGAGGGGTGGCAATGGCGGTGCAGTGGTTAGCACTGTTGCCTCACACCTCTAAAGCAGAGTTTGAGATAGATCCATGTGTGTCGAGTTTGTATGCTGGTCCCCCCCCCCCCAAGTCCAAAAGCATGTGTGTGTGTGCGTGCACGTCTGTGTGTGTGTGTGTGTGTGTGTGTGTGTGTGTGTGTATCCTGTGAGGGGGTGGTGCCCATCCTGGGTTGTTCCCTGCCCTGTGCCCATAGGCTCCAGACCCCACACAACTCTGTTTAGGACAAGTGGATACAGAAGATGGATGGATGGCTTTTATGTTAACTAAAATGGCCCCCCATCCCTCATCTTACCCTGCTGTACTGTATATGTGTACCTACTACTGTCACTTTGCTAGCTAATTAGGCTGGACATTTATCAAGTGGAATTCAGGTTGACTGCTTAGCTCAAGGGTAGAATAACAAACCGCTTCCAGCAGCTAAACCGACAGCCAGCCCAGCCCCCAAAATGCCGCAAAAGTTGTGTCGCGTGCCGCACTTTTCTTAACGTGAGCCGTCTTCGCTCCGAGCACCGTCCACCCAAGCGGGAGTGGAAATGACCGTCCCGTGGGCTCTTTTCCCAGCGAAGTCAGTCGCCAAAAGCTGCCATTTTCTGTGCAGCTCCAGGGGTCCTGCATAAAGGCAAAAGGGTTGCTGTTTTTTTACAGAGGTATCTCTGTTTGGTGTTTGCCAGATGCAATAAAGGAGCCATATATTGCTGAGGAGTCATCCGAGATATCAGTAAGATCAATAAGGGGGAGGACAGGGTAATGACCCCCTTTGTCTCTGCTGATGGAAACATAGCTTTTGTCAAGTGTATAGATTAGGGTGAACTTCTAGGTCAGCCGGTCTATATCTATGCTCTGTGCTTTGAAGAGTCAAAGTATCAATTACCATTTTTTTTTATTCTCATTTTACTCATAGTCATAAATAACCTTGTCTGTAACTTTTATAGTCTCATAAGTACATTCTGTTACAATGAGGGAGAAGGGCACTGAAGTGAGCCTCTGCTTTCAAAACCACTATCATGTATCAGCGGCATTAATTACGCTGTCCTGCGCTTAAAAAGGGATTTTTGTGGCGACTCACTCCACATGACTCATGCGAAATTTGAACATTAGAAAAAAGAATCATCATCCCACACTTTCTAATTAGGCTACCCTTAAAATAATCTTGATTAGTCTTGCCTGGCCTCCAGCAGCTGGACTGCTGGCCTGTAGAGGCTGAGCACTGGCCTGTAACAGAAGGAGTGCTATATTAAGTTGCTTCACGAAGCTACAGTTCAACCCAACTATATAGATTGATATATCAATGCATGGATAAACGAATACAGAACTTCACTTCTCGCCATAGCATGATTGACACACAAAGGACAGCTATACAGATATATCGGCGCACTATTCATGATCTCGTTGTTGACGTTCTTTGCCTTATACGTATCACCTTGAAAGAACTTGTGATTTTGAAGGCATTAGATATCCTATGAAAGAGCTTATAACTTCCCCTTTTTATAAAGCTATTTATGTGCAAAAAAATGATGCAATGGGCTTTTACTTTAAAATTATGGTGAAAAAATCATAACGCGCAGTCCAGTTTCAGTTACCGTGGTGTGTGCAATCTTCTACATTTCCAGACAGACTTCCCCCTCTATAATTGTCTCACAGGCAATTAGGATTAATATTTATAGTACCGAAAGCACTGAATCTCATCTTCAGTCGCGGTTTCGGTTGGGAGCGCATCCTGCATTTATGCGAGAGCTGAAAGCGGCCCGCACCGGCTCTCCGTCTGTATTCGCATGCCACACAAATGCGACCATTAGCAGAAAAGATCTGCCGCGCAGCTGCGTGTTCACTGGGGAAGATTACGATGAATGAGAGGCACAGGGGATAGCTGCTTTTCATGCCGGACGTCTGGCATGAAGACAGGACACCTGGTCCCCAGGTTTGCAGGTTCTCAGCGTTGCTGCGTCTTAAAAATCGAGGAGGATGGACCTCACGCTTGCATTAGAGCACTTATTCTAGAATAATTTTGTTATGCATGTGCAAAATGACAAGTTGACTTTGACTTTGAAAGCGTTTCTAGGCAACTTGCTGTTGATGATACCATGGCTGGATAACGGCATAAACTAAAGCAAACAAAGATTATGGGATGCCCCTTTGATGTGTATATGTTCAGCCCCTGGGCTTCACAATGAAATTCTGCTCTGTTCTGTGGCGATTTCTGCTGCCTTTTCCAGTTCTCCTGCCTCACAGTATGACACTGTTTTTTCTTTGAGGTACGACAACCACCCGCTGTTGAAGGTGATGAGGTCGACACAGAAAAGCCCCAAAACCAATAACACTACCCTCATTCCTCAAGAAGGTCACTCAGAGAGCTTGGCCAACTTCTGATCTGGGGTTATACCTCAGAATATAGCTCAGACCCAGATTTTATGCGTGTTACCACTGCGAAATGCTGCCCCTTTATCCTGCAGCATACTTTAAGTAAAGAAATCCTATTTACAGTATGTACCTCGCTCAAGGGTACAACGATGGATCCCTCTGGGAAATTGCACTGGTAACGTTTTTACTCCTCGATTCCTCGATCTGTGGGGCAGCTAAAGGCTTTCAGGTGAATCTGTTCAAAAAGCTTCGTGCAAGGGCAAGTAAATTAACTTTTATAGAATAAAAAGTAAAATATGCATATCAGTAAACATGAAGTGAAGACAGCATTCAATTACTTATGGAAAGCTTGATAACATCAGAATATTTTGCTTGTTTGGGGCAATGAACTAATTCTCCAACCATTACTGACTTACAACGTGAAGGGATTATATTTCAATAAACACACACACACACAAAAACACACACATAATATGTATATTTTCATGGATTGTATATACAATATATAATTTAATCCTGCCTCCGTTCGGTGTATGGAGTTTGTTCCGTATATTCAGTATGTTCTCTCCATGTCACATTGGTGTCCTCTGAGGTCTCTGGTTTCCTGCCATATTCCACACGTACCCATAGGCTACATGGCGTCTGTACATTGCTCATACTATCCCTGTGTGTGTATATCCTGCAATGGGCATGCATCAGGTCCATGGTGTACTCCAGCCTTTGACCACGATAAGCGGTTGGAAGATGGGTCGATGGACCGTTTTTTATAGAATACGTTATGTTACGACTGTAAACGTGTCCTTGTAAAACATGTAGAAACACAGTGCAGGATTTCCCTTCTTTAGCCTGGCTGCAGCAGCCCGCTGCCTCCGTGTCCACAGAACAGAGGCTACTGACGCTGGCATTATCAGCTTTCCGTCTGACGGTGACGATCATTTCTTGCTTTTGAAGTGTAAACATTCCTTAGAAGGGGAACATCAGTTGTGTGAAACAGAAAAGCATTTTAAAAGTTTGAGCTTCTCCATTCTAACTCCACAAACAAGCCAATCATTTATGGTGGACCGACAGAAGAAAAAACAAGTCGTGGCTTTTAAATGACCCATAATCCCGAAATGGCCTGATCTGTCGCGCTGAGGCCTTGTTTTATAGTACATGTGCCATTCACTGCGTCTAGTGTAACGCGGGATGTGCATGAGTAGCAGATCATAAAGCATCAGTCACCCATAAGACACACACAACAATTCACCTTCTGTTCGTGAAGCTGAATACGTAGGATGTAACTCATAAATACATTTTAATGTGTGTGATATATTAGCCACTGTATTTATAAGCATTTATTTACTTTATGTGAGATTCAAAGTAGCACGGGGTGTAATGAACACGCAGCTTCTTCTGTAATTAAAAATCAATTCCTTACCCATAATTTGGAGGGTAATTAAAGGTGGGTGCCAGCATGACATTTTAGTGAAGAAAAAACAACCTTAAAGTGATGCCCTAAATTGGAGAATATTTTGCCCAGGTCCAGTAATGATGACAGTGTGAAATCTCGATTACTGAGGGATTTGAAAGCCTTTCAAAGGGAATGTTTTGTGGATTTCAATGTGCAAACGTTTTTGAGACACCCTGTATGCGTGAAATATTCTAATGAGACAATTAGACCGCGGTAATCCTTGTGAAATTCGGTCTGGTCCTCTCCCAATGCGTCCTCACACTGCCCATTACGTGAAGATGCCCACATCCATCCATATGACAGCTCTGTACCACAGGAGGTTTCTTAGCATCACCTCCAAATATCTCCGAACATCTCCATTCTGCCTCTAAGAGCTGTAGGTGTTGGCTGACAAGCATCCCCAGTAATTATGGTTACGGATATTTTGGGAAGAACTTTTTTTTGGAATGGAACGGCCCAGTCGATACCCAGCGCTGAGAGCCTTTCTGTCGTCCATCAAACGTGGAGGTGCCATCATCTACACACAATCGTTATGATGGCCGCAGGACCATGGATCACATGACGCATCTTCCTGAAAAAAGAAAGATTAGGTTTCACGGTGTGAAATTAATGGATATCAGGCTGACTAGGCTGGCCATATCTTTCCCTAATGACAGCTCGCAGGCTTACGGCTGCCCATTCCACCCCGTCGGGACGGATAACAGGCCCGTGTTTGAAAAGTTCAATGTTCACCTACCTGCTTCCGCTGCGCCACATCGACCCCGAGGCCGGATTAGCTGCCGAGCAGAAAAATCAGCCCACGCTTCTTCCTCTTACAATCGTCCTTCAAGTTACCTGAGATGATTCTGTACACCAGGCATGTCAGAACAGGGAGGGGGGGTAACAGGCATTGTTTGATTAACGGAACGTCAACGTAACCTTCTCCTGGTGTCACTGTTTGGAGAGGTGGGTCCCGAGTTATTAAGGAATTCGAGTTTACAGCAGCCAGAAAACAGCAGGGGTGATTTAGCTTTGAAATGAAAAGATGACTTATGGTACCGTCGCCAGCCCATGGATCATCCAAGCTAATCTCTGAACCCTATCAATATTTAATGGTGATAGGCTTCTCGTCGTAACTAATGGAGTGCAACAAATTAAAGGCCCTTATATTTCACAGAGAGATGCATCAGTTTGGGCCCGTCTGAGGGCTTTAATTGGACCATTTAAGTCTTCTATATTTTACCACGGTTGGGGGTGGGCCTGGCTGGTTATTTCATATTCCCGGATGCGGCAGATGCTGACGAGAGGGGCCCAGTTGACGGACATTACCTACCTGGAGGTAGGAGGCTCAGGCACAGGAGAGTGTAGCGGCGCCGCTAATGAGCAACGCCATCTTTCCCAGCATTTTGCATCTGCGTAGAGGTTGGCTTTGTGGAGTTTAAAGCCAGTGGTGTTCGGAGATTCTCTTAGGGGAAGGGGGAGGGGCGGGGGGAGTGTCTGTATATGCAGAGGTGAGAGTAATTATCTTCATAGGTCGCATGTTTGTATGCAGTAATTTAAGGATATCAGCACAGTACCACCCGAGCAGTATGATATCAGCCTCAGTTTAAAAAACAATTTTCTCCGATATTTGGATGTAGGGCATGTTGTCGCGTTCAAGCCATTTAAAGGTTTCATTAAAATTGGCCCCATTTTTCTGTGTCTGAAATGTTTGCACTATTAAAACAAAATAATCCACGTTGTTATCACCAGTCTCGCCACATTCTCTCACGTAGTGCGGTGATATGAAGCGTGTCACACAAAGGTCTCCCAGGCGACTGAAGGTCCTTGGACGAAGGCTGTTCGTGCTGGGGTGTGTGTATGGAGACGGGGAAGCGCTTTTCCGCGTCATCCAAGCTGCATCTGTCTTCGGTGTGACAGAAAGCGTGCTGGTGGAAATGGCGCGGAGGTGGGACCCGTCCCAGCTCTGATGGGCCATTTAGCAAATCTCAAAATCCAAAATGAGCCCCCCACCTCACTGTTGTTAATAAACCCCACCATGAATTTAGCTTGCCAGCAGCGCAGTGGCCCAGTGGGCAGCCACACTCCAGGGTTGTGGGTTCGCATCCCAGCCCTGGCTCTCTTTCCTGCGTTTGCCTCTTCTCGCTGTGCTTGGGTACGTTTCTTCCGAGTTTCCACTACATTCTTTTCGCAGGCCAGAAATCATGCGGCTCAGTGAATTTCTGAGAAATTGCATGTGGGCATTTGTCCTCTGGTGGACTGGCATCCAGAACATCCCCTTCCTTGTGCCCTGTGATTCCTAGGACAGGTTCCAGACTCCCACTACCCTGTACTGGGTAAGTGGTTGTGCAAGCAGGGTTTAGTGTTAAAATCCAACATGACAGCCAGACTTAAGCCAAAACGGTCATATTTCACAACGGTTCTGAGAGCCATTTAAAATGGGACTGTTTGCAAGCCAGTGGGGTTAAACCACAGACAAAGTGCATTTATGTAAGTGCATGAGACACCGAGCCCAAACAGACGAATCCATCGACGAAATCCCCCCTTTTTATCCTCCCAAGATCTGCTGCGGCTACTCAGACTATTTGCCTCGCTAATTTCTCTCCTGCTGCTACTTCTTGGTCTCTTTCACACCCTGACTAATTGATCTAGCAGATCACTCCGCTTAAAGTCCTTAATCATCCTGAGCAATTATCTGCCTGCCTGCGGATCGCTCCATTAGTGTGAACCCGAAGCTTGATCCAAGCCACCAGGTATTCTGCCGGTACCATAAACAGGGACGGCCTTTTTGTTTCAGGGGCCCCGCTCAAAAAGTCACTTTGGGGCCCCCTCTAGTGTAATGACTGTTTGTGGCCAGCAGGGGGGCCCCCACACAAATGCATGGCTTAAATCAGTGTTTCTCAAACCAGTCTTGCCCCCCCCAGACGGTCCATGGTTTTGCTTCCTCCCAACTTCCAGGGAATTGGGAGTTTGCAAAAATATGGACTGTCTGTGGGTCCCTAAGGACTAGTTTGAGAAACACTGGTTTTAATTGATAAACAGCGCTGCCGACCATAAAAATTGACAGTTGTCATGACACAAACATTGTGCAGAGCCAGGGGAGTGGAAGAGACTTGAGTTGGTCCATATCCTGTCCCCAGGGGTGTTTCAGCTTGAGGGACAGGGAAAATAGTACTGTAGCATTTCCACGCTAATCAAGCAGCCTCCTCACATGGATGAAGTCATCTTCTGCATTACCAACACAGGCCTAATTAAACAATTGAAGATCTCATCAGTCCTTCCTGTAATTGTACGTAATGACATTTGGAATGTACCGGGGCGGGGGAAAAGCCTGTGTAATAATTAAAATAAATAGCAATGGATTTCTGGATGGTAAGCGCCCTTGCTTCTGAGCTAGGGCCATGTTTGTGCTCTGTGCAGTGGGTGGTCTGGCATGTTAATGACAACTGCCTGTTATCTCAATGTAAAGGTTTCACGTGCCGCTGACCTTTAATGCTCTTTACATGTTATAATCTCACCTGTAGAGACGAGTTCTTCCAAACCTTTAATTAATTCTGTATCTCACGGGCCACTTCGATCTGCTGGGTGAACATTTAAGGGTCTCTGTCTCATTAAGCCCATCGAACATGTACCTGACTTAGGAACTAGTCAAGTAATTAACTCTTCCAGCGCTTGCAGTCAATAACCACGAGCGGCCGAACCTCCAGATGGGAGCCTGGCACCTATAGGGCCTTCCCAATCAGAAATCCGCCGCTTACGGACATTTAGCTTTCACTGATAATTAATTCAGGATCCGGCAGGCTTTACATTTTGCTTCGTAGCTTTTCCTGTCCTCATTTCACTCGAAGATTACCTTTCAATTTTACCATCAGGATCACCTTTTCAAGTGTACTTATTTAAGAACAACTCAAACTTCCTGCATCGCTCCGAAAGCACAGATGAGTATCTCCTGGTAATTGGGTTGGCTCTGCTTATCGAATCACTCTGGAACTTCTCACGGATCCTTGAAGAACGGGGCAACTTAATTTCATTTGTTAACTGTGACGTTTTTTTCCCTTCTTTGAGGAAGCTCCCCAAGCCTTTTACTCTGATTTTTATTAAATTATTTGCAAGTTAGAGGGGTTTTTCCCATGGATGCTTAGCAGCTGAGAAAATTAATGTAGTCTGGAGGGAAGGAGGTCCACGGAACAGGATCACACTGTGGCAGAGCGCCTGGGAGTCCTCTTTGGCCTCGGGCCACCTGTGGGAGACGGATCAATCCATCAGTGCCTCTCGGGGATGGTGTCACGCACCGGGAAGTGGGGGGTCTCCGTGAATGATGCGCCACTCCTCCTGTCACCATTAACTCTCCGGAATTTGACAGCGGGGCGGCGGCCAGTGACTGTTCCTTGGCTCAGGCCCAGACGGAATCGGTTGTTGAGAACATTGTTTTTTTTTCCTTATTTCATTTCTGTTTTTTTGTTTACTGCTGCTTGTTTGTCCTGCTCTTCTTTTCACCTTTTCACTTATGTCTTCTACCCCCCACCCCGACACCCACCTCTTTCCCCCAGGGATCAGCGTGTTCGGCCGTCCTGGGGACTCGGGATCAGAGGCAGAGGATGACGCGCAGCTGAAATTCTACACAGAGCAGCACAGGGGACGCCATCGCAGCCGAGGTAACCTGATTAAGCCGTGCCCGCAGGGGGCGCCGTTGTGGCTGAGGTAACCTGATTAAGTCGTGCCCGCAGGGGGCGCCGTTGTGGCTGAGGTAACCTGATTAAGCCGTGCCCGCAGGGGGCGCCGTTGTGGCTGAGGTAACCCACGGGGTGTGTCAGTGCAGGAGTGTGTCAGAGTAACAGCCCCAGCGGGGGGTGCCCTCTGACTCAGCAGCTCCCAGTGCGGACGGGCACCTTCCACATACCGACGCGTTTCGAGGAGTCTGACTATGTCTTACTGATTTTGTCTGCTGGTTTAATTTGATCATTTTTTGCCTGCTAGTCCAAAAACTAAAAGTGCCAAAAGACTTTTATATTTTTTATTTCGTTTGGTTACTTATGGTTAATGTTAGGCTAGGGGTTAAGGATGTCATTGATGGGATTAGGGTTTTTCCCATAGGAATGAATGCGCGTGTGTGTGTGTGTGTGTGAGTGTGAGCGCTGCTCTGCCTACCAAAGAGCCTCGGTGATAATGGTGGCCCTTGTGTGCAGGCGTGCCGTAAGCCCATCCCCATCACAGCCCGTTATGAAGATGTGCATTTCTGTGCAGCACAGTAGGGGAAACGGCCCTCCTGTAGCAAAGATCATAGGAGTAATTAGCAGGATCCATCATCGTTCTCTCCCATATTGCTTCTGGAAGCAGCTGGAGCATTTTTGGATGTCTGAAAATGGCAGTAAGATTAATCTGTTTTCTTGTTCTCCTGCTGTCTCGATGACTGGTCCCTCACATGGGAACGAGACCCACCATTCCATCGGGAGGGCTGAATTCACACATTTTACTCTAATAAGCATATCGAATCTGGTGAGCCTGCCGTCTTGTGCCTGGTGCTGCTTGGGATAGGCTACTCCTGGATGGATGGATGGATGGATGGATGGATGGATGGATGGATATATGCATCTGAAGCAAGTTTATTCATTCAAGTCAAGTCAAAAGCTGTCTGTATTGATGTATATTTTCCAATAAGGTACGATTGCATCCATCCATCCATCCATCCATCCATCTTCTAGCCAGTCAGGATGGCGAGGGCCTGGAGTGTATCCCAGGCTGCATCAGGCAGAAGACGGGGGGAGGTGTACCAGATTCATGTTTACTTTTTCATTTGACTTAGAAGAAGAAAAAATAAGAAAGAACATTAATTCAGGCAAGTTTACTGGCTATCGGGCCAGTTTGAGAGCTTGCCAACCCCCCCC
>JAODKF010000126.1:5415284-5444650 GCA_026779585.1 Mormyrus proboscirostris
ATAAAAGATTGAAATTGCATTTTAAAAAGCCAAACAAATAAAGCTTGGGCATCATTTCCTCTCGTCGTTGTGGATGAAATTTACCATGGCGTCTCGCTTCCGTGGAGATGCAGAGCGGGACCGGTGACCAGCTGCAGCTGGGACCAGTGCCGCGCCAGCTCTCCTGGCATCTCTGTTACCCATCAGCCCCTCGTTCCCCTTCCCACCCCCCCGTCAGGTTGCCCGCAGAGCCCTATGAACAAGGCCACTTTGACATTAATCACTATCAGCACTTGCATTCTGGCCGTGGTGTACGGCAGCCAGCTGTCGTGCCCCCTCACGGTGAAGGTGACCCTGCACGTCCCAGAGCACTTCGTCGCAGATGGTAAGCCCTCCTCCATACTCCACTAGCTGTGTATTTATCTAAACTCGGGTGTGTGATGCCCTGTCGGGCACAGCGTAGGGCAGCCCCCGGGGCGAGCAGGGAAGTTAGGGCCTGTGTGTGTCAGTCAGTAATTTCAGCCAGTGATTGATGGTGAAATATTTTTATAAATGTTTTACATAAATATAAAAAAAGCATATAAATGGGAGAGAGAAGCAATTTAATTAAGCGGCCTTATCTTCTGACACTCGCAGTGGGTGGATGCGTCGAGCAGGTGGGCGAGCCCCAGAGACTCGGAGACGCACAGTCAGAGTAGGTTAATTTACTGCGGCTAATTCCGAAAACTTGATATTCGTTTGCTGGAGTGGCCCTCTCTCTCCCCCGAGTGGACATCTCCAGCGATGTGCGTGCAGGGCGGCTGGCGGCGGGCTGCGGCATTGATCACGCCAGCGATCCTGAGGCAGCCAGCCCTCCGTCTGGGATATCAGGGGGCTACAGGGGGGTGGCTTGGTGGGCTCACACCTGCAGGCTTTGGGGGGTTTGATTCACGCCCCCAGCTATGTGTGTGGGGATAGCATTATGTGTGTGTTTGACCTTTGTGCTGCAGTCCAAAAACGAATTAAAAAAATGCAGCTCGGTGAATTTATATTTCTATAATTGCCCTTAGTGTGTGATCGTGTGTCTGCCCTGGCAACGCATCCAGAGTGTTCTCAGGCTTGTGCCTTGTAATTACTGGGAGAGGAGCCAAGGTCACCATGACCCGCTCCTGGATAAGCAAGTAGCTGGATGGATGAGGCACAGTATGGCTCAGCAGGTTACGAATCTGTGCCCGGAAGGTTCTAGGTTCAAATCCCCTGCCTGACACAGAGATCATATCACTGTTGGACCCTTAAGCAAGCAGTCTACATAAACATCCATGGCTTGCAAACTCATCACCTGTGACTTTTAAATCCAAAACTTGGAGACGGAAGGTCACAGGTGTTTTGACATGAACCATGAGGCCAGGTCACAGCGACACCTTCTACGCCGGCTGGCTGCTACACAGCCCCTATGCTCTCAGTCACCTCCAGGTGTCAGTTAAAATCCACAGTGTTAGGCCGCACCTTTCTTTTTAACACCATGAGAGAAAGAAATAAAATAAAGATCAGTCAGCTCATTAAGCCGGTGCCTGTCTCAACATCGCTGAAGCGGCCTTTTTCTTTAACAGAGGTGCCGTTATCTCTGACCCGGCGCTTAAATGCACTTCTGGGGGGAGCCGATGTCCTGTCGAAGATGGGTATTAATTCTCTCCCTAGTTTCCTTCTAATTATGTCAAATTAACAAGACTAAAGCTCAGTTTCTTTTACAGTTCAGTTTTGGATTCAGCCAGCTATTAAATTGCTATTATAAAGCGTTTTTTTTTTTTTTTTTAGAACATATTTGTCCCTGTACCGTTTGGTTTCGCTACGCGGGGTGACACAAATGGAAATAAAAGCCGCTCGCCGGGCTTTGCAGTCCGACTGCATTAGCATTGATTTTTCTCGTCTCGTTAAACCAGGGGAGCGACGCAAACTGCATTACTGTAAAACTGACAACTTTGATTTTTTTTTTCCCCCTCCGCTGCATATAGTTAAAGATTTGTTCGGAAAGCAAATGAAGACGGGTTAAGTTAAGTTAAATCTTAGCGGAGGAGTAAATAAAAGGAATCGACATGAAAGCCATTGGACGATTATCTGTTAGACGCCATTGGGTCAAATAGTGTCGCCGGGCTGATTCCCGGTAAATAGGATTCCCACAATTCTGCAGTGCGGGGCATGTGGCGGCTCTCTTAAAATGTGCTTATTATTGGAGAGAACTTTCCAGGCCAACTGCATGGGGGAGATTAGCTGTATGGGCGCAGTTACCCTCCACAACACACGCACTATAATTTAATACTGTTACTGCTTCAGCAGTTTGTGCATTTTTTTTCTTTTTTAAATTAACAGTACATAATCCTTTTAACAATGACAAATTATAAAATCTTTTTTTTTCCATAAAAAAATAGAAAATGGGACTTCTTCTGCAGCACATGATGGATCGTTAAAATATTTTCTAAAAACATACACACTTAATATAATTATAATTAATTTGACCTATTTAATTTAATTTACTTGTTGAAAAATATACAGCTCTTCTTGCTGTGCCGGCGTTATTGCGTCTGATCGGAGTCACAGGCGTGACCCACAAACAAAGGGCACGCTGCTGAGTTCTGTGTTGCTGACTATCTTTTAGCTGCTATCTTTTGTCCCTGGACTCAGGCAGCAGCTTTGTGGTCAGCATGGGCAGCTACCTGGACCTGTCAAACTGGCTGAACCCGGCCAGGCTGACCCTGTACTACCAGAACAACATCACCTCCCAGTGGGTGCAGGACTACTGCGGGCAGAGAACCACGGACCCCTGTGAGCACCTGTGTGACCAGGAGACAGGTGGGCATGCACCGTGGCACACACGATCAGGCAACATAAGGGGGAGGGGGGCGAAAACTGTGTGAGCAGGGCATGGGTTAGGCCGAGCGGAGCACCGCACAAATACACACACACACACACACACACACAGGTACAGACAGACAGACAGGCGCAAGCACACACAGACAGGTACAGACACACAAACAGGTACAGACAAACAGACAGGTACAGACACAGACAGATAGACGGACTGGCACAGACACACATGCACACACATACAAACACACACACACAAATGCAAACAAACACACGCAGAAAGGGTAAGAGTGAGAAAGCAGAGATTTCTCTGTGAACCATATAATCAGAACGGCTGAAGTAAGTGACATAAATTTTTTTTCCAAGTCAATGCATAAATGAATACTACTGTAGTCTGTACAATAACAGGTGTATGTGTGTGTATGCATGCACCTATAACTCGCCTGTGCACAGCGTGATCTCCACAATGCACGTGTTCCAGACTGCCCTCATCAATAAAAAATGCACGCTTTTAGCAAATGTACAATCGCTTCTCAAAAATGCTTCATTCACTAATTAACGTCGATTAATTAATTAGCTACAACGTCTGTGTAAAAAGGCTTTCAGGCCCCTAACCTTTGGAATATGGTGTGACGTTTTTCAGTTAAATGCATCTTCTTTGATCAAGTTATTTTACTCTGTAATTAGTCTGGTCTGTCGTGATCATAATCATTTGGCATTTAGACTCTTAATGGTGCATCAGGAAGCTGAATTTCACGTTTGGTATTTGAGGAGAAGGCAAAATAATCTTTACTGCTCTGAATTTTTTTTGCTATCGAGGACAAATGAGGACATGAACGTCTTTTACTGAAGTACTGATTTGTTTTATCCGCCCCCTCCGTGGCAGCACTGGCGCAATGGCGCTGTCCCATGTGATCCCCATGGCAAGCTAATTTCTCTCCTTTTGACCTTCATCCATAAGTTACTTTGTGAGTTATAATTAGGGGCATCTCAGCAGCATTATAGAAAAATCAAGCAAATAGAATCGCCATTGTTCTAGTCTGAGGAGAAAATCACGGCTGATGTGCTTCTTATACTAAGGAGTGCAGCTCACTGGCCTCCTTTTCCCTAAACTGTACCATTCATTTCTTGCTCACTGACACTTTGATCCGGGGTCGTATCTGCGGAGAGTGTTGTGAAGAGGCTGTAGAGCTAAAATATGGTCCCTCGGTTTAATTTCGGCTATATAAACTCCCCTTTCAAACTGTCACCCGGAAAGTGCTGCGTTTCAGTAAACGCAGCTGTTAAGCGACTGAACGGCCATTTTTGGCGGTTTACCCACCCGTTTTTGAAGCGCCATGGGTTAATCGGCTTAACTGGATGCCTTCAATCCTCCACCCCCACCAAAAGAGCACTGGGTCTTTAACCTGTAACATCGCTCCATTTCCTGATTTAACCTTCCGCGCTGGAGAGTTCATCCTCTCCGACCGGCACATGAGGTCCCTGGGCCCGTGTGAGAGTAGAGCGTTTTTTAAATTAATCACTCCGTTTTGTTGTCAAGTCTAATTAAAGGTGCCTTTTCATCCGGAGTGGCTGCCATCCCAGATTAATGCTCGTGATAGATTCTTCTCCTTCCGTATTTACATTAAACGTCACACGACAAAACCGAATTGGGTTTTATTTGCCATTTCCACAAGTATTAGGATGCTGGAGATCTTTAGTTTTCACAGATTTCCCATCATGCTCTTCTTCGTGACACACATATGTACACATGAGAGTGAAACTCGGAGGGGGAAAATCGCTGCAACCAGGAGCCGAATATTGATTGGAAGGGGCAGTTTGGGAGGGGTTTATAACTTATCATCTGAAACCATAACCCTTATTATAAACCCCTCCTACTCAACATTGCCCCTCTCCCTCAGCTCCCAGCTGCAGCGATATATACTTAAAAACTTAGGGTCTATTTGCAGGGTCAGCCATTTATCTTGTTGCCTTGGAGCATTTTCGGAGGGTTGAGGGCCTCGCTCAAGGGCCCAACAGACTATTCTGCTGAGAATGAGATGTGAGCTGGCAACCTGCCGATCACAAGCGTCAAGGTCTGACCCACTGATCCACGCCCCACCACCTCTCACGTTATCTACCCTTTACAGTATAATAGCCCACAATCCTGGCTGCTTCACAGATTTGGTGTGATGGAGGTTTTTGTTATATAATGGTGCAAGGTCCATTTTTATTTTAGGGGAGGCTGTAAATGTATGACAAAGTACGAACACTGTAGCAGATGGAGGTCAAGTTTAGGTGCAACACCCTGCGGACCCCCTGCGGGCCCCTGTGGCGCCCTCCCCACCTCCCCCATGGTCCTTCATCTTTTATTTTCCCCCTTAACGGTGCCCCAGTGTGCCGTCCTTGGCCGGAATCCGCCAGACATCGGCGAACGGACGTCATTCAGCGCTGAACGGCGTGTTGGCCATGGGTCACTCTAAAATTGGATTCCACTCGCGTCAGAGATGCATGGTTTGGGTTGGAAGTGAGCAGTGGGACTGGAGCCAGCAGCAAATGGGCAGAGAAAGGGCCAAGCCTTTGTTTATAGTGCACGGTGGTTTTTCTTGTTTTTTTTTTTCCAGCCGCCCAGGTGATTCCCAGCGGAGGAGTTTTCTCTGCAGAGCTGTTACTTTCTGCACCAGAAGCAGATGCGGTGGAAAAGGAAACATTTGTGCTGACATGAAACAAGCGATTTTCTAAAATAAATTTGATGCATTTACTGTTATTTTTATTTAGTGCCTTCCCGCAAACGGTCGCATTTTAAAACCTTAGAGGCGGCTTTGCAGTGCCAGGGTTGTTGTTTTGCGTCCTCTGCGTGAGTGGGGTAGGCCTGTCCTCCCAGTGGTTTGTGTGGGTTTTCCAATAGTTTTACCCTGCAGATCAAGAGCATCATACGCAGTGGACTGAGTGTAACAAGACTGCAGATATGCATATATTCAGGTGTTATATAAAAGCAATGTTTCCTGGTCGGCGGCAGGTGGGTGTGAGGTCTGCCGCATTCGGCTGCCTTCGCAGGGCAGGGTGTCAGCGTAGCGGAGATGAGCGATTCTTATCAGCTTTACCCTCAGGACCTACACTGTTCCTTCGGTCATTACTTCATGACCCAAATTTTTAATGAACCAAATTTATTTCACAAAAAAATAGCGCACAATAGTTACACTAATAGTAAACAGAACATTGTACACAGGCTTGTGGGAGTTCTACTGTACTTGCACAAATTTTTTTCAGAGTGATCAGATTGTTGAGGAGGCGGAGCCAAGACATTTGATTGGTTGATCCCGCCTCCTCTAGTTGCTTTGACCCACCTCCTCTATAATCTCATTAGTTATCTCTCTGAACCTTTTTTTTTTTCTTTCTGCCTTCAGAACATTTTTGTGTAAGTAAAACTTCCCTGAGCTGTGCACAATGTTTTCGTGCACCAGTGTCCATTAGAATTCTTTTTCAAAATATTTTAACCACACACTTTGCAACGCAGTGAAAATGCTCCCACTTTTGGGCTGCGATACCCAGCTGAGATATATTGCTGTAGATGGTTGCTGGGGGGGCCGCTGTATCTAAGCCAGCTTTGCCCGGTCTCACTCATTGAATCCGTCACCACGGGCCTGTCCCACAGGATTCAGCCTGTTCGTCTCGCCGACACTGTTCCTGTGTGAGGAGTCGAGCAGCCGCCGTAATGGCTTTGCATGTCAGCGGCTTGGAGAGCCATGAAACAGCCTATCTGCAGCCATTCAGGATTATTCCGGCACAGGAGCACTTTTGCCGGGGAGGGGGTGTCATAAGATATTTTTGATTTTGGTTCTCTGGTAAACAGCACCATGTTCTTCACGTCTCCTCACTTTCATGTTCGGGGGGGTGCCTCAGCAGGTAGGGCTGCTGTGCTTGTGATGAATGATGTCACCATGGGACTGTTAACCCTAATTGGTCCAACCACTGTCTGACACTGAGTTCAAAGGAAAAGATGCATTCCACTTTGCATAAATGTATCTGCTAAGTAAATAAAATGTAAATGTGTTACCACGGGTTACGAAGCAGCTACCCTGTTTGGAGTGACATGATAAGGTATGTCAGCCCGAGTGCATTTTTAAAAATTTTCCACTTTTTGTGGACAGCCTCCAGCATTTACACGGACCCGAATTGGTTCCTGTGCTAAACCACCCCCCCCTCCCTCAGCAGGGCGTATGTTCGAGGGCTGCTGACGGCATGTAAATATTCATAAGTGCGGTCAAGCGACCGTGTTCTTAAAGCGGATCCGGTCAGAAGACACACCAAACCAGAGTCTTTCTTGTCACTGAATGGCATTCCGTGCTGCTTATTCATCTTCTGTGGCGGTAGATGACAGCGAGTACAGGGGACAGGAAAAAAAGAGCCTTCTCCAGTGGCATAAAGGAAGTTTTAAAGCGAGACTTCAAAAGCCCTATTCACAAGCATCTTTCAGCGTCGCAGATGAGTCTGGCCTGTCGTAGGGAAGTACAAGAAGGCGTTCCTTCTCTTCTGTTCATCACTCGGGGGGGGGGGGGGTTGCTTTCTGTCAGTGTGGGGCAATTCTTGACTGGTGCCTGAAAATAATCTCCTAGTGACACTGTTGCTCAGTGCTTCGGGATGCCTGTGGATTATTCTGTTTGGATTCCGCCAGAAGCATCATAGACGGGACAGTGACTAATCAGATGCAGACTAACAGTGACCAATCAGAGCCTAAGTACTGTGGTTAGCACCCGATTTGTTACTTTCACGGTTATGGTGGATAAAAGTTGTAAATGTATTCCCCAGATGGAAATTGTAGGAGGAAAAATTTCAAAATCAAGTTGGCATTCACTTTCCAAATGTAATGATGGGATTTGTTTTAATTTTGGAAGTAATCTGGAAGAATCTTTCATTCTGCTGATTCGGAAGCATCCATAACATCCTTTTCTCATAATGGCTCACCTGGTGTGTGGTTGCAGTAAGCTGGCAGTTCTGAATATGTTCTGGAAACATTGGCTTATTCTTCAAAATTGCATTGAACAGCATGTATGCATCTTATTTAGTTTGGAGCAGAATATATGGATAGTCTGGTTGATGAATGATAAACGGCAATGTGCATTAGCAGACAGCTGAGTCCTTTCAAAACTCCCACTGCATTTACACTCTGAAAATACTTATTTTTAAAATGACTGTTCCCATTAGATGCCATAAAATGCTTCATTTACGACAATGTTGTCAATCTCATGTAGTCTTCCGATAGCATTCCTTGTCTTAATCTCACATTTCATTGTATTAGAGCTGTTATGATTATTTACTTAAACTCGATTACTCCATTACTTTAAAGCATCGATTAAAATGTTCCTTCTCGATTGCTCGCCAATATGGCGGAAGAAAGGTGCATAGTATATGAGGGTCCAAATACTTTCATTCGCATTAAAAGTGAAGTAAGTATTGCAAGGCAAACCTTAAATATAACGTATAACATAACGATTGCAATGTAAGTATATCTTAAAAGAAAATGTTCGGGAAAATAGATAAGCCAAGGATAGCCATACTGTACTGTAGATATGTGCCGTTTAGCCTAGCCTGTCTTTGGCATCACGTTGATGTATATTATTTAGCTTAATTTACTTTCTACGAGTCCTCTATGTCAAAATAATCGCCGCTAAAACGGAGGTCAGCCCCGTCACTTAGCCGCATCATCTTACGTAATACAGGACTGCTACAGTAACTTCAATTAGCTGGCTGGCGTGAAATTTTCAAGTCTGCACATGCATTTACAGTACATATACATTATTTTGTAATAATAGTTAATTTTGAATTGGTACCATTATTAATATAAAAAAGCTTACTAAGTTTCGTTTCCAGTGACTGGTCTTAAAAAAAGAAGTTTTAGCGCCACTTACTGAAGTCTGAACCCAGCGGACTGTCGCGGTCCTTGCGATGTGACAGTTGCTTGTGTATGAGATGCTGCGTTGATATTAACAGTACACATCGTGCAGGCCTGTCAGTGTGGCAGAACGGCGCGATGAGTCGCGGTGTTGCCGCACACCGCCGCTTTGTGTGTATGGAGTTTGCATGGTCACCCTGCGGGGTGGCTTTTCTACAGGTCCTCCAGTTTCCTTCCACCGTCCAAAAACATGCAAGTTAAAGGGGCTACATGAAGTGTACTAACTGACCGTATGTGTCACGGAGTGTGCACCCTGCAGGTGATTGGTCGATTCCTGCATCCTATATTATATTATATTATATTATATTATATTATATTTAAACAGTCACTCGATGAATCCTCAGATTAATCAGTAGATTTCTTGATTATTGATACAGCAGTTAGTGACAGACCTATATTGTATATAAACTTAGAATGCTGGAAGTAGATGTGTAAAAAACATGTCTCCCTCTACTCTTCTTCAAGATTCAAGAAAACTTTATTGTCCATTACAAAGTGATAGGAACTCCGCTGAGACACGGCTCATACATAACACCACATCAGACAACAGCACAAGTAATAAAAGCGAGTGATAAAAATCACAAAGCCAATGCGAATACTTATCGTGAAGCATTTAAGATGCTAATGGATGAGGCAATAAATGGCTTTTTATCCGTAATCTTCCTGGCCAGAGGAGCTCTGTGACGTCGTAATGGTGATAGTCAGTGAAGGAGATGAGATGGGATGAGATGCAATGAGATTCTAAGAGTGGCTTTCCGAGAGACTGACCAAGAGTATGACTCAATTCAGTGTCTTTTGTCGGATTTGTCCCTTGAATATGATTATGAGTTGAAAGCTGCTTTTTTTTTATCCTGGATCCATAAAGACTTCACCAGCTCTCCAGGACGGCATGTTTGCTCGGGACCCGCCCTGCCGCCTCTCACCATCCAGGTGTGGGGTTTGAATCCCGCCTCTTCTCTGCGTGTAGTGATGTATGTTCTGTCATATGGCTTCCCTCGACCAGATGCATGTAGTCTGGTTAACTGACATCTATAAATTACCCTCAGAGCATGATTGCAGGTGCCCTGCGATGAACTGGCATCCTGTCCAGGGTTTGCCCCCGTTGCCTGGGATAGGCTCCAGGCCCCCATGTGACCATGACCAGGACAAATGGCTCGAAGATGGATGTCACAGCCACCAGATGTTATAAAAAGCTGGTGTCTGTATATTTCCCAGAATAGGATGTGTTTTGTTAATTTGGTTAAAATTGATGATGTCTCTTGTGTTTGATTATACATAATATCTATTAGTATTACATGTAATTATGTTGAATACTTAAAAGGTACTAATTCCCACTCTTGTTCAAATTGTTTTCTTAGTATTTTCCTTTTATTTAATGGCTAAATATTCAGAATCAAAGTAATTCCTTTGTTATTTTAGTTTCGGGAAGATAGTGCTTGTATCCCTTGCATTTATTAGTGAAAAACGGGTAGAAAACAGTGGAATCCTCTAAGCCGTAAAAAAAATAACGAGATTTACGTCCCTCATACCTCCCCCCGCCCCGTCACCGACATGTAAGTAAACTCCCCCAACAATTACATGAAAGTCGAGTGCTCTGATGCGAGATTAGCCAGACGCGGGGAGGCGGCCAAGCAAAGTGCGGCGTGTATCGAATGCGCGATCGCTACATGCCGCCACTTTGTCTCAGCCAGCTGCTCCGCCAGCGGGGACCCTAAAGCCGTTCTGCGGGACGTGCCCATGTGGATTCCGGGTGGGGGGGCGCTTTCATCGGCTCTAGAGATCACGTCGGCCTCCAGATCACGATCCCCCTGCCTTGCTGGCAGCCCGCCTGCCGCATCTCGCTCCGGCCCCGTGTCGGGTCACTCCCCGCAAGGCACCATGCCACCCTCACCGTCCTTCACTCTGGGAGGAAATGACAGGGAGTAATGTGCTCCAGCCGAAGCAGGGCCCACGATGGGACAGGTATGACGGGAGTAAATTACACCCTGGTGCCCCCCACCTTGGAAATTTATGGGATTTATGGGAAACACTGCATGGCTTCATTGCTCCTTAAGGAATGCCTGAAATTATTCACTGGGGCACAAGACAAAATTAAATCTATCAGCTTCCAGGGAGGCTGTGTGTGGCTGCTGTGATCGGAAGGTCACCGCTTCAGACCCATTGGCCATTGGAGCTCTAGGGTCCTTGAACAATTCCCTTAAATCTCGATGTTCCAGGGAGTGGCTGACTGTATGTTTGCTTTTTGACATGCATAATTAGTCCCACAAATCCAGCGTATCTTATACATTTCTTCCCTTTTTTGTCTGTTAAATTTTTTTCTTTCTACATTTGAGTGATTGGCCCTCATGGTTTTGCGTCGCGCAGTAAATGTCCCTGTCGTTGTCCCTGCAGCTTCACGGGCCGTTTTTACCGTGGACACAGGTGAAGATAATTAGCTGTGGGTGCCTGGTTAATGCCATGGATTTTGTTCTCATTGATTAGGTTACAGAATTAACAGATAACAGTATTTCTGGGTAGTGGTAATGTAACAATCTCTATGCAAAGCCTTTGTGTAGCAGTTTTTCTAAAGATTTGCCAGAAGCGTCAAGCCCACAGTGGCGGGATCCTGTTTTCATTTCTGTGGCTTATTAGTTTGCTGAATGTAGGTGGTCAAGATCAAGATGTGTTAAAGCACAGCAGAAGAGATGGGATAGATATCTGTCCCTGACATGCGGTCCTCAGAAAAGCTTGGATTGGAAGTGTCAACAAGGGTGAGCTTTTAGCGTCGAATGTCATTCTTCTGCTGTATAAACGCATGGGCTTGACAGTTTCTGGCTACTCATCTGATGACTAAGGACAGTAAAGGTGATCAGAATGAATGAAATCACATTGGGATACTGGGGTGGTTTGACTGGCATTTAATAGCGATCTCAATAAAAGCTAGAACACACGTGCAAACACTTCATGTTAGCATCGTTAAGCTACTTTTATGGTCTGCAAGTCTCCAGCTGCAAAAAGGTGAAATTCGAATGGTGGTATTCAAGTGTTTTCCACCAAATTGTTGCATCAAATCCATGCTGAGATGTGAGAAAGTCATCAGTCGTCCTTCCCAAAGTTAACTCAGCAGATTTCAGGTTAAAGCTTGCCGGCCTTTCCGATTCGCTGCTAGGGGAGAATGGACAAGTTGTGATGTTGTCATTCACTGGATCAGTTTATTGTGTTTGGCATATTGTGTTTGGTTTGGTCTTCAATAAGGCCTAATTATTCATTGCAGAGTCAATAGGAAAATGTGTATAGAATTTCAGGAATTTATTTTCTAAACGAGATCTGCTGTGACAGCTCTTTGTGGCTCATTGTCTATTGAAAATATAATGCTTGCAAAGTATCGACAACTGTTTTCTTCTTGTGTCCATGAAACCATCATCATAATTTCTGTGGTAATGAGTAAGCAAAGAATATTGCTTAAAACCATAGTTTTAGCATAAAAAGTAGAATTTTAGACTGAATGGAATCTGCTTCACAGCTCGACATAATAACGTCTCAGCCGAGATTCCAACTCCTGCTCCACTGCTGCCCTGTGTTTGGCTGGTCTGCCTCACACGTTGCCTGGAGATGTATTTGTTTTTCATGTTAGCACTTCAACACCACAGCTTGGGAATGTGAATGCTGGCTACTAGCTAACCGAAAGTGTGAGTCCAGAGACGAGACTGTGGCTTAACTGACACCGCAAACCCGGAAACAAGATACTGGAAAGCAAAAGTGTAAACGAACGAATAAAAACATCACCACTGAAGCGGAAATTGGGCTCCACACCAAACTAGTGAGGCTGAGCCCAGCTCACTGTACTGTGGGCCCTGCTTCTGGTTCTGAACAAAGTCACACAGTACTGACTGAATCTCATAATCTGATGTTTATCAACCCTGTCATCAGGGATCCCGGAACAGCCCATGTTTTTGCTCCCTCCATTTCATCACGCCTATACTAGGTATTCTGTGTTCTTGATTCTTTGGTTCAAGTGTGTTGGGAGATGGGAGGGCCCAAATACATGGACTGTCCTTGGATCCCTGAGGACTGGGCTGATAAACATTGGATTCAGACAGTTCTGTGCAACCTTGTCAAAGACTGGTTAAGAAACTGCATTAATCAACAAAGCAGAGATATGGGTTTAACACTGATATATTTTTAACGGTCTGTCTTTGTTCTAAAGGAAAGATTCCCTTAAAGACCTGGAGATAATTCACACAGAAGACGTCGGTAAATGTTGTCTGAGGTCAGAAAACAATTACGGCCTGAATTTATTTCCCTCATTACCAACACAGTGTGATACAGTCGCAACCAATAATGAGTTCTTTACGTAAAGCTGTAGATCATCATTATTATGGCCAGATAAAAGTTATAATGGTAATGACCCAGCTACTGTAAGCTTTTACTGCACCATGGGTGTTTATTGGTGACAGGCCAGGAGGTAATAATTAATTTTTGTATGAACTAAAATGACTGAAATAAACATTCATATTCTGCGATTCTGAGAATAGCGATGACCTTAATGTCTGACATTTTATTACAAAAATTAATATGAAAGCAATTTCAAGAAGACAAAACACAGTGATTGCTAGATGCCCTAATCGTCACCCATTATTTCAAATACCTCATTAGAAAACCAGCAATCCTTTTTCTTCCATATAAATCCATTTTTAGTGATTTTGTTTTGATGGCAGTAATGGCTCAGTATGTCTTATGAGTAACAAAGGACGCATCGTTTTGTCTGAGCACTCAGATGGCTCCTTATAAAAAGAGCACCAAAAGCATTATTTGCGAGACAAACAATGTTGCATCTTAAATTAGCTGGCTGCCCGAATCTGATTGGACACAGAAGGGTGTAGCGGTTTCCAGCAGAGACGGAGATAGGCAAGCCGGGAGACGCAGACATCCGTTCTTCATCCCTGATTTTGTTTTTCTGCGTCTTTTTTGCTTTTGCTTTTGCTTTTATGGATCAGGAAGCTCATATCACTTGGCAGATCATAAATCAACCTCCCAGAGTACTTTTCCAAACGCCCTCACGCTCCCACTGCTTAGATGGTATAAGTGAATGGGCTGAGTCAAGCTTTGCTCTTTGGTGTTGTGCTTGCCCCTCAGTGTGGATGTCCTCCACCTGCCCCTAAAGATGGGCAAAAAGTGCATTCAGTGGGTCATATATACAGTTAGGCTGGTAGCTGTTCAGTGAAAACAGTCCCAATGGACACTTTTACCCAAAGAATTCAGGGTTTGAGATCAGGAGAAATGTTCATGAAGACTAGGAGTAGTCTTTACTCAGTGATTCAGAGTGAATTCCCAAAGGTTGAGCAGTGTAGACTTATATATACTGTGTATACTGTATATTATGTAAATCCGAGTTCACTTTATTGGCCGGGTACAGGCGTATGTATCGCCTTTTCAGATTGACAAATTTGACTTTCACGGGTTTACCCCTTGGCTATGAACAGCTAAATGGAAATATTTATGGAGCTTGCTGAAAGATTTCAGAAACTAGCAGTTGATGGAGCTAAAAACAATACTGATTTGGATCACATAAAAGTATATATAAATATTAGTGATGCATAATATTTGTTTGTGACAGTACATACTATGTTGTTACTATTAGAAGTCTTGGCTTGAGTACATATTTGTGTCTATCTCATTGTCTCACTCATGCATTGGCTGTCTTTGTAACTGTGGAATCTAACATTTCACGCAGTAAATTTGAAACTTTCCAGTGCTGATAATTTTGCATTTTTCATAGTGGATCCAAAATGTAGAGCTCCCACTGTGTATAGTAGTAACTTTGTACATACAGGGGCATAATTTACATGGTTTATATGTTATATGAAAAGGCCAAGATGGGTAATGATAAAGCAATTTCACGTGCAAAGTTTACAGTACTGTTTGTTTAGAAATTGGAAATAAATATTTCATTAATTAGTTTTTAATGATATTTTTCAGGATATAGACTGTTACAGGGGGAGCAAGTATTATTTTCTAATTTTCACATTTGTGGGGATCTTCTGCCCCTTAACAGTCATGAATGTGGAGGGGATACTGTACTAGGAATCTGTCTTGGATGTACTGGTGCATACATTCACAGACAACATATAAATAAAGAAAGATAATTTAAATGTAATAAAACAGACTTGATGTATGAGCAATAGTGCAAATCAGTACAGATTACAGTCAGTTCAGTACAACTTATAGTCAATATATCTACATAAATACAGTATGCTGCTAATGTCTTATGCAGTCAAAAAAAAGGTTTAATATTTTCTTAGAGAAAAAACACAATTTAATATTAGAATATTAAATTTTAACAAAAACAATAAAAAGTTTATTTAAATAAGGGTGCTATGTATACCCATGCTCTCACATACATAAAATGTAAATTCCTGCATAAAAATTCACTAATTAAAGGAGATAATTAGTAACGACAGCAAACAGGGCAGCACTCATTCACCTTCTGTGAATTTTCGGCTCCCCTCGTCTTGGCTGAGACGTTCGGTCCAGATCGCCATGGTTTCCGTTCCCCTCGCTCTGGAGGGGGTACCGCGGAGGTACAGCTGTCAGAGAGGGAACAGCAGGGGATGGAGGAGAGAGAGGGCCCCGTGGAGGGAGGCGGATGGTTCCGGAGGGCTGGAGTGTGACTGTGGAGGGGTGGGGGGCGTTTCGATTCAGAGGGACGTCTGAGAGGATATGCAGGAGTTGCCTAGCAGCTGATTATTTCTGAGTTCCCTCCCTGTGATGGACGAGCGCGGTAATCCAACGAGAGACGAGCAATATGCTCCCCAACGCCGTGAATGAAGATATTTGCCATTCTCTCCCACACAGGAGAATGCAGCTGTCACGAGGGATATTCCCCCGATCCGGACCACGCGCACCTGTGCGTCCGCACTGACTGGGGTCAAAACGAGGGGTACGTCCCAGGCCGCAAGCACACTCCCAGTTCATTCAGAAGAAACTCTTTACTGTATGTCACATCCATTCTTCTGACCATGCTGTTATTGACTTCTTCTTTTTTGTCCTTTTTCAAGAGCTAGATGTTGCTTGTGGGAGTTTTAGTTACATAGAAATGTTCTGAGGTCAAAAAAAATGATTGGTTCAGAGAAATAACCAATCAGATTATAGAAGAGGTGGGTCTAAGCAACTGCAGGAGGCAGGACCAAGACATTTGACTGGTTGGTCCTGCCTCCTCTAGTTGCTTGGACCCACCATCTCTACAATCTAATTGGTTATCTCTCTCAACCAATCATTTTTTTGTTCTGCCCTCAGAACATTTTTGTGTAAGTAAAACTCCCATGAGTGAAGATGTTAGATGCGTCCAAATTATTTAATGTTAAATGGCTGAATATTTTTTGAGGAAGCGTCAAGAAAGACAGAACCCCATACTGACCCTGCCATGTGTGTTCCAGCCCCTGGCCTTACACGAACCTGGAGAAGGGCTATGACCTGGTAACAGGAGAGCAGGCCCCAGAGAAGATATTCAGGTAAACAAACAGTCAGTCTCAGCTTTGACCTCTTGCCATTGCCTCACTCCCCTTCCTGGGTTTTCCGTAAACCAGCCTGTGTTTATTTTCGCTTTGCTGACCGGTTGGCCGTGAAATGCAGCCTCTTTCGGCGCACCTGTTCCCGCATCGAGCCCGAAAGTCCACCGGGGGGCAGCGGAAGCGTCTTCAGTTGGCCACCGCAGCGGGGCTTTTTCGAGAGCGCTTAGCGGCAGCCTTGGGGAGAAGGTGCACTTCTGCTGACAGGAACATCTCCAGCCTGACATTGGGCGAGGAGCACGCGCACCAGAGAGCGAGCCATCCAATCAGATGGCCCGTCTCATCTGCCTCTACTCATTCAGCTGGTTCTTGTCAACATTACATGCAGTGTGATTGTGGAACACAGCACACCGGCAAAGCTATATCGAGCACCGAAAGTGTTGGTCTTTGTGTGACAGATACAGAACGGTCCGTGCCGTAGAAAATGTAAATATCCATCAAGAACGTCAAGAAGACACTTTAAGGTAAACCCAGATAACGATTCACTCTCCCTCATGAGATCTCTTTAGTGATGCAGAACCAGAAAAAGTAGGAAAAATGTGAATTTGAAATGTGCTTCAGCTGTGATAGTTGGAGATTTAAGCAAAGAAAGGGAAACAAATTCAGTGTGCTTCAAAATTAAATTTTAGCTATGTATCCCACCTTAGACATTAGCATCTGCTGTTTGAAGTGAGTCAGTGTATCGTGAAGGATCCCTGAGTTACATCCGTCACCTTCCTGAGAGACGGAACGGCGAGCAATCGATGCCGCTATGGTGTCCATCACTAAGACAGCCCCGTGATCGGCTATCGGAATCTTATTCATGAGCCTGTGTGGGTATCGATTTTACTTATTCGCTGCATAATGGAATTCCAGCATAGGCTTTCTTAACATCAAACACACGGGTGCTGGGTCGGTAGGGAGCTACACACTAAATTTCCTCAAATAAACATGAAATAAGCACATGCAGGCTTGTACGTTTATATAATGCATTTATCTCGATTTGAACTTGAGGAGTAGGAATTCAGATATCGATTTTTTTTCCCCCAAAATCTAATTTAAGTAAAGGCAATGTGCGTGGTTTTTGGAGATGAGATCTGATCATTTATTTATCCAGTTGTTTGGTGAGTCTCATCTTTCAATGGCCTCTTATAAATATTAAAATCTGCCTTTCACGGTGCTGTACGAATAAGACGGATCATCCCGTCGTGGTGAAATATGAAATTATCAAGGTGGATTTATACAAATATAGCTTTGCTTCTTTTTTTTTCCCCGACAAGCTGTGATTGAAGTGCTGATTCGGGTTTTCTGACAGAAGTGCGCACGTGTGCGTGAAAATGAAAAGTTTTCAGGCTGATATTAATAAAACAGAGAGCTAGCTTGGGAGAAACACTGGTGCTGATTTCCCATGCTGCTTCCCAGGGTCTTCCGTCCAACTGCCGTTCCCTAAGTTACCCCTGCATGCTTCGTGCTGGTAATTAACATTGGCGTACCTTCTGCCTGCACCCTGCCTGTTAAACATTTAATGTCCGTTTCTTTTTTCCCTCACTTCTGTAAGTGTGTCAGCCTGCATCTCTGCTTTCCCTCAGGTCCTCCTACAGCCTGGGCCAGGGTCTGTGGCTGCCTGTCAGCAAGAGCTTCGTGGTGCCGCCTGTGGAACTGTCCATCAACCCTCTGGCCAGCTGCAAGACAGACGTGCTGGTGACCGAGGACCCTGGTGACGTCCGGTGAGTCCTTTGACCCCATTGGACGATGCCAAGGAAGGCGGGTTCCCCGTCAGCCATTCATAGCACAGCCCACATCCTGATCGTGCTAGCTATCGCAGCCCTTGATTGCATGCCTGGATGTCTGCGTTTGATTTATTTCCATCCATCCTATCAACCAGTAGCACTCCTTGAAGGATCCAGTTTATTTAGGCATAATAAGAGCCAGTGGCTTATTATTCAGTAATCTTGTTGCTCTTTAGAGAGGTCTGAAACAATTTTCAGCTGTTTCGGGGGGCCGTGAATTCATTTTTGTGTGAGATGTATTTCGTGTTATGCATTAAATGCACAGAATGGACATCAGAATCCATGGTTACCCAACATCACCCCTGACGTTTCCTCTGAAATGTGACAGCAACGAGAAAATGAATGCAGAAACACACAGTGATTAGGCGAAATGACTTTCTGTTTAATACTGACTGTTCCCTCCCCACATTGCTAGAAGCTGACTGCCTTACGGGTGAATGGTAGGCAAATTGCTATCTTTTGGGAATGCAGTTTATCATCTTGCACATGAAGATATGAGAGTTGTTTCATGATATCAGATCACCCAGCCTCTCTGTGCAGGCATTTTCAGCAGGGTATGCCGTGATATTAAGACAGAGCTGCAGCTTGAAGATAAAAACACTGTATTTATTTCTGTTTGTTTGTTTTACTGGTATTTCTGCTGGAATCCCAGATTAATTTTTTCTGGAGTCTTTTGTCAAAAGTCAGCTTATCAAGTATTAGTATTAATTCTTGTAATTAATTAGTTTTCCGGCAAGGTGACTTGGCTTCTTCCTTTAATTATCACTTAGCCCTCCGTGGAGCGGCCATTGCTGGCTTATTCAACTTAAACGCCTTTCACATCGTAGGGATGCTGCAGAGGGACGCGCAACCTCTTTTGGCTCTAATTAAGGGACGGGGTCTCGCTTTAATGAAGGGAAAGCTGAGGGAAACGGCGGGCTTCCTGCCTGCCCAGCACCAGATGGGCCCTGTATTTCAAGGGTGAAAGTGAACTAGTTAATTGGGCCAGCGTGTGTTCAGTTTGGACGGCCCAGATAGGCACCTCCGAAAATATGTCGGTGGCAGTGTGTGAGGAGTTTGGGCGACGCATTCTGGGTTTGCAAAACAAGACACAGAAGCCAATGAGAACCAGTCCGCGACCACATCGCACAGCTGTCCCATTTTGTCAAGTCCTTAAAGTGTGAAAGTACAGGACAGTGCAACAGCAGGTAGGCTGGACGTGCGGGTTTATTGACATAGTACAAGGTGTAAATACATCACCATAACAGGGTGGAATAAATAAATTAATCAATAATGCTAAGTTAAAGTGACCACTGCTATTCTGGGGGGGAGGGGTGGGGGGGTATTCTCAGGAACATGGTCTAATATTGTTAAGATGTACCAGGAACTGCCTCTGGGGAATTATTTCTGCACTGACAGATAATTTCTGTCAATCAGCCAATGACACAAACTTAAACTGGCAGTTTGTTTTTTTGTTTTTTGTTTTTTTCTGCGATCAGCTATTGATTGACAGATTGATGAGCCGTATGTCACCAATCAGAAGCATTTAATCAGAAACCGCCACTACAGTTTGCACAGAGTCTGCTCCCCACGGCCTGAGAAAAACACAAATTCACAAAAAAAAAACACAAAATAATATTCATGTGGTTGCCCAAATCCCCGGTAAACCTTTTAAAAGACTCTTTAATGGATTAGCGGAGATATACTGACTAATTGCAGAACATTAACATATAAATGCAAAGTGGAAATAAGTTGTTCATTAGCTCTCCTTGACACAACGCTAGTTAAAGGCAAACTCCCTTGAGACTGTGTATATTTGCAAGTAATGTACCCGTCACCGGTCAACGAGAAATGCTACTGTTTTTATCTTCTCCTATTAATTCAGCTGCCTTCGATTTGAGCAGTTTTGCAATAAGAGCATTTGTATGCAGATGCAAAAAAAAAAAACACTTAGGAAATGATGCGACCATTAAGTCGTGCATAATTGAACTGTTATGGTTTATTTATAAATTTTCTGTAATGAACACCAGTACTGGTTCTTACCATAAATGTTTATGTAATATTGTACATATTATGCTTGCATAAATGATTGTTTTCCCTCCTGTATTGTTTGGAGAGGCCGGTTTCTACTGGAATGTTTAATGGGACTGAATTTTTATATCCGTGTGTGTAAGTGGCGCTCCTTAGTGTTTTAATGACAAATTTATTTCATTAATGGTTCAATTTCAGGGCAAAAGCAGAACATCGAATTGGCCAATAGGAACAGAAAGGTAGAAAGTGAGCACTCTGCACGGAACTCCATTAAGAACTCCATTTAGGTCAGAACAATTTATCTCCACGGCGACATCTCTCTATGAAAGGACACAGCATGTTCCGTGGTCAATTTGTGGAATTATTTCTGAGTGTCGCGAGTCGCGGCGGGCTCGGCGCTCGGCTGCCCGGGGGTACGGCGGCTGGTGAAGACGAGGCTCTGCAAAACAAACAGTGTAATCTCCGCCCGCTAATACAGCTGTCGGGCACGTGCACGGACATCTGGACGGCGGGAAGACTCACTCCCACCGCTGTCAGATGAAATCCGAGCACCTGACATCTGTTGAAACAGAGATTCGGAATTCCCCAGGAAATCCAGGCGTTTATGAACATGTATTTTTGCTGGTTGCACTTTGCTGGATAAATAAATTAAAATGAAGACTATCAGTGGATGACTGTTCTCCCACGGCTCTCGTTCCATTCATTTTTATGCAGTCAGTTGTGTAAATTAAGGTTTTTAGCTCAGAAAAGCAATTGTTTATTTTAGCAAATCAGTAGAAGGAATAATTAATATATGCACCCGCTGCTGGGGCAGAGTGATCCTGGAGCCTGTCCTGGGCAGCAGGGGGCAGCACAGGGCACGAGGCAGGGGGCAGCCTGCATGAGATGCCAGTCCCTCACCAGGCACACGCTCACCCACTGTGGCCGATTTAAAAATGCCGATCTGCATGTTTTTGGAAAACTGCAAAGTGGGGCATGCGAATTCTGCAGAAATAGACGGCAAAGGGGGCGGGAATTAAACCCCAGTCCCCGGGGGTGTGTGAGGTCACTCTGCTTCCCACAGAGGCACCATAATTAATATAGACTGTGGCCATCCATCCAACCATCCGTTTTCTGTAAGCGTTTGTCCTGTTCTGGGTCACGGGAGCCCATCTCAGAGGCTATGGACGCAATGTAGGGAACAGTCCCGGATGGGAGGCCTGCACATCTCAGGGAACACCCACACACCATCCACCCTCACACGCACACCTGCAGGAAATTTGGTAACTCCAGTGAACCTCGGCATGTTTTTGGTCCGTGAGGAGAAACTGAATCTGGAGGAAACATCTCGGGGAGAAAATGCAAACTACTCCCACATGGAGCTGTGACGGAGACTCAAACGCTGGTGCCGGTAGTGTGAGGCAACAGGGAAAATCACTTTGACCCATTACCTACATTAATTAATCAGTATATACAGTCGTGCATCACTTAACAATTGGGATATGTTCTGAGAAATTAGTTAGGAGATTTTGTCAGTTATTGCTGGCAAACATCACAGCGTGTACTTACACAAACCTACGTAGATAGGCATAGTCTACTACAGACCTATTTTTTTTTTAAAAGTAGAAAGAGTGCCCTCTAAAATAATGACAGAAAGTACAATACAGTTAATAAATAAACCAGTAACATATTTCATTAGCATTAACAAGTATTATAGAGTGCAAATAATTGAGTATGCTGTAGATTCTCAGCAAAGTAGGTTTTTGTTACGTCAGAATCATGACAATATGAAGGATGTCATGTCAGCCAATAGGAATTCAGCTCCGTTACAGTAAAATCGTGTGGAACCACCAACGTATATGTGGTCCATTGTTCACCAAAATGTCATTATGCGGTGCATGACCGTACAACCTTCTGGCTGTTCTATCTTATAAAAAAAGGAAAAAGGAATTCCTCCCGTTGTAGACCATATATATATATAAATTTCTTATATACAATATATATATATTACATATAATTATAAAACACAAGTAACCAGACTTAGCTGCATCGCATAAGCTCTTGTTCCATGCCCAAAGATCGTAAATAATGATACACAAATAGTGATCAAAAGTCATGAATGAATAATGAATACAAAATAATGATCACATATCATGGATGGTTAATCGGCATTTAATGTCACAGTAAAATCGACGCACGCGTGCTGAATAACCGGGGACATTATCAGAGGAAACGGACGGCAGGATGAGTAATTATTGACCAGTAAACGGATAGCTGCGTCTGGACGAGCTTCACCATTTATCACCTCCTCTGTGGGGTTATGCCGCTCATGAATGATGCAGCGTTAGGGTAGTCCAGATGCCGGTATATCCGGAAGAGGCCAATGGGTAGGCGTCTCTGGTTGGCGCGTGTCTGTCCGCTCACCATTCTCAGCCACGGAGACTCGCCGACGCGTGAAGCGGAACGGTGTCAATGACGCTGAGGACATTAGCGAAGGACGGGCGACGGTGAGCTGTGCAGAGACGCCGGTGATGGCACACTGTGACCAGGCGGTGAGCTGGAGATCCTGAGGGGTGATAGGCAGCCTCTCGGCAATGTGGTGACAGAACATTAAATAAAAGCCAAAGCAGCGATAATTCCCTTTGTGCTGCTTTGTGCTCTGTTTTTACCTTTGTCTTGAGCAGGAGTTTATACAGGGGCAGGGCCACACGGGGCACTGCCTCCAGCTTAAAGCTGATTGGTCCCCAGAGTGCCCAATCCCCTGTCAGTCACAGAGTCAAAACATATCATTGGCTTATGATAAGGTTGGCCCCTCTGTATGAATTACGGCACCTCTTACTGTATGCTCCCCCACCTTAAAAAATCCTACAATCGCCCTGGCCCTGCTCTTCCTGAAATAGACTCCTGGCTCCCTGTGACCCGGTACTGGATAAGCCCTTTTGGAATAGTGGGATTTTCCATGCGTGGATTCTTTGCAACTTTATGTGTTTTTTTTTCTTTATCTAAAATACAAAGCTCACCCTTGACTGTAGAACAGAAACCTACAACCTTATGGTCAGTAAATCCAGTCCGCCGGCCGATTTAGGTTTTCACACAGTACATTTAAAGAGAAAAAATTTAAAAAGCGCGTCTTTCACGATTACCTCAGCATGCCATCTGCAGAGCCCAGCGCCGGCAAGGGGGGCGACGCGGAGCCGTATCCGGCCCGGGCTGCGTCCTTTCTGCTCGGCTCAGAACCGGACTGATAGGCGTGCCCCCTGGCTGCTGCCAGTTACTGTGATGTCGTCAGGAGAGGGATGTGAAAGATTCCAGAATTAATTTGCGGATTGGGCCCGAGACGTCCGTAAGAGTGAGGGAGAACCAGCAGGCTCTGAAATCATGTGCAGGTCGGAGGGATGAGGTATCAGTCGGCTTCAAGATAAAATATTGCCCAGCAGGCGTGTCTACAATTAACCACCATGACCTGTTAAGTAGCTTATAACTAGCCTGTGGTGGGTGATGTGTGTATTGGTAACATTTTCTTCTTTGTAAATGTCATTACCTAGTGGCAAAATACAGATATTAAGATTTCATTGTAATGTAGATATGACATTATTTGAATAAAAGTAATTAAAGCAAATATTCCTTGAAATACAGTTCTTTTTTCTCAAAAGTGCGACAGGTGTACCAGTTATTGCCAGACCATCTGTATGGCAGTATTATCCAGGTCAGCTATCAGACACGCTAATTTGTGCACCCCCACATCAATATTGTCACTATATTCTGCCATTTGTCACTTAGGGCATCAAAGTTCTCAGGCTTCTGCTTTCTGAACAGGGCACATGGGGAAAATGTGCACCGGAATATGCTGCCAGTATACTGTGACCTATTGATGCCATTTTGATTTTGACATTATGAGCCGTGCCACTTCACAATCCCGTGGGGGCCGCTGACATTTTGAGTAGCTATTTGTGCGTGACGACCATTTTTTTTTTAGCACACGAATACACAGATATCTCTAAAATAATTTGACTGACAGGTTTTCGATGGGCAATGCGGTGGCACAGTGGGTAGCCCTGGTGTCTCATTCTTCCAGGCCTGGGGGGGTTTGAATCCTACCCCCGCTGTCTGTGTGTGAGTGCACTCCATGTGTTGCGTGAGTATCCTCCTCTGGGTATCTAAATTGCCCAGAGTCTGTGCCCCGTGTTAGACCGGCATCCTGTCCAGGGTGTCTGCTGCTGGGTCCCTCTTGTTCCTGAAATAGTCTCCTTGTGAACCTCTACTGGATAAGCAGCTGGGTGGTAGATGATTCCTGCACATAGAAAGTTCTTTTCAGATTCATAGAAGGCTTCTCATGGGCAGCACCGTGCATTTGTAGTGAAATTCTATAAAGCGCCAGGCAATTCTGAACGTGTCACGGGCACCCTGTGAGAGGTACGAGCAGGATACCGCCTTTGATGCCAGCACACTCCGTGGCTTGTCATGTTGCTTCGATGCTTTCGCATCATCTGCCTCATGGACCCGTGTGAACGAATTACCCGATGCCCCGCGGGCCTTTAAATAAGGCCTTGCGTCGCGCCTGAAACGTGTTGCCATGCCTGTGTTGTCTTCTGCCGGCTGAACACAAGCTAATTCCATGACAAATCTTCCTAGTGGCTGACCAGCGGCGTGAGAGACAGCCGCGGCATTTGGCTGTGTATCGGATGTTAATTGAATAATGTTGTACCTTTTCGGTCCCAAACAGCCAGTGTTCTGATTGGAATCTGGGGCTCGGGCTGGTGTTGGCTGTGCGGTTATAGGTTGTGTTTGAATTACCATCATCATCATCATCATCATCATCTTGGTGATGGCTTCAACCCTCAGCCATTAGTTTCTACATCCGGTCCTCAGGAACCTCCAGACAGTGTACATTTACAGGGCACTGGAAGGGAGCAAAAACGTGGACCATCTGTGGGTCCCCGAGGAGCAGGTTAGGAAACACTGTATTAGATGGCGGGGGGGTGACCAATTGTCTGAATGGGCCAGAAACTATCTATCTATCTATCTATCTATCTATCTATCTATCTATCTGTCTGTCTGTCTGTCTGTGTCGAGGCATTGATTCATTATTAATAGTTAACAACATTATTACTTAGTGTTGTTGTTTTTGTTGACGTTCTTATTGCAGTTCCTGATATTACTGTATTACAGTTATTATGGTTTTGTCATTATAGGAGTGTGAAATGCAATAGCAGGGATAGGCATCTGGTCCGGGCATGAAATATTCTGACGGGCAGGACGTACCGTGCATTTCCGCCCACATGTCTTCAGGACACTCTTCGATTCGTCGGATGGATAAGCGGATATTAAAAATAGATGGAAAGACGGATGATATTAGTAATGTCAACAGAAGCCCCTGGGAGAGGGGGCCTTGGGGGTACCCTTGAGCCGTACGCCCAACCTGGAAACGCAGGCTACCATGGGACTGTGAAAGTCACATTGGGCTAAAGAGACCCAGGGAGGGAGCGGGCATGATCAGCTGGCGGTGGGGAGGCTGCTTTCTGAAGGACTCCGCGTCCCGGCGGTCTGCGCGCGCAGAGGGAACAGCACCCCCTAGTGGCTCGCTGTCGCGGTTCTTGAACTGCAGCGGCCTGGCTGCAATGAACCCGCTGCCATATCTGGCAGACAGCCTGATGAATGGCCTGCTTGAAACAATCAGCAGAAGTCGACGCGCACTTTCATCTCGCGCCTGTCTGCGGAGCTTTCAAGGAATTGAACCGTAATGCAGCTGTCGATGCATCACTCTGTTTCTTTTTATTATTAGTGAAGCCCATTTGTATCGGCTCATAGCTCCGGAGTCATATAACGTAATACAAAAAAATCAGTGATGGTACGCACTACGCCTTCGGAATATGTGAGCAGGTCTAGTTTCCACTGTGTGGGTTAAATGTAGTTAATTTCAGTTATTAAGTTATATTAAATTCTGTAGTAGCTCCGAGAGGTGGGGATTCTGTTTTTAGTTCTGAAGGACCTGCAAGGCCCGCTTTAAACGATTGCTGGAAATTTGTGTCCGTGAAACAGAGGAGACTATACAGATTTTCCAGTCTGAGGCTTAAACCGATCCAATATGTGCGGTACATGCTAATGCGATACATGCTAATGCAGCACATGCTAATGCGGCACATGCTAATGCGATGCACTCCTACAGTTAAATTAGGACTCCCTGAGATGGAGGTGCGTTGGAGGTTTTGCATTTGAGGGTATCAGCTTGCGGCACCAGCTCATATTAGCTGAACTAATTACTTCCGCGGCGAATTGTCCTGCTTCGGTTTGGTCCATAGGCCAGGATCGTTTCCCGCTGTAAAGCATGTCGTAGGAGAGCTAAAGCGGTAAGCCACAGTTTATTTTTGTACAATTTAGACAGGACCATCCTGGTGTTATTCCCGATGGGCCCCCCCCTCTCAGGTCCCATCCGTCACAATTCTGGCGGGTGACGGATGGTGCTCTGAAATCCAGATGTTTTGCACCTCCGCTCGAGCCCCTTCGGCGGCGAGCAGCAGACGTTTTATTGTTTGAACGCCTCTCACAGACCCCCCGTCCCCCCCCCCATGCTGTCACTGTGTTGGAATATACAACCTCCTTATATCTTCTCCCACAATCCATTCTTCTCAAGGTCTGATGAGCTTGCGTATTGCAGCCCGCCTCACCACCGCCGTGTGCATCCTGCCGAAGGCAGAGAATGCGGGGAGAGACAGGCGATCGCATTATTTACTCGACAAAAGTACGTGGATGCACCTTATATTATTATGTCTTCGTGTTCATCGGTAATCTGAAGGAGTTTATCATTCAGGCAGAGCGCATCAGTCAAGGTTACAGTCGCTGAGTAAGAATAACAGGCATAAGCTCTGATCCAGCTCAGGGTCGACAAGAAAATACACCCTGCCATAAACTACCCTAAAAAGAACATCCTTCCACGGGCACTGCTGTTGGACCCTTGGGTGCAGAAGTTACCCCAAATTTGTCCAGTTAATCATGCAGTTGGATGAATGGATTAAGAACTGTACGTCATTTTTGTATTCATTCTTGATTTGCTATTCTTTTTTACCCGTTATATAGTGGGAAGTCTTCTCCTTCTGTCAGATTAAAGCATCAGGCTAAGCAGCTAAATGTAACAGGAAGTCAGAGTGTCGGCCCTGTGAGCCGGGGGGAGGACGATTAATGCTTGTTTATTAACTTTTAAGCTGCGCCAGCAAGGGCGGCTAAGGGTGGCAGACTCCTCCAGGGGGGAGCTGACCAGCAGGGCTGCCGAGGTGGGACGCCAGCAGCTGGACCCGGTGCTGCGTGGAGCAGGACACTATATATAGCGGCAGGGGGGCAGGTTATGAATGATGCTCTGCTCCGTGCTCCGTGTTTTTCTGGAGGACGGCATAGATAATGCCGAGGGACGATGCAACAGGAAATGGCCGGGACATGGGACAGAGGTGACGCTGGCGCTCAGACCTGGCCACGCTACACCTTCCCATTGCCACTGCATGGCCTCGATCCAGTTTCGACCTGCAGACTGACACCTGCAAGTACTGCTGTTGTCATAGGGATTTCAACTGGCAATTTTGTCCATATTAATTAGAAGATAAGTGATGATTATAAAGAAACAGTTAGACACTGAGTGAATGCAGGGCAGCAGCTATAGTTCGACAAGTCAAGATATCAATGTGGAAGTCGTGGGTTTGCATCCCAGAGAACACACGTGAACTTGTAACCCTTCCCGCTACAGTGAGTTCCTTTGGATGAAAGCACCAGATAAATGTAAATCCTGTGTGCTCGATTGACGGACATCGACCTGGGCCGCAGTTCTGCTGCTGTGCTCACTGACGGGCTGGGATCTATTAGCCGTGATTTCCTGGGTAAATTACGTTATTTGAAGGTACCATGGTAACGGCGGAATTCCTAAACGACCATTCAGGCCGTTCCCCCAATCCTGTTGCCGAGTTACCCGTCGCCATGTCAGCTCTCATCCACGTAAACACGGGCACTTGCGAGGATCGAGGAGCGGCAGGGGGGCGGCTGAAGGCGCAGGGCTTGGGCGGGGCGTCCGTGACGTTGGGGCGCCGTGGTGCACATCCCCGGCCACCCCAGAGGATTGCGCAGTCTCTAGCCCTGCAGACATGACATTGCACAGAGTCACTGCCACCTCTGCTGCTTTTGCATTCTGGATGGGGTGAATCAAAATAGCAAAGGAAAAAAGTACCAAAAAAGAAGCAAAGACAGAGTAGGTGCCTTTGTGGTCCTTGGTTCAGCCGGTAAGCAGGATATCATTGACTCGGGGACACTTTACGCTCTAGTTACACACACAGGCAAGCTGGTTAATGTCACTGTTACACATTGCAGTGGTGCAGGGGTCCTGCTAGAGATTCTAGGCCTCATTATAGTATATCGTATTGGACCCCAAACCCAAACCAATCCAGTTCCATTTTTTTTCCGACTCCTGCCACTCAGCGTGATGGCTTGGTGCCTCATGTCTCTCAGGTTGGGGGTTTGAGTCCCACCTCCCGGCTCTGCACATGTGTATTTTGCATGTTCTTGCACAGTTATTATTGTTATTTTGGTGGGTCCTGAGGGGGCTGCTGCCCCTATTTAAGGCATTGTGAAGGCTAGTTGAACACAAATCTCGGCTGGTACATTTTCGTATAGGTTTAGTTGCTTGTTTGCAAAAGAGTGCTTCAAGTCTCTGTGCCTATCACCAGTACGTTGCCATTTCGACCCCCAGCCTCAGCAACCACATGTCCGTGGGCCCTTGAGCAAGGAGCTTAACCCCCACCCCCAGAGGTGCTGCATGTTAGCTGCCTCTGTGCTGTGACCCCCCAACTATGGAAAGCAAGAAGGGTTAGGAGAAGAAAAGCACTCCGATGTACCTTTAGTTGCGCAAATAAAAACCATGTTTATTATTGTTTCAGTTCATTTTTTATACCTACATAAATCCTGGAGGGGGACCTTTACCCCTGAAAACAGGATTAAAATCCCTCCATTGGTTCCACCCTACATCCACGCATCTAACCTACCTCTCCGTGGCTGTGGGGCTGCCCTACCACCCATTGCTTGGATTTTATCCCAGTGTCTGAAAACATTCAGGGTTTGATGGACTGCTACCACATCCGGGGTACCTCCTGCCACATGTAGCCTGGGACTGGCTCTCCGTTACCCTGTGCTGCATAAGCAGATGGATGGATAGCAGACAGTGTCAAAATTGTTGGAATGAATGAGTTGGGAATAATTGGATCACTGTGTGCCAGAACAGACAGGCACATGGACGGTTTGATCCCACAAGCTCCCACCCTTATGAATGGCTAACTC
>JAODKF010000126.1:5456102-5470826 GCA_026779585.1 Mormyrus proboscirostris
TTGTTTTCATGACCTTTATTCAGAGGAAAACGGGGAAAATAAACATCTCAGCCATAGCCCGTGAGAAAAGTACAAATTCGGCCATATTGTTTTTTCTTTCATAGCCTCGTAGCTTTTCTCGTTAATCCTTTTATGGGGCTGCAAAGTGTGGAGCTGGGAGCTCCTTAGCAGAAGGCAAGTAGTCAGGAGTGTTTCCGTCAGCGCGGTCTGGTCTCCGAATTCAAAGAGCGATGTTTGAGCACGTCCCGGATAACTTGAGTTACTTTTTTGGTTAGCTTTCCTCCACCGATTTGTCGTATAAAATATGTAAACCCGTGCCTAACATTATCAACTTATGTGAGACAGAACAAAGATGGACATCATGGGCCCTGACCCACTGGAGGTACCATATATAGGAATGGAAATCCAGCCCACTGCCTTACGTTTGGGTTTCGGTGTGGCAGTGCATGCAGGATACAGGATGAAACCCCCTAAAGAGGGTCTAGACCTGCCTATCGTGTATCTACCAACACTTGCCCTCAGTCCATGACAGCATATCAGCCCTGAGCTTCAGCCCCGCTTGCTCAGGCAATCCGTGGTTCAAAGTAAGGCCCTGATGGGATGGCGTTATTCCTGGATTCAGGCACTTAGGCCATCATGAGCATCCAACTGTCAAGAGCAGACAGAAATTTAATTATTAAGGTGCAGAAATTACAGAATTACCATATCCTTGTGCAGGAATAAGCAACCCTGATGGTAACGTATGAGGTAGAATATAAAACCTGCTGGATACCGGCACTGCGGGATCAGGGTCGCCTGCCCCTGTCCTAGTGATTCGCTTGGCGGGTTAGTGATCTGTGCCTTTGTCCAAAAGGTCAGGGGTTCCCTCTTGGCTGCCAGAGCAATGATATCACCTTTGGCCTTTTAAATGAGGTCCTTAACCCCAGCTGCTCCTGGGCTGCTGGCTGGGGCTGCACTCTCACCCCAGACGTTCATCACTTATATGTCTCCTTGTACTAAAATATCTGCTAAGTCAATAAATTTCAATTTTGACATGCTTTGCATGTAGTGCATACGTTGCGCACATGAGCATCAACAAAATGTTCCGTGTTATAAAGGTGTATAAATACACACGCCTCAGGCAGATTTAAAGTTGGTGCATTTCTTGAGATGTACATATAAATTGCCGGCCTCGACTAGTGTGTAGTGTGTGTACTGTAGGATTCCAGTTCTGGGTATGACCTGATCATGTGCTCCTTTGGAATATTATTGCAGTCATAACCAAGGACTTTGTTGTAAATTACAAATAGAAGTAGTTTAACAATTTATGCCATGCAATATTACGTAGCTATGAAAATCATGCAGTGTTACAGATACCAACATTTAATTACACTTCAGAAAGACTAATTGGAGAGTTTTGCAGTAAGATGTTTCAGGTACATCGTAGCTAATCACGTCTCATCGGTGAAATACCCCAAGAATGCCGCACGGTAATGCAGCATGCTAAAATGGTTTTGCCCGTTGCCACACCCTCTTATCCTCACACGTGGTTATACCCCACCCAAACTCACACTGCGTCGCTTTTGACAAATTACAGGCAAGTCGAGTCACCATTGAAATGAAGGCTGCGAGAGGAAACGCAACCTGAAGAATGGACCCTGATTACACACGACGATGGATACGGTTACCGTGGCAACGGGCACTGGCGCCCAAGCTCCTCTCAACAGAGGCGTAAATCACGACCGCAGTTTCCGACTTTTAATATTGTTGCTTATGTGGAATATACTCCTTCGTACGAGCACCAAGGTCTGCCGAGAGGTTGAAGCGACAGGCAGGATCGAGTCTTCTGCGTTTTTTTGCTTTTGATGTGGATTTTCTTAACGCATTGCGATGCAGCAGGATGCACCGTTCCTGTTGACTTCACGTCTCGCCTGAAAGTGCACTTCACAATGGCACTTCAGAGTCACCTTGTTAATGCGGGTCTTTGGTATAATAGACCACTGGCACAGTAAAAAGCATGTCTTTTTTATCCTGTTGTTTCTTTGTTTTTTCTAAACCCCCCCCCCCCCCCCAAAAGCCCTTAATAAAGCTTTGCTGTGCTGTAACCCGGAGTCAATTCCACTGCTTTTTATTACCCATAAAAGTTAATGGGTGGAAAGCATCACCAAGTCGGGTCCCTCACCACCCGCTCCGGCGAGCTGAGCCGCTCTCGAGGCCGGCTCTTCAATTAGCCCGAAACATGACCTACTGTACCACCACCAACCCCCACCCTCCCACTCCGGTAAATCCACTCTTAATAAATGATCATTGGATTAACTCCATGGAATATTGAAATGGAAAGGAGAATCCGTATCCCGATGGACCGGCCTCCTCAAGCGTTTGGACGGGATCGGTTTGCACGCTCTAAAGATGTCGACTGACGGGGTGATGTGTCTTTTAGTATAGCTAAAAAGATCTGTCACTTTTGCTGAAGAGATGTGGCTTTCAGATGTGTCACCCATTGATTAAAGGTAGCATCTCCTCTGGCTTCCCACCCAGACGTCATTGTCACCCCTCTTGTTTGACCACGTCTCCTGTAGCGTGACATATCAACACCGGCATGTGGACCTCCATCGCGCCGGCTGTGTCAGTGACCTCTGACCTCCGTCCCCCATAACCCCGATCGCAAAGATCGGTCACTGTCCTGGGTTCGGGTGGATGCCATCAACAACCCGCTGGATTCATCCATTACACCAGATATCCTCAGCGTGCCTCTCCTGAGGCAAACCACGCTTGACACAAAGTCATCCGTCTCTTCCTCTCTTTTCCTCATTCTGTTCGCCTGGGGTCACATTCACAATCATCCATCTCTTTTTCCCCTCCTTTCTGGGCATATAAATATACCGCCGTTTTCAGATGGTAGACGGGCATGTTTGACGCGTGGGAATTGGCGCCGTTCCCCTTGGCCCACACGCGTGCGTGTTTGTGCATTCGTGTGTGCGCCACTGGGTTAAACCTTCATCGCTCATCTGTCTCCGTTGAATGCCCATCGGTATCTCCGCATGCCTCTTATATCCCTGCATGGGGCCACACGCGACCCGGGCAAATCTTTAGTACGTCCTGGGAGAGTGGAGAAATAAAAAATGGCTAAAATGAGGGGCCTGTGGACAGTCATTAGGATTACATCAGTTGACTAAAGGATTCAGAGAGTTTTCAGAGAGAACACCCCACCCAGTGGGCTTTAGCAGGGGAAAAAAACTCTTTCTTTCCTAAGTGTTTACCACCAGATTATTGAACAGTTCTTTTCTAACTCGGCTTAGCCGTAGCAATCTGCTGTCTCCTTGTGATTACAGATATTAGGCGATTAGGCTGTCTCCCAGCTCCCAAGCCGTCATGTTATGTAAATAAGCCTCTATCAAGCAGAGTTTTTAAAGGTGTTTAAAAGGTGAAGCGTTTCTTTGAGGCCTTATAAAGCAGGGAAGGATATTTAGAGGGCTCTCGTCTTTCTGGCTACCGAAACAAAAGCTTGCTGTTGTCTTCGTCTCCTAGGGTCTCATCTTCCTGGCAAACAAACTAATCATCTGTTCCCTACCTGAGGTCGCCCAGCCTGGAGTTGGACTCTGTTGGGGGACGAATGTATTATGTATTAAATTGTTTTTTTTTTTTTTTTTTTCCCCCCCAGGTCTATGTTAGCGAGCGCAGTGCGCCACGCGGGACAGTCAACAAGAGCATTTTACAGGCTGAGTGATGTTTTTCCTGTGGCATACCTATCCGGCAAGCCCCTCTACCCCATGCCCCTCTGCCATTGCATCTGGCAACGCTTTAATTGCGAGCCATTGCAGATTTAATGGCTTGTTAATTTCCCATGAGCCGTTCAGTCACCTGTGTGACGATGTGTCACCGTGAGGCCTGTCATCAAAGCAGTGGGTGGGGTTGGGGGGCGCTACCTACTTCCTGGCCCCCCCGTCGCAGGAGATCATGTTCAATCTCGTTAGGAGTCTGTTTTGTTGCCCGTCCAGGATATGCACCAGCGGACACATACCCCCCCCCCAGCCTTCACCTCCCGCATATGGAGAGCCTCTGATTCACCGCCCCACCATCCAGCGGGCATGCTGGGGCCCAATCCGAAAATAGCCCCGCCCCCCCAGTAGGGTCCTGTCGCTACCCCTGTATCACAGACCCACCCCACATCAGCCGACTGCATCCCACCAGACCACTGATGAGCAGTTAACCCCTCGTCACCCTTCTGATTTTCTTTTTTTTTTTTTTTAAACCATGTAAACACCAGCGTCTTGTCAGATATATCGCTTCCAGGCTGGGTGACAGATGCCATTTGCATTTGAACTCTCACTCTCTCCATCGGTCTCTCCATTTTATTTCTAAATCGTTCTCTGTCTCTCCTTCCCTCTCCCTCTCTTTCTCTCCTGAATTAGCGAGTTGCTTCCAAAACTGAAAAAGCAGTTACATCCTTTTTTTTTCCTGTTTTAAGTGGGTGTTTTTTTCTGCCCTCTCATTATTTCATTTATTTATTTGATTTTTTTTTTTTTGTAAATTTTATTCACTACTTAAATGAGGTAAATACCCTGAGCAATTACGAGTTCTGCTTCCTGTGTTCCTAAGTAAGACGTGGGCCGCAGTAGGTTAATACTCTCAGGAGGTGTCTGCAGTTGGACCCTTGCATGATGTGAGTGGTTCTAATAACCAGCCTGGAAGAGAAGCATCAGAGGGGATGTAAGTGGGACCTTCACACCTGGTATTTCTAATAAAAACAGGATGAGGGAAGGCGTGACCTGTGACCTGTGACCCCCCCTCAGCATAGCTCTCAATGCTCTTCACCTCTGTCTCTGCTTTCTCCAGGCAGGAAGCCATCATGTCCACCTACTTCGAGACGATCGACGACGTGCTGTCGTCGTTCGGGCCGGTCCGCGACTGCTCCAAGGACAATGGCGGCTGCCGGAAGAACTTCAAATGTGTGTCGGACCGGCGCGTCGACTCCACGGGCTGCATGGTACTGCGTGAGGCTATTCCGAACCTGTTTTTGGGAACGGGGGGGATAATGGAATCAATGCGGAACACGAGCTTTTGGTCAATTATGATGAAAATCCAATAAGGTACATTTTTAGGGATGTCAGGCACATTATATTAAAGACATAAGATATCATAGTAATTCCATTACTTCTGCTAAACATATAAAAAAATCAGCATAGAATAACACAGGAATGTTTTGATAAGAGTGGATCTATGAATGCATATGTGATAGAACATATGTGCATTTTATTGCATGTACTGTATGGTCTCCATATTAGTGGGTCTTTATCCCGTGCTTAATATACGCATCTATGTTGGCAAAGGTGAAATATTTGCCCACAGAGGCAGTTGATGCTGAATCCATTCATCCATCCTCTGTAACCACTTGTCCGGTGCATGGTTGTGGGGGTCCAGAGCCAAATAACCCAGGTTGGGGCACACACACCATTCACACCTACAGTCAGCCTGGCAACTCCAATCCAACTTAGCGTGTTTTTGGACTGTGGTGGAAAATTGGAGAACTGGAACGAGAACAATGACAAAGGGTGGACAAGCAAACATCACACACATAGAGGTGGGGCAGAAAATCGAACCCTGGTCCCGTGGGTGTGAAACAGTGCTAAGTACTGCACCACAGTGCCAACCCATGCTGCTGAATATTATTTTTTAATGAAACAGAGTGCACTTTTCAGGGGAAATGAAGAAACACACGGGTGGATGCGCGAATTTGTCTGTTAGCTGAATTCACTTTAACGCACGTCGGGTGTCACAGGTGCATCGGTTTGTAGGCTCATTTGCGCCGCTCCTCTGGGGTTTGCTAATTGTTCCGCCGATGGTTAAATTAAACCCCTAAAGGTTTAATAGGGAAAGAGGGCGGGGAAAAGGCAGCATTAAAATGATTCATAAAAATATTGTAATGGTCTGATAATCGGCAATTACGGCTTCAAATTAAAAATCCGATTGAAACCTGACGTTGCATTAGTGGAGACAACAGGACCGATTCCTGTAATTACAAGCAGGTTGGGTGTCGCGCTTCACGAGAATTCGGAGCTCTGCAAGTATCATTAACCTGGTTACACCCAATTTGCGCCCTCACCGTGCCTCCCCCCCCCCCCCCCACAGGACTCGATGAATGGCATGTTCCATTTCACCCCAAAAATTAAAGAGTGCAGACTCACATCCCACTGCTTCGTTTGACATTTCAATACAATAGGAGCAGATGGGAGACGGAACGCCTCGTCCTGTCTTTCTGCTGGCAAACACTATTAACCGCTGTCCAATCACAGCCAAGCCCCACCTCCGGTTGATTTTCTTTGTCGTCTCATTGGTGGAAGTAAGAGCCTGTCAGCAGGCTTCAGTGTGCGTGACCCTGGCTGGGAATTGTAATGGGCCAACCTCAGAGAGGCAGTTCAGATGGCGATTTGGATCGTTTGCCATTTGACGGACAGCCAATTCATTAGGGGGTGTGGCTGCACCGTTACTGCGCTGACAGTAATTGGGTTTGTCATTCGCATTGATGGGCAGAGTACCAATCTGGAAACCTCTCATCCAGGCTGCCTGGATGCCAATGCTGAGGGTAGCTGAAGGACATGGGCATGTATTATTTAATCTCTACAGAGGAGCAAAGTTGGTGTGAAACTGCTTGGAAGATATGCTGTTTTTTAAATGACTCTCCTCCTTTTCCTAGTAATTGTACAGCTTTCTTGATGCCCAGTCTGAAAGAAAAAAACAAGTTATACTTAAACACACCGTATCAAGCTGTTTAGGAGGGCAGCAATATTCTGCAGTGTGAAGGCATCTACATAACATCCATGAAAGATTCATCATGTTAGCCGACAGTGTCGGTCTCGGGTCGCCAGCTGGGGGGATGCAGCTGCTTTAAGATATTGCATTTTTTTCCAGAACACTTAATCATTTTAATGTAGCTGACATTAAAAAATGTAGCGCTCAACATTTTTATTTTATTTTTTTTATTTTTTGTTTTTGATGCACAATAGCATCTCAACTATCGCGTTTCCCACCTGTAATCTAGCATAATTTTGGTGTGTTTCTTTTAGGTGAGAAGAAAGTGACCTAGAAATCATAAAGAAATAAGAGATTTGAGGCAAAAAAAGTAAATAGAATGCAAGTCTGACTACCTTAAAAAGACTGTCCTTCTTGCTTACATTTTTCTCCAGTAGGGCTGCTATTGAAATGAAATGTTGTATTTCATGGGATTGATCTGGATACAATGTAAATACAAATAGAATAGAATAGTGACACTTTATTAATCCCCACAGGGAAATTGCCTTTTGCCTGCCCCATCCCCCCATCCTCTCCATAAGACACATAGACACATACAGGTGAGAGCCAGTTTAGAGATGAAAGTACAGGGTCAGCCAGCGTGCAGGATGCAGCCCCCGGAGCGACTAGGGGCCGGTGGTCTTCATGACTTCAGAGATGAAGAGAACTTATTAAAGGAAGGAGTCAAGTCATAAAGGAAGCATTTTAGTGAAGGATAGAAATGCACATTATTGAAACAGAAAACGGGCCACGCAGTTGTGAACCAAATTAAATTGATGGCATTCATTTTGATGTTTGTGAATAGGCTAGTTTGATATGAATGTTTCTCTGAAAACCAAGAGTGCATTTGGAAATTGACTGAAACGTATGAGGGAGAGTGGAAAATAATTGCGAATGTTTCCTGATTTTCAAGTCATTCGAGTCTCTCAGAGCAATTATCTAAATGTGTATCTTTTATGCTCAGTTTGCTGTAACAAAAGAGAAACTCAGAGATACGTAATCACTCTGCCTGCCGTTTACTGTCAAAGGTTCCTGAATTATCCTTTCCAACCGGAACCAAAAACATCTGCAAAATGACAAAAAAAGTTAATTGTTTTGCCTTTGTCATGGATCTATTATTTATATGATGTTTACAAAATGCCAGGCTATCGGGCGGCATGTGTAGCTGGAAGTGGGTTGTCTGTTTATAATAGGATGTGATGATTTTTCGTCTCTTCCTGGGGAGGATTTAATGCCAGAATTGTTCCACCCGCATTGAGGTCATTGTTGGTCAGCCTGGGATCTTTCCTGCGTCTGTTTCCTGGAGAAGCACGTGGGGTGGGGGAAAGTCATGAATGGGGAACAGTTTTGGCTGCCCTGGATCTGACAGGAAAGGAGAAGAATTTGTTCCATCGATCTCCATGCTCTGACGCCAGCCAAAGTGTAAATGGGCCTGGTGATTGCCATAACCTTGGAGTCATTCAAAGAGGCTTTGAAAAAAATGAGGCTTTGGAAAAATATGAGGTTTTCTTATTGGTCACCAGTAGGAAGACAAGGTATTCATGGCCCAATCTGTTTCTAGTTAAGGATTTACGTTTTTTTCTTCCATGTAACATGGACATTTCACGCTAACATTGAACAGTATGTCATTTGTCCTTATTATTTATCTAGCTAGGGAAAAAGATTAAAATTTGAGTAAAAAGCATTTGAGTGGGGGGGGGGGGGAGATCATTAGTATCCAAGGGGATAAGATTCTATGTTGTCATCTCACCAAATGAGGATTATGGGCACAAACATTTGTGTACAATGCCCCACATGGCCACCATGAAAAGTGGCTTCTCTGGGGCGGCTGCGCAAGAAGGTGCCACAGAGTCAAACTATCGCTCGCAGACTTGCAGTCACAGCATTTTGGTTTGGTTCCTGATTGGATATCCAGGTTGTTATTCACCTTAATAAGTAAGTACCTCATTTGGCTATCTTAAGTGTTCTTCGTAAACATCCTCTGTGGAGCGTGAATGCTCCTCTCTGTGGTTTCTCCCAAGAGCCTCCTGCTGGTGACGCAGTTGTAGGAGATGAGAGTGGGCCTGAGAATGAAGTTCATTTTCCCCCAGGGTGTCCAGACAGCCCTGAGGCTCGATATGGTCAAAAGGTCTGAGGAGACTAAGAGGATTATCCTGATGGAAGTGGCGGTCCCGTGGGAAGGAAGGTTGCCAGGAACGAAAGCCACTAAGTACCAAGACCTGCTCCAACAATGTATGGACAAAGGGTGGCAGGCCAGACTATTCCTGGTTGAGGTTTAGTTTAAGGGGTTTCCCAGAACAGACTGTGTGGAGAACGCTCTCAGCCTTTGGATCAGCGGGAAGAGAAAGCGAGACAGCTGTTCACAGGTGGCGGGCGATGGCTTAAAGAGCCTCTTGTTGGCTTTGTAATAGGCGAGAGGACTTGAGATGGAAGTCGGGAGAAGATGGCCAGTGACCGGCCATCACCACCAAGCCACCAACTGGAGGACTTCATGGTTTAGGGTCAAAACCTCCTGGCTGAAGGCTACAGTCACAAGAAAGTGACTGAAGATACAAGCATCTAGGTCTATAATAATTTAGTCTCCTTAAGAAAGAAGATGAAATTTTAACAGAAGAGAATATTCGTTATGAAGAACATACGCAAGTTAGAGGAAAGTAATAAATATTCCAAAGGTCCCTAGCAGTGTTTACCATACACACATGCAGTAAGCAATGCCTAGAATTTAATGATTGTTCAAGTTTTTCCTTGAATTGCTTTTTGATATATTATAGCTCTAGGATATGTGCTTTGTGCAATGTATTTCCGCCTTTGCAAAATGATTTAATTCCTCCATAAAATGGCCCTATAAATATTATATGACATCGAGAAAGTCTCTTTCAGCGAGATGAATATCCACTTTTTCTCCAAATAATCACACATTGCTTGAGGTTTCTTCAGAATATTACTGTGGCCCTCTGTCGCAGGTGCTTTGCATGTGTGCGTGTGGAAAGACTTATGTGTGAGGTGACGTTAAACACAGGAGGTGCCAGTCGCTCTGAAATTGTTACTGTTGTTTACAGCGCTGTCTGAAGTCATTACCTGAGCTTTTGATGAAAGCACACTCAGATATTCAAAAGATCTGTCTCCGTGCTAAGATAGAGACAGCTTGGCGAGATCTGATTAAGTATAGTGTCTTTAGATTTCATTTTTTATTATTATTTTAGTAAGATATTTATTTTCAGGATGTCTGTGAGGAGAACAGTACGTGCATTCTAAATGAATCGCCATTAATAAGATTCTCTGGTCACAGCCTTTTCTCCTGAGAGCTCTGAGATGTGTGAATGTCTGTGTGTGTGTGTGTGTGTGTGTATGTGTGTATGTGTATATGTGTGTGCGCGTGTGTGTGTGCGCGTGTGGGCCAGCGGGTTAGCTCATTAAAAGTTTCCTCTTCCTCACGAGCATTTGATCTGATTTCAGATATCTGCAACCACTTCTCCCACTTCGGATGACTCTGTTGATTGGCATGACCCCTTCGCTTCATTGATATACAGACCAGCTCAGATTAGTAGGAGGTTCTTCTTCCATTTCTTAGAGCTTTTCTCTGATGATCACTTCTTCCATACTTTCCAAGTGTGGCTACTCAGGTGACATCAGGAGACTCCAGTTAAAACAATGCTCAATGGTGGGGATAAAGGGTCGAGGATAAAGTACCAAGCGGCTATCTCTGTAAGACCACTGCACGTATTAAAAGCCCCGGTTTTGAAGCGGGATAGAAAGTGGAATCTTGTACCTTCAGATGTGGTGGCTTCATACCTACTACTACCTCTGGAGATTTTTTACTGTAATGCTAAATTGCAGCTCTTCAGGGTGGGCCTGTGTTCAGGCAGCCCATAAAGTGTGTGGAGTTAGGAGGATTCCAAGGCCCCCTGAGCAACAGGGACCCTGTAAAACTTGGGAACATAATTTGATTGGACTGGGTCAGAGGCCCAATATGACATACTTTCATGGGGCCCAAAATCTCTAGCAGAGCCCCTGCCTGTTTTCACTTTTGGGAGTTTTTAAACCTTGACGCTGGGACCAAAGTCAGACCAGAGCTAAAGGGAAAGATTTTCAGTCAAAGCATCAAAATGCTGATGTCACGCATGGCTGTTACAACCAGTTCACCGACCCACCTAACATACTTGTACAAAGGCTGTAGGCCAGTTTAGGCTAACCTATGTCTGTCCTACTGCCTGCTACCTCCTGCCAATTCACAGTTGTGCGGGCTTGAAGTTCTCTTTCATAAATAATCAGAGAAAAGGTCAGAATCAAACATATTTGATGTCTTAAAAACCACTGTTGGATCTTCTTGGGGACAGGAAACGATGACTCGAAGTTGATACGGCTTCATTGAATAGTATAATGCGCAGTTTCTGATTCGCCAGGGCTGCTCATCTCTGCAGGACCACACAGATGGTTATCATCGTTTTCATTTACGCTGTTATCAGTCACAGCATGGCTGTCTCTTGATAACAGTCTCCATATTTATACCCCACCTCTACAATGGAACCCAGACTGGATTCTGTAGCAAAATGCCACAGCGCCCCCTTCAGTTGGGATGTCAGTACTGCCGATGCACCGTCTGTTGATCTCGGCTGAACCACACAGGTTTGCATCTCAGGTGGGCCTCAGCTAAACCTGAATTTCCTGAACTGTTCTTGGTTTGCATCAGTAAATGCTACACTCTATAAATAGGCAATGTAATTATTTATCCAATAAATGCGGTGTGCTATAAAAGTCAGTTTGGTTAAGCATGCCTTCCACAACAGCAAATAATTTAGCTCTTTGTTAATTAGCTTTTGTCCAATCCATCAATTTTCTCTAACTATTTGTCTTATTGAGGGGTCTGGAGCTTATGACCATAAGGCAGGGAACAACCCAGGATTGGGCACCAAACTCATACACCTACATGAGGTAAATCCAGTTAGCCCCTGCTTGCGTTGGACCATGGGGGGGATACTGGAGTACCCCCATGACGGCACAGGGAGAGCACGCAAACTCCACACACATGGAGAAACGGCAGAGATGCAGACCCTGCTCCCAGTGGTGTGAGACAACAATGCTAACCACTGCGCCACCATGCCGACCTTAGCTTCTTTAACTTTTTTTAGTATATTTTATATTTACCATGTGTTCTGGTCATTACTATGGAATTCAAATAAATTAATGAATGAACTGAAATAAGAAATTTTGTATCAATCCTGGCAGCCTCATGGTAGGGCCTTAACCTATGTGTGGTGCAGTTAGGTTTAGCGCCCTGTGTGTCAGCGACTGCCCCTTGACACAAAGAACCTATATCTGGCAACTTTTGTGGAAGCAATTCTACAAGTGTTTCCAAGTGGACGTCTAGTTGGATTTTTATAGTTGCCGCAGCCTGGAGAGGTGGGCCGCCAGCTGACCCTGGGTCTTTTTCCTCCACTAGCCCAACCTGAGGGATTTTCACTCCTCTTTCCTGCTGTCTTCTTGCATTTTCTGCTTCCCCGTTGTGCTGTGTGTGTTTGTAAAGTGCTTTGAGGCAGCTGTTGTAGGGAAGGGCACTCTGTAAAATGAATTATCTTGAAATTATGCATCTCCACTACAGCAGTTGTTGTGTAACGTAAGGCTGACACAGGGGGTTTGGTGTCATAGTGCTGACCGTAGTAGCCTTGCTGAGAGGCCAGTGGGGATGTAGCCGAGGTTCATGACTTCGCTGTGGGAGACCGGGGCTCGTGCTTTACTCCTGTCTGCCCCCTAGTGTTTTTCTGGTCAATTGGTACATCAATATCATCGAAAGTTTTCAAGAAGAGACCCAAGCATGATCAACAGAATTGGCTTCAGATGACTGCTGCTCTCATTTGAGGCCAAACATTTGCCTTCTAGGTTACATGTGATGATCACAGAACCTTAAGGGCAGAAGGAAGTCAAGTGGTGTGAGTGTATTTGGGTCAGTCATTAGCATATAGCTTTATCGCGCAAAGGCAATCAAAGGCCCACGCTCGAGGACCAGAAGGTAAATCCCTGAAATGTGTACTAAGCAGCTATACTCACAATATGGACCCATTATGATGTCAGTCAGTCATTTGAAAAGTAAGAGTAAGAGGTAACTGTGAGCTATGTGCTGCCGCGCTTGCTTAGCATGATTCGGAAGCTCGGCATGAACCCGAGCTTTGCCATCCCATGCACGGCCGGGCCTCCTCGTCTCGTTGACACAGAGAGCTCTATCCTTTGCTTTGTCCTGGCAAGTGGCTCATTCTCATTCCATCTCATTGCAATTTACCTTGAATATATTCTCATATTTCAGGCCTTGTCGCAGTCGCTCCGGTGCTCGGATCGGCCGGATCAAGTGTTTCGTTTACCGGAAGAGTAATGCTTAAAACCTGGGAAAGCAGTCTCTGTGTAATATCTCTTGCCCAGGAAGACGATATCAAGCATCCTTTAGCGTCATTGGATGATAATGACCTGATGATAGCAAAGCAATTGCTGGTCCTCTCTCTGTCAGTTAAGGTTAATATGGGCTGCAAAATGCATAATTGTTATGTTTCCTGTATTCCCAATGTTAAAGCTGAACATGCCAATCCTAGGGGTTTTCATCTGCAGAGCCAAAAAAGACATTTTTGACTCCCTTGTCGGTATTGGTCACGGGTCAGTGGGTGACGGTCATGTGATCATACAAAGGTTCGAGGTTAAATATATTCATTTATTTTTTCATTTCCTCCACACAAGAGATCCATTCCATGGACCTTCAGTGGATCACCCATCCCCAGTTATCTACGCGTAAGATAAAATCCAGTACACAGTCAAGTCAGGATGCCAGTGCATACAGCACAACATGACGCAACCGGTCTAATTTGGAATCACTAACTCAGTTTTGAGTGGGAGGTTTTCAGGTTAGCTAGGGCAAATGTGAAAGCCCACAGAGCAGGAAGACATGCTAAGCACTGGGACTGGAGGCAATCGGCAGAGTCACTGTAACGATAAAACAGGAAGAGGCTGCACTTCTCCAGCTACTGAAGGTAGTGTTAGCGCCTGAAATAGGGTGCATGATGCTTCAATGGTCAGTTTCTGAGTCGCCCCTGGGTAGCTCTGGTTGGCCGCGACCCCGGGGCACAAGTGTATCAAAGCCATAAAATGCTTCAGAAGAGCTTGGCTTTACTGCAGATGGCCTGCTTGAGCCTACAGAGGTGTGGTACAGCCTCCAGAACAGGGGGATACCCCCGAGCGGAGAGTAGGGATGCACCAGATGCCCGAAATCCTCCGGTGTGGTGTGGGGAAAATGCGAGAGGGCTGTTTGTTCGGCAGAACAGCTTGGTCACTCGAGTGATTGGTTGGAGCCATGCACTGTGGGCACGGCAGTGCCTGTGGGTATTTTATAACGGGCGTGTAGAGTCTCCTGATCTTGGCGACTGTGGGGTTGGTGTAATTGGAGAGTAGCACAGAGACACTGGGGTGGAGGAGAAATCTGTGTGTCACACACAAGCCGGCTGGAGGAGCTGTTTCACACCGTTGTGGTTTTGATGTTAATTAATTAGTTTAAAGTTGATTAGTTAAGTTTAATTACATTAGTTAACTCAGGGTTTTTTCTATAATGCTTATTTGTGGAGCTAACTTTTCTTTCTGGAATGTTTTTTTTTTTTTTTTAAATAAAAGATTCTAGTTTTAGTTTGACATTATTTGGGATGACACACAGTGGACAGACCCTGGGGGTAGCACTGTAGCCTCACGCCTCAGGGTCATGCTTTTGAATCCCTCTGTTCGTGTGTGTGTGTCTCATCAGGATGTTCTCATTTCATTCCTCTGTCTGGAAACAAGTGAGGCAAGTCGTCCCTAAATGGCCTTTACTGTGTGACTGTGTGCTCATCCAGGGCGCCCGTTTCTGCCTGGGCTGCCCTTCAGGGTAATCATCACCCAGCCAGGCTGTTACAGAAACCATCACCCAGCCAGGCTGTTACAGTGACCATC
>JAODKF010000126.1:5487705-5498200 GCA_026779585.1 Mormyrus proboscirostris
CGTTGAGGTTCCTGAAATCTCTTCCTCCTTATTGCGTGTGTGGGGCGTTGAGGTTCCTGAAATCTCTTCCTCCTTATTGCGTGTGTGGGGCGTTGAGGTTCCTGAAATCTCTTCCTCCTTATTGCGTGTATGGGGCGTTGAGGTTCCACAATTTACCCAGAGGCCACCGGCAATTCTCGGCCTTCCCCCTCTCCTTATAAAAACTCACTGTCTTTAAAATCATTTTTCTTATTTTTATATTTTATATTTAAACACCCACAGGACCCATTACAGTGTTGCACTGATACTGTAAAACAAACCATTAGTAACTGTTGTAATAATAATAACAATAATGTTTTGTTGTGTTTTGAATGTACAACACGACTCCCAGTTAATTAAGTGGACACCTGCCTGGAGACATAAGTGCACCTTTACAGTATATTTAGTAAATAGTATTAACAGAAGCCTGGGTGCAAGTTTTAAATAATTTAGGTAATGGACACGTTTAAAGTTCCAGTAGCCATTTATTTTGGCAACTATTTAATTATAGTGATCAGACTTATAAGACACAATAAATTCATTGTTAATGTTTCACTACGTTTCACCATGCGATTCTGACCAGGATAAGCAGTTAGAACAGGGTTCTTCAACTCTGGACCTCGATTCCAAATCCAGGCCTTGTTTTTAGTTCTCCCAAGTACTTAGTTTAATAATTACTGATTCTCATTGGCTAGAGGCTTCACACCTGGCTGACAGGTAAAGGAAGGCTGGAAAATCAACAGTGCTCGGACCTTGAGGACCGTGACTTGAATAGCCCTGAGTTAGAAGATGGATGGATGGATGGATGGATGGATGGACGGACGGATGGAAGGACAGATAGAATGTGGTTCAGGATGCAGGCTGTAATTCCACACTGTTGTCCACAGCTTTATTTTAAGTCTATTGTTAGAGATTTGCTACCGATTTCACGCTGTACACTGACTGCACTGATCTGCTCGTCACCGCAGATTCTCTGTACGAGACTGTCACTGTCACCAGCGTTGGGATTTCTGCAGAGGATCCTGGAGGAAAACCTCATTGCTCACATCTTTGGTAAAATCCAAAGCAAACGCCATCTCTCAACGTATTCAGAGTCGCGTTCGGATCGTTCTGACCCGCTGAACAGCCTGACTTATTCATGTTGCTAAATGCGCTTTAATTTATTTATACGCTGACACGCCAGACTCTCTCTCGTTCAAAAACGCCGCTGTCACTCATTTGCGAGTTCAAAACAGCCTGGGATGGCACTGCCGTTTCAGCTTCCACTGAGCCTTCGGAAATTGCGGTACATATTCCAGTTCCAACTCACTTCAAGAAAACAGAGATGGCTCTCTTCTGTGTCCCAAAAATCAGAGATACTGTGCAATCTATTGTTTCTGTATCACCTGTGATTCTCTGTTAGGCTGGTTTTCACACATCCAGCAGCAATTCCATTATGCTAACATAACACCACTTTGAAAGCATAGCTTTGAGTGAAAATAAGTTTCTCTTACGCTCGCGCATACAAACTGCATATTTAAGCATCCATCTGTTCACTGTGACTGTGTGACATGAGGTTGTCACATGAGGTGTGTGTAGCCTATCCCATTAAAAACGTCTGTGGGCTGTGGAGGCCATACAACGAAAGCCCATGTGACCATCACATGACCGTCATGTGACCATGCAGAAATAGTGGACGTTTCTCAATACCAAGAATGCAAAGACCGTACTTGTGATCTTGGCCAGACCAGTCTTGCCTTCCAAGAATGAACTTGGGGCGCAGTGAATCATGGGATTGCTCTCATTCGGTGCGGATGCAATCGATGTATCCTTGATATTTGGTGCGGGGCAAAAACCACATCTTGGCATTTTTGTTCTTGAGTGTTGGAAATGGTCTTCAGTAAAGGAAGATGATACTGGTATACGAGAGCAAGTACGGTCAAATACACACACTGGGAAGCACCCAATATGACGGAGAAGGTAAAAGCAAACTAGCTAGTGCTGGTGTTTTCATAGCTTTTCACTCCTGTCTGTCGAAGATCATGTTTGCTGACCTGAATCGAATCATGTGACAGTGGATCGGGTGGGAGATGGGCTGCTACCATCCAGAAGCTAACGAAGACCGCTGGGAATCAACAACAGGTAGCAGGCAGCTTCGCTCAAGTCCCTCCCAGGTAGAAGGAAACCTTCCCAGCTTTTCCCAGCTTCCAGCAAAACAGCTGTGTATGCACCTGTGTGTTTTTCATTCTATTTACACTGAAGTATCCATAAATTCTGAAGTATAGCCCGGTAGTAGCCTGATTAGGAAAGAGATGTAGTACAGCTGAGTATTTACCTCCAGGTCTCTGTAACTGAATCCAGTGTTTGTGGGGAGAGTAACACAGGTACTGTTCGCATGGAACTTCTGGAATATAATTTCACACACTGTAAAAATGCAGGAGACTGCCTGGCCGTGTACGCTGATGCGGATCTGCGTTGCGTACGTCCCTCTTCCTGTTTGATAAGGTTAATTAGTTTACGAGCCATGCAGAAAGCCACATAATGATTTTACCACGCTGCTTTCTTTGATGCTCCCTTTTTTTTCTGAAGATAATTATCCAGCGATGAATGTGGGGGGGCAGAGAGGCACCCGTGTAGAAATCCTACTAATCAGCCGCACCTCTGAGCCGGCCACGATTCCCATAACGAATACCGCGGATGCGTCACCCCCAGGTCTCAGCTGCCGCGTCTGGCATGAACAAGAGAGTATCGGGGCCAGAGAGCGAGGGGTCGCGGTGATTATTTGTGTTTTTTCACAGGATGCGGATGGGCGTGGGGGGGGCAGTTTCAGTGTTTGTGCTTTCCTGGATAAGCTCTGGGAAGGCCGGTGCTCTTACACTGTGATCTGATAAACTGGAAAGAGCTGCTCTGGCTCTCTGGCACCATGCGGAAGATAGACGGGGCCCTCTGCTGGCGGAAAGGCCGGTGACCGCCATTGTGTCGCCTCTGATTGTTCTCCTCGACACAAAGGCAGAGCCGCCGATCCGGCCTAATGCCCAGCTCCCGGAGGCTCCTTCTCTCCCATCCTCCCTTCCAGCGAAATCTGATGGACTGGCAGGCCGGCAGGAGCGCAGCAGTCGCATGAAAAGGACTGCAGGACTGCAGCACGTTCATGTGTCGCGGCGAGTCGCGGCAGCCACACAGGTTGCCGCCAGACCTTAATGGACGTGGGAAGCTTTTGCAGCAGGTGCAACTGATTCTCTTCTGTCCCACACCAGAAGGAAGAAAAAGGAATGAGGGAGAAAGAGAGAGATAATACCACTGCCTGGATTCTTGCTTCTTTTTTAACAGAAAGCAAAACTAAATTAAAATTAAATTAAAATTGGACCTAATTCCAAGCAGCACATATACTGTACGAACGGCAACCCCTCGTTGCCCAACCTCGTGCTGCTGGCGCTGAGTGCATTCATAATGCATTATTGCTCATTGGCTCCATCTGTACTAGCTGATTTTAATTAAGCTGCAAATGCGTGGGTTACAGCATATCAAGGATTTCCACCAATCGGGGCTCTCGTGAGAATAATCCTGCCCACTACACCACGTGCAGAACAAACAAATTCCATTACTGCTTTATTATACCACACATACTTTTCTTTGTGTTTTTTTTTTTTGTCAACGAAGAAACCATGTTATACTTCACTTATTTATATTTACCCTTTGAAACGGTTCAGATGAGTCAGTATGTGTATTGACCATAGGTTTATTTAGCTGAATAGGCCACCACTTGCCCCACTTTGGGGTATTTAAATACCCCTTATCCCGCTGTATGGAAAGACTGACGGCGTGACCGTAGGAAGAGACGTGGAAGCAGCCTGAACTTCTGTGATGATGCTTTATTTAGAAATATGCTGAAGGAGAGGAGCACTGCTGCTTGTGGGTGTGAGGACACAGTAAGTATGTTCTTACCAGAGGGAAGAGGATGTGAACGGGGGTCTGTGTGTGGATTAGAACATATAAGAACATAAGAAATTTACAAAGCAAGGAGGCCATTCGGCCCATCAAGCTCGTTTGGAGAGAACTTAATTAATAGCTCAGAGCTGTTAAAACCTTATCTGACTCTGATTTAAAGGAACCCAGGGTTTTAGCTTGCGTTACACTAACATGAAGACTATTCCATACTCTGACTACACACTGTAGTGTTTTCTCAAATTCATTTTAAAATGTTTTCCCAATAATTTCCACCTATGGCCACAAGTTCTAGTACTTAAACTAAAATTCAAGTATCCATTTGGCTGAACAGCATCCAGACCTGTTAGAATCTTATGTACCTGGACCATGTCCCCCCTTAGTCTCTTTTGCGCGAGGTTGAACAGATTCAGCTCAGCTAACATCTCATCATAAGACATTCCTCTAAGATCAGGAATCATTCTTGTAGCCCTCCGTTACACCTTTTCCAAAGCAGCAATGTCCTTTTTAAGGTATGGTGACCAAACCTGCACACAGCATTCTAGGTGGGGTCTTACCAAGGAATTGTATAATCGTAGCATCACCTCCCTTGACTTAAACACCACACACCTAGAGATGTAACCCAACATCCTATTGGCATTTTTAACTGAATCCCCACATAGGCGAGAGTGGGACGTGGAAGCATCAACAAACACACCGAGGTCTTTTTCATAATCAGCTACCTTTATTTCAGTGGAACCCATAAAATATCTGTACTTTATATCCCTGCTCCCTGCATGGATTACTTTACATTTATCTACGTTAAATTTCATCTGCCAGGAATCAGCCCAGTCACTAATTAAATCAAGTTCCTGTTGTAGCCTCTGTGCTGCTAGTTCAGTCCTCACAGTGTGATAAAAACCTGTTATTATGATATTGTGGTCCCAACAGTTTTTAAAAAATCTCTGACTGAAATCCAAAAATCAAAAATGCCAAAAGTCTTGGATGTTGGTTGATTGCTTTTGGTTAAGCTTAAGGCTGGGTAGGGGTTTAGGTTGATATAGCTAGAATTAGGGTTTTTCTCATAAAATTTAATGGACAATCCTCATAAAGATATGAATTCTTACCTGATAAGTGGTATGCCGGTTAGGAGGCATGAAGATTTTGGTAACCCAGAATGCACCTCTCCCTTTTCCTTTGTCGGCCCACTTTCCTGTTTGATGGCCAGGGACACCTCACCTGGGTTTCCTGGTTAGACGCAGGGCATGGATCTTGTGAACCATCCTCGGAAGTGAGGGGGCCATGAGTGTACAGGCTGGGGGGGCCACAATGACTATACAGGGTGCCGGAACAGGACGCTTTCCTTTCCACAGTGCGGCGCAAAGCTGACCACTGGGGCGGAGGTGATGTCATCAGGGAGACCGGGGCCCAGACCCCCCTTTTTGGATCGGTCTCTGTGTGTTTTGCCCCCTCCCTCCTTCCAGGGTACTTGAGTACTTGTCTTCCTTCAAGCGAAGGTGACTTGCACCCGTCAGGTGACCTGGTGACCCTCCTCTATGGTATAATTCTCAGTCTGCCCCCCCCCAGAGTGCCCTGGGGACAGGTTCTGTTTCCTGAATAAGTAAATATGTCTGGGGCTGGCATTACTCATGTGCCTGCTTGTTTATGGTACTACCTGGAGGCCAAGGGCACGAGGAGTCTCTCTGCCCACGAATGGTGACTGTGAATGACTGGCGGGTCAATACCATCGCTATGAATGGGGGGGGCAGCTCTCCCCATTACATTATGTTCAGACCTGCCCTTTCTTTTACCGAAAAAAAACAGTTTCCCTACCCTTTTGCCCCATGCCACTCATGCTCTCTATCGCCCCCTACAGCCTTGTACTGGATAAACGACTGGCAAAGTAGACAGATGGAGACATATAGTTGGGTTCCCAAGGAAGGTGTTGGGATATAGAGTCTTGATTTGTTTAATTTGCAGCTCGTGAATATGCGTAGCAGCAAAGAAATGTGATGGTCTTTACACTGTGTCCCGTCTCTCTGTATGTTTGGGGTTATGTGCATCAGCCTGTATAGAGGCTTATGGTCCAGAATCACTATAGTGAACGAAGCCTCCTGTGTCCCCAGGAAGCCTAATACTCCACTCTGACTCTCCTTCATTCAGGAGCCTGAGCGGATTCGGTGTAGCAGGGTTCCTCAACCACTGGTCTACAATCGACTGCCACAGGAACCGCGATACCGGCCGGAAAAAAAAAAATTATTCAAAATTCAGAAAATCCTCCCTTCCTGGTTGGCCAGATTTCCTGAGGGGGCGGTCACCAATAACTACCAAGGAGGACCAACTGACACTTTGTAACGGGTACCAGCCTGGCCTTGTGGTTGAAAAGGTTGTGTCCAAGGAGTCGGCTGCTTGCTGAACACCAAGGCTCCTGCTTTTCCTCTTGTGTGTAGCTACTCGTGGCAGTCAGACCTGCAAAAATTATCATCAGGCATAAAATCACAGCAAAGCTGCTCTTATTTACACACGCAAATGTGAGCAACTCCTACTTCCGCGGAATGTTGGTCGCTCCATGACTCCCCAGGTGAGCCTCTGCATTAGGGCTTCAGACAGACCCTCGGGGCGGTTAGCAGGGGAGCCTGGGCCACAAGAAAATGCATTAAAGCACAAATAAGTAATATGTGACAAGGACAGACCTTGAGAGTGAAATATGAACAATTGCTAAAGGTTCATACCCACGGTTTGCAAAGTGCCACGACCTGATCTCATTCGGTAATCAGTGCCCCCCCCTTGAGTGATTTACTTCTGGGTTCTGAAAATATCCAGCGTGGGGAGTCACTACGGATCGGAGGTTCTGAAACTGAGCCTAGTGGGACCAGTTCGTTTCTGATCCAATGAACCCATCCTTAATTAGACTCGATAGCTGCTGATTAATTCTGACTGCAATTTGTCTTGATTTGTAATTAATTCTTTTTTTTTTTTTGGAACTTTGTTTATACTGGTAAGAAAACTTTCAAAGTGTACTTTTCAGCAATTTCAATTTCACAGTCCAGGTCAGTTACTCGACAGCCAGATGGCCCAGAGCAATTAAGTAATTGGATGGCACGTTTATTCTAAATTAGTTTGGGGTCCATTGGTACACCAACCAAGTGAGAAATAATGATCTGGACTGTCCACTCCATGGTTCCCATGATTGTCTGAGGCCTGTAACTCAGTAGGTGCATCTAGGTCATAATTTAAGCACAGCTTAGCTGCATTGTGAGACGGGTCATACATGACATGACGTGTTATTTGCCATTTATACACTAGATTGCACATGCGAGTGAAGTTTGGGGTCTGAGCATAAGCTCAGCTGTACATGCATTTATATTTGCCGATGGTGGCAACAGAGATGTGGCTACTCTGCTGAGCATGGGATTCAAACCTGTGGTCTGAGATCTAACCCACAGAGCACAGCCCAAAGTCAGTGCTTGATGATGTTTATCATACTGCACCAGCTCTCTTAATCGCATCGTTTACCGGATATTCCTGGTGCCTCTTGGCTCGCTCGTTACGGTTCAGTGCGTCACCGCAGCTGTTCAGTTTTAAGTACTTCTTCAAGGACACAGTTCCTGGGCCCCCCACCCCCCAGGGACGTCAGGGAACCTGCTGGGCTGCACTGAGAGTCTCTCTCTGACTGCTCTGCATCTCACCGATGGAATCAGTACAGCACAGCGTGTGACATGTGACTCGCACCGGCTGGAGGTTCCGGTCTTCTGTCCTTGCACAGGAGTGTTTCTCTCCTGGGGCAGCAGGGGGCTGCCCTCCTGACCCAGACTGCCCCATTCGTAGTGGGGTAGGGGAGGTGCAAGGGCCGTCCTCATCAGCCTCATGACTGACGCCAGCAGGTCATGGGGTCCCGTCCCGGTGTGACTCTCGTGGTCTGTACACCTCACCACCTGAATCACTGATCTCCTTCTGGCCGCCGTGTTGCAGGGACAACAACTTCATCAAGGACTTCCCCCAACTGGCTGACGGGCTGATGGTGATCCCCCTCCCGGTAGAGGAGCAGTGCCGGGGTGTGCTGTCGGAGCCAATGGCCAACCTGCAGCTCCTCACAGGTGGGTTTGTGTATGCGTGGGTGTAATATTCCCAGGCTGGCTTGCATGACTATCACCCGCCTCACTTGTACATCACCCTGCCCATAAATAAATAAACGCAAATGTAACATAAGTGTGTGTTTTTGCACATGCGTGTATGTTTGTGTGTGCGCTTCTGCTGGATACTCAACTACAGTGTAAACAAACTAAGTAAATAAACTTATTTGATCCTGATAGCAGGAAGTGTCTCATCCCCATCAGATGTAAGCAGTTTTTTTTCCAGAACACTGCAGTCATCGCTCTGTCGGCCATTTTTTGTTGCTTTTGCTTTCTTTGTGAAAGTTTGCCTTTATGCAAACTTGACCACCTGACACCAAGTAAAAATAGGAGGGAACATGTAAAAACCAGGTGATTTCTCAGTCCGTGTGTCTGATCAGGGACAGTGTATTTTTCGCAGCGGGAACAGGTGGTGAGCGTCACCTAATCGTCGCAAACACGGACGATTTTCCCTGCGGTGCCCCACACGCTGCCTGCGCGGTGTCTTGGTCATGGGCCCCACCCCATCTGATATCTGACCCGAAACACTTTCGCACTTGCCCTGGGAGTGAGAGGCAGCATGGGGACCCTGGCCGCGGAAAGTTGGCTCGACGTGGCTGTCGGTGGAATTAGCCAGGACACGTTGCGCGGGGCGACAGTCGCTATGGGAGACCCGCCGGTGGTCTTTTCATCCTTCCACAGCACAGGGTCGTCTGGGACGTGCCTGATAAACTCCTCTCTCACGTCTCATTGGCTGGCTTATCGCAGACATTCAGAGATCTGTAATTAAACGAATCGTTTTTAAAAAGGATTCGGCTGGAGAATAAAGTGTCTCCTGTATTGAGCTTAAAGGGCATCAGTATGACTTTCGGTTAAAGCCCCCTTGATTGTTACTGCATAGCATTATCACCCATCCTTTTATTTACGGATAAAAGCAAGCAGAATTGTTTTTTTATATATATTTACAGGGCCGGGGGTATAAAATATAAGATGTAAATATAGCTACATTTCATTTTCCCTGCTTGCAAACACTCAGATCCATCCACACGACGCTGGAGGGAGCTCACGTCGAGGCCCCTAATTCAGAGACACAAGTGATTAGGCGGCTGCTTCTTTCCCCGCTTTGCAGGATTTGGATGAGCAGACCATCCCGTATTATTCCGTTTATGCGCTTAGATAAAAACTCGGCTCAACAAAAGCGGGGCTAAGCCGTGACCACATGACTGCATTATTTGATGGCGACTGGCGATCGCAGTTAGCCTCTGACTTGGGTTTCACTCGCAAGCTGCTGAAATCTACAAATAGAGGGTAACTCCCCCCCCCCCCCCGAAAAAAAAGAACATGGCACCATAGTTACCACACAATTGGCTTTCACTTTTGTACCAAAAGACATTGTTTTCATGGTAATGTTTTCATTAATACAACTGCTTTTTTCCGCCAGTGATTAAACATTTCTTTTAAATTGTGACCTCCCACTGGAATTTTAGGTGACATTAGTTGGAATTAAAGATTATAATCGGGCATTCATTTACTCCTGGCTGGCTCTACGTGTGGTTGTAGAAAATTAAACAACCCCCCCCCGTCCCTTCAGACCAATCAGGTCCAAGAATTCTATTATGTAAATGGGACTCTAGGGGGGGTTTAATAAAGTTTATCTCTCTCTCTTACTAGAATGTTAACTATAGACAGGTGGACTGATTGATTGATTGATTAATTAATTAATTGATTGATTGATTGATTGACTGATTGCCTTTGTGCAGGAGACGCCCAGTTCAGCGAGGCCACGGGGTATCCCATGGTGCAGCAGTGGAGGGTACGCAGCAACCTGTATAAGGTGAAGCTGAGTGCCATTACGCTGTCCACAGGTACGCCGCTCCAGTGCTGCCTGTCAGCACATCCTTTATTCATGTATTCATGTATTCTGACTGAGGCACACGTCAATGATGGTGTGTTAGGCTTTCTTATACATGCTTTTAAAGGAAATTCTAGAGCAGCTGATAGTTGATTGGTTAGAGGTCTGCTCTGCCGAGTGCCAGGGGGTGTCCTGCAGTTTGCACCCTGGAGTAGGATACTTCACCTGCATTACACTGATAAGTATTCACATCCATAAAAGGGGGGCATTGCATATAATGTGCTATGAATTCCACCCACTTACCCTGTACAGGGTCACCAGGGCTATGCATCAAATATGCAAAAAAATAAAATATATTCAGTTGCTAACTTGTGTTCCTGATGGCTTGCTCCTTAGTGATGTTTAACGTCTTGTTTTTGTTCAAAGTTGTGATTTTTATTTCACTCTATTTATCGGATGCACTTATCCAAAGTGACATACATGTTTTTGTTTTTTTGAGAAAGCAGGGTCAACAATTTGGGGGGGGGGGGTTAAGGGTGAAAGAGGGAAATCACTCTTCTAAGCGTTGGGATTTGACCCAGCAACCATCCGTTCAATACAGTCCTCATCC
>JAODKF010000126.1:5528180-5546903 GCA_026779585.1 Mormyrus proboscirostris
GGGGCGGCGGATCTCGCGGCGGGAGCAGCCGCCGCTCGGTTTCGCTGTTTGGTAATGGATGTCTTGCTTTAATGAGATTATTTCTGTCTATAACCTATAATCAGTCTCCCCACTTGGCTTCCTTTGTCGCTCGATAACGTTAAATGCTCGTTAAAGACTGCTAAGCCCCTTTAGCTCAGTTCAGCTTGTGCGGCTCCAATCCCTTGCCGTCCTGAGAGAGGCGCGCGCCTCGTTTAAAGCATGGGCTCCTCACGGCACGAGTCGCTATGATGTCTGAGTCCGGGATGCAGGAGTCGCATGGCACCTGTCAGACAGCAGGCGCTAATGAAGGTAACCCGGAGGAACTCCGGAAGGTTCCGGAGGGACCCCCGGCCCCCAAGCGCCAGTGCGGGTTTTAGGCGTAGCATGCCGAGCCGGGAGCCTGCCAGTGAGGATGAGTCACGATGCGCCACTCCGGCGAGCGAGGCGCGCGGATCCGGCCCTTTCCTCTCGCCGCGCATCTGGTGATGAGATGGCGCAGCTTCTAGCGGGTGACGTAATCTCCAGCTTCTGAGCCCCCATCCCCCCGCCAAAGCCCTCATCCCCAAATGACATCCCGAATGGGGCAGCTGACAGCCGGAGGTCGCTGAAAGAAAGTGGGGGCGTCTGTGTACGTGCACAGACAAGTGTGGGGGGGCGGGGGGCTGTGTTTATGCACAATCCATGTCGCACAGACCGGCCACCTTCACAATATCACCGTATGCCATGATGAGCGTTAACAGGTTTTGGATACTTGTAAACGTTGGTCATTTTTGGTCAATAAAATGTATATTTTAAACAAATCAATGAATTTTGTTTACATTGGATCATACTTTTGGGGTTAGGGAAGAACCTCATAATTTTTCATACCTGGGGTTTCAAATCCTGGCATTTAGTGGGTCTTGAAAGAATTCATTTTGTTTTTCCAAAAACTCTTCATTGATGATTTTCACTCTTAGACATCTTCATTCTCTCATCACGATGCTTGAAATCCATTCTCATACACAAATTCACAGCCTGCTTCGCAACAACATGGAATTAGAAGAAAAGTAGCTGCGCAAATATAATCGTGATAAATAAAGAATAACAAAGGCTTTATATGGCGGGAAATGCAATAGAGTTATGTGAGGTATGTAACTGTGGGGGTTAGGCGGGGAGGAGGGGGGGATGACAGCAGGTCAGTGGTTTTGTGGGTCGATGTGCTGGTGGAGAGCTTTGTGGTGGGTACACAGACATCCCATGAAGATAGGGGCATGAAATATTCCCTGCTCCCCAAACGGCGGGGCGCTGTCAGGGTTACGGCGAGGGTAGCCGTCTGCGCTCCGTGTTTGTGAGGAACCCCAGACCCGCAGCCCTAGGACTTCTTGGTGTTTATCGGCTGTTTATTAATAGGGTCAATAGGAGATCTCAGGGCTTCGCGGAATTCCACCACCGCGCCTGCAATATTTTTTCGTTTAAAAGAAACTTAATCACTTCATCCATGCCCGAGAGTCTAAAGAGGTAGAAAGATGGACAGTTTTATCAGTACCATCAGACTGACTTCACTGCAGCAAAGCTTCTGTAGTAAAGACAAAAAAAAGAATGTGCTTGTATCTTTCCCATTATTTCCTATTACACCTCCCCCCTTTAAAAGCCTCAGCACTCCTAGTTGACGAGATTAAACAGCATGAGAATTCCCGCTCTCTGCGCCTCACATCTCTGTGAGTCTGCGCGTGTCTGTACAATCTCCTTGGGAAAGAAAAATGGCCGAGAAAGAGAGATGTTTCTCTTTGTTCCATATTCACGTTTCAGGCCGTGCTGCTCAGTTCCTGTTTTTGTCCACTCTTTATAAGTGTTACGAATGTTTAAAATTACAAAGTGTTCCCCTCCATCGATACAGCACGGCCTGTTCCAGCCCGTCAATGCGACCTTGATGCTTAAATGCCCCCCAGCTTTCATTTTGCGTCATTCACCTCAAAAGCACCCCACAGCCTATCGCTTTCAGACGGTGCCATGGACTGATTAGAAAAATATGGACAATTATATACAACATAACCTACTCCTGAGAGGACTGGTTCCACCAGGGACTGGTTCACATTTCCTCACTTTGTTCCACCTTGGGATCAGCAGAGGGCCAACAAAAGTAGATGTTAACGAACAATTTCTATTAGCGGACGTAAAATTGTTTACAGCAACGCATAGGAAGGCCGTCCAGAAAACAAAGAAACCAACAAACAAAAAAAAAAAGAAGCGACCCAATCCAAGTGAAAACTCTGGCCAAAAAAGGCATAAGAAACAGTTGTATTGAAGTGAGTGCTTGGAAAACAGAGGGAACAAGTGATTGAACACAAGACTGCCTTGTGCGAACGGAACGAAACAGGGAGAAAGTGCAACGAGGAAGACCCAGATCCCAGCTAATTTTTACATGTCAGTATTCCAGCTTAATCGGCCTAATATTATGTCAGACTGTGCCTTTAAAATTCTCCTGCTACAAATTCCATCGTGAATTTCTGAAAAAGTATTTCCAATATCAGCATGGGCTGTACCTTGGCCACATCTCACCTCCCTGCTCTTCTCTGTCTTAAAAACTCAGACCCCTTGTTTTTTTTTCGACATCGCTACGTACTTTAAAACAATCTTCGTTTTCTGCTTCGCACACACACAGACTCATCCACCTTCCAATCACTTATCTTGTACAGGATTATATGGCCTGTCCTGTAACCCATCCCAGGAACCACAGGGCACAAGGCTGGAATCAGCCCTGGATGGGATGCAAGTCTGTAACAGGGCACATCCACATACAAAACCGCACATTACGGGCAATCTAAAGTCACCAGTTAGGCTAACTCAATGTCTTGTACCTGTGGGGAATACATATGACATGGAGGAAATATGAAATCTACATAGACTGGAGGTGTGAGCCAGCAATGGTACCCACTGTGTACTATACGGGTATGATACAAAGCTGATCCGAACTCTTTTGAGGTGATGGATGGATGGATGGATGGATGGATGGGTGGGTAGATAGATAGATAGATAGATAGATAGATAGATAGATAGATAGATATATATAGATAGATAGAACTGTATTGTATAGCACGGATACAGCTTCACCTCCATGATGTGGCCGCTTTTACCTGTACATGTTGGTTTCTGGAATCTCCTCCACTCCTCCATCTGCTGACCTTGGCCCATAAAAAAAGCTGTGCTACTAGTGGAATGGAAGTTGTTGAGATGCTGTTGTCCTTCTTCACTGGGGTTTGTTTTAAAGTGGCCCAGTTGTTTAAACTGTCAGTCGCTCAGTCTGTCAGATGTTATTCATATTGCGCGTTTTGCAAGAAAGTTGTCACAAACACACCAAGGGTGGGCTTTCCAGACGGAACCCGGGGGATAAGGAATCTAAATTGCCAAACAGAAGATTGATTTTCTGACATCACGAAAATATTGATTTTCATGGTATGAGCGGCTGTTGTAAGTTGGATGTCTGGGCTACACTTGAGTTGAATAATGGTGGGTAAAGCATCATTAATTATCATCATCATCTCTGGCATTTGTTTTGGGTCTGTTCTCATTCGTTTCCGGATTGTTTAGCGTCTTATATTTTATCATTATGATCTTTGTGGCTCCACGTATGAGCTGTACACGGACAGTATAGCATTCCCGTTGTAAATATAATTAGAAAATCTCCAAAGTAAAGACTGTCATCCATGCTTGTCATTAGTGGTTATGTTGACTGTAACCAGTGAAAAGTCTGGTAATTACAATCCAATCAAAATCTCATCAGCAGTGCCCTTCCCAATGAGCTTCGCTATCCAGAAATGTATTTTGAACCAAGAAACATATACAGAACTTGTATATAAAACGTTGAAATCAGACTTGTGATAAATAATGTAGACAAGCAAATGGAAACTGGACAAAATTGATTGGGTTTTATACAGAAAAACCAACAACATTAGTACTGAGGAGGAAATGCAGCCAGTCACCATTCTCAAGTTTTCTTAATTTTTAAATTCTCAGGTTAATTTTTAATGATCTGTCTAGCAGGAGATGCACTGTGTGAGTTCATGACATCACACATAAAGAATGTCATAAATGTACAGAAATACATACATAAACACTCATACTTTGATATTCTTACATTATGATATCTGACTCCCATGATCTGCCATAACCTGCCAGGGGAAGATGGTGGCGCAGGAGGTAGTGCTAGCGTTCGGCAACCGGAAGGGTTGTAGGGTCAAGCCCTGGTTCCTCCTGACCCCATCAAAGTGTCCTTGAGCAAGACACTGAACCCCTAATTGCTCCCGGTGAGCAGGTTGGCGCCTTGCATGGTAGCCTCTGCCACCGGTGTGTGGATGGGTGAATGTGAGGCATGTATTGTAAAGCACTTTGAGAAAAAGCGCTATATAAATGCAGTCCATTTACCATCACACTGTATTTCCTGTTTAGGGCACCATAACAGAGACTGCCAGCGTTTGCTCACTCTTGGAAGTTTTCTAAGGTGCCACGGTTTAGACCGAAGCCATCGATCGGATCGCATTTGAACGATTTTGCCTGACTGTGTGTGATGTCTTGTTATCCTCGCCTGTAATTAAGTTACAGTGGGTGGCCGGGCGGGAAGCACCTCGATCCGGTGACCTCAGCACCTGCGGCATTCCAAGGAGTCCTGGTGGCCGTCTGCCAAAGTCGTTTACTCACCGTCGTTTTGGGCCAGAGCCTCTGGGACTCACCAGAACCAGACCTCTCTGCACATAAATTTAACTCTGGCCTTCTGTTTCTGTCCTGTTATGCTTTTCCAGCTTTAATACCTGAGGCAAACTCGGACCGCCAATTGTGGGGGGGGTGTAATGCCTAACACAGATGTCTTGCTGTAAATCCAGACCCACTCCCCCCCACCCCCAGGGGGAAAGGACAGTGCGGCGTGATTTGGGGGGGAAAAGCCATCCCAACATCGCTGGTGTGGGTGTCAAGTAAGGACAGAGTATGTGTGCGTGCCAAGCGCCGAGCGTGGCGGCAAACAACCGCAAGCCCATGCCGACAAAATAAATCGCCCTCATTCCGTGAGGAATCGAGCCGTTTTTAGCACGTGCAAAGTGCAGGCCCACCTCTGTCCAAAAGGGGGAGCCCACACGTAAGTCGCCTGTGCACCCTCAGCTTGCACCCTTAATTATAGCAGCGGAAGGGCTGGAAGCGCCATGGGGATCGCGACATCGTGTAACGCTCACAACGTCGTTTTTCGTAACGACCCGCAGTCCTGTCAAATTTGTCGGCTTGGGAATTTGGAACTAAGAAAATGTCTCTGGGTTTGATCACATCTGCTGGTCGCCTCTATGGGATTCGAGCCTGATAGGATTGGTTGTCCCCAAACATGGCATCGAGTTCCAGCCCAATCTACATCGGGTTCAAGTCTAATTTACATCCCAGTGGTTGCTGGGATGCTTTTCTCATTTGTTCTTCAACAGCGATGCTCGGGATATTTGAGAATGTGGGATTGAAGGGAAAAAAGGGACGAAAATCCTGGTAGCTTGGCGCGGCTGATTGGAGGAGCAGAGAAATGACAGAGTAACAGCTGTGTTGATCTGGAGAGCTGAGTGTGAGAGTCTCTCCCTGCTTTATATACCACCTGATCTCATGATTAAAATGTAAACAGTTTGCGATTACAGGCTGGTTCAAAATGCGCGTGGTTTACATTCCAGCCCGGCACGTTTACCTAAAATCTGTTAATAAAATGTAGCTATAACAGTCTGTCACCTGTGACAACGGGGCAGACGCACTGACACTTTAAAGACGTTTTCGGTTGAGAAATAGCAGCCACGTACAAGGCCTGCACTCCTGACTGCCACACATGTTGAAAAACATTATGAAGTGCGTAGTCAAACTGTAAAATCCTTTGTTTTGCCATGAAACACACGATCAATATGTATTTCTGTGAAACAGGAAAGGTGGTAAAAACACTGTGTTTGAGTTTGTATGGGCACCTAAATGTCGATTTTCTGTAGATCTTCCCTGTGTGTGTTGGGCAACCAGAACCTTTCCGGGAGTTGGGAGATGTCACCTGCTAGTCCTGATACCATGGTAATCTTTACATGATATCATGCAGTTGTTGACAAGGACCATCTTCAGACTAAAAGCCAGATTAAAACAGGTATAAGCGATTAAGCCCAAACAATCCTGTCTGTCTGATATTTGTCCTTCACTAAATTCCGTAGTAGAATCAGCTACGGACAATATTTGTCCTTTATGTGCAAAATCAATTTGCAGGTAAATCAAGTATCGCTGACCAAAACTACTCAAGCAAAGGGAAATGAATTATTTAGCCTGATTTGCTAGAAGCCATATCGCCTGGTTTGATTTTTAGAGCAGTCCACTTTGATTGCCGAAGCAACTATGGAACTGTTTAACCTGTTATTGGCTAAAGGGATATCGATTATTCGCCATATTATATCAAACTCTACTTTGAATCGGAAAAAAGCATGTAACAAAACGCTCAGGGTCCTGTTTTCCTGGGATTTTTTTTTTCCATATACGTGTGATTCTGCTGTTTTTTAAAAGCAACGACAGGTGAACTTTGTGGGTTATTAAACTGACTTGTGTTTCAGGCCTGTTTGGTAGGTAGACCAGTTGTTGTTATCAATCTGTCCTAATCAAATCACCGCAGCACGCACGACCGTGATGTCCGCGGGCCCTTCGCTTTGAAAACAGGACGACCACACGTGTGATAAAGGATAAACAACTGACACAAATGGATTCCAGCCTGCCCCTACTGTATATGTTTCACTGGTATTTCCCCCTCTGTACCCCCAGATAGAGAAGTCACCTGATGTTTGCCATCCGGTTTTAATCTGCAAGTAAAACACTCGATCACTCAACATGTTGCAACAGAATTCCTCCATAATTCCCACCATCTGTGTGTTGTTTTGCTCATATTGACGGTCTGTCCTGGGGGGGGGGGGGGGGCGGGGGGGGGGCAGAGGTGGGTACAGCAGACAAGTCTCACCCTGGGCTTGACCCCGAGGATGGGGGAGGTCGCGGTCACCTGAAAGCTGGAGCCGCGGTCTAAAATGCCCTTCTAAGAGGCGCCCAAAAAGGCAGAAGGGAAGGAAGGCTGTGGCACCGGGGGCACGGTGGCGGCCTCGCACGGACGGAGCCTCACTGAGGCGTGTCCATCCGCCAGCATGCCCCTATCGTTCACGCTACCGAACACATGTATGCGATCTGTGCTTCTCTTCAAGGGTCGCTCATGAATCATTTATAAGTTGAACCATGCAGATAGAGGAATGCTGGGTAATTAAACTCAACCAAAAAACTGGACCAGACAACCTCACAATATTTATGCCAAAAGCATAAAACTTTAAATGCTGATTCGCCGCATTTATTAACTCTAATATCCACTTATCACTACTGACACACGCATCAATGTTTTTCTTATTAGGAAAATGGAGGGTGGGCACTGAACTCACAGAATGCCGGTTAATGCATTTTCAGTGATATTGCTTGGGGGGCCTTTTAAAGAAGCCCCACCCACAATTTTAATGCCTGGAAGCTTCTGTCTTTTCCTGTTTTTTGACAAAGCAGTGCATATAATTTTTTAGTGGGCATTAAGCAGGGGCTTAATAGGTTTTATAAAACTAGCAGGGTTTAAATGAGGAGGGGGGGGGGGGTCCTGGATGGAGTGGATCCCTGCCAGGTCCTGGGCTCCACCCCCCATCCCACAGGCGTGAGGCCCCTCAGAAGTGAGAAGGGGCATCCGGCCTGGAGCTGTCTAACAGGGCGGGGGTGAGATATTTTCCCATACAGCGGGTTCACGGTGTCCTTTAGCACAGCGGAAGTATTACCTAGTGGGGTGAGACGAGGTGATGGTGCCCCACAGCAACATGTGTCCCCCTAAGGGGGGCTGCCAGCCTTAATGTGCACCCTGTGTCACACTGTGGTTATGTTATGTGCCTTCATACACATGCTGTATGTTACCATATATGCTTGTGCATATATTATGTGCGATTAAGTTTCCAGCCATATATTGCCACTACAAGGTGTTCACATTTTGAACCTGTAATAGATAATGATTTAATAAAGGCTTGTTTCTTTTTATATGAATACATGTGAATATCTGACACAGAGGAAAGAGTGTGTGAGGATCACGACGCTCTTCTCCATGCCTGTCGTTGTATGTTCTTATGGTGGTATAAGTCACAAATGCACTGTTCGAATCGCAGTGTCCTCTTGGGCGTGTAACAAATTCACTCGGAGGGGGCCGATCATCAGCATCGACCGTCCCCTGTTGACCTGACAGTAGATTCTCCACTCGCCAGGGGTGTCTGTTTTGGAGGAAAAAGCTCTCCTCTAACATATGGTTCTTCTCCGCTTTTTCGTTTGGGATGGGGTATTTCTTCCCACTCCTTTTCCCTTTTTTTCCTGAGTTTGCACCGAGGCCCACCAGCCACCAGCCCCGACACGTCCCCGAGAAATTCACTCATCGCACTTTTGATTTATTCTGATTGTCAAAACACGCAAAGATGTTATTCCTATCCGCACCGTGCTCCAAAAAAGTAACCTTAAAATTGAAAAGCCTCCCCCCCCCCCATTACCATCAGTCCCCCCACGCCTCACTGAAGCAGAGGAGACCCATCGTGGATTCTGGTCGTTCTTGTATCTCTGCCAGAAATGATTCTAATTTGAAATCTCTGTTGCCTGTGTCAGGCAGGTCTCTGCACTCCGCATTGCTGAGCAGATTGCGGGCGACTTTCAGGACCTCGGCTCGGCTTTCGCCACAGGGAGCGGAAACCTCAGGGCGACGCCGCCTTGCCAGAATGATACATGTGGCACCCACCTAGCTAAAATAGAGGGTACACACCATGGCCTGGCACACGCCTTCCCAAGGTGCGAAATGACGGCGGTCTCGTGCCAGCGCAAAGGCATCCCCTTGCCGCTCTGGAGCGGACGCCACGCGGCAGCCGGGCGTCAGCTGGCGTAAACAAATGGCGGTGTTCCAAAGTGAAAAAAGTCGCAGGGGTGGACCAATTAAAACACAGGGGCCCTTACGAGGAGCTGTAGATCTGCCCCATAAATTCTCCAGATCCCCGCAGGACGTGGGCCAAGGCCACACATACGGTGAAATCATAATGTGGATGTTTACAGAACTCCTGCCCGCGGCTCTCAGACGGGACAGTGATGCCTGAGGAGATCAAAGACACAACGCGCCACTAAGAAAATACCACCGTTTCTATAACAAGGCCGCCTCGATAAATTATTCCCCAGAACAATTTCAGACGTGCAAACATAACCTTTTAGCAATAAATAAAATATTGCGGCTTAAAACAGCGGATTCATTGTTTCATTGCGTCAAAGTGAGAAGGGCTTTAATTCAGAATATGTGTTAATAAACACCCTTGGGTAGCCTCCATAATGCTAATGGACTTTGTGCGTTTTCAATAATCAGCTTTCTTGTCTGCGGCCTTTCTGTCGTAAACGTTTGCCGTCAAGACGGACAGTTTCTTAATGCTTCTGGCAACTGCCCAGGAGAATGCTACCCAAAGTCATGGACAGAAACCTAGCAACGTAAGTGTTGTCTCGGCTATGTTTTCCCAGTTACAATAGAAACCGACATAAAGTTAATCTGAATAAGAAGCTTAAATACGTAGATTTTGGCGGGAGAGGAATGAAGAAGGACTGCTACGTCAAAGGCGCAGAGGGAGATTATTAAAGGCTTAAGGTATGGCTGTAGCATAGTGGTTCAGGAGAAAGGCTTTTAGTGGCTCAAAAAATAGTGGCAGCGTAGTAGTAGCATAAAAAGCCATCCTTGCGCCATTATATTTGCTTGGGTAAGCTGCTAATGCTCTGCTATTTGTTCACCTCATCGCTAGAGCGCTAATGTCGCTACAGTCGCTAAACTCAATAAAAATGAAATCTAACCGAGGTTAGCGGCCCCGCTGTGTCCATCGTGCTGTTATTGACCTTGTGTGCTAAATGATGAGACTGAATACAGCCAGCGTTCATGGGTGAGGCCCGTGTCCAAGCCTTTAGTCTCAGTGTGAGCCATCCTGTCTCTGCCCCGTCACCCGAAATGTGTCTCATGTATCAGTCGACCCACTGGGAGAGACCAGGGTCTATGAGGACATCTTGAGCTAAAGTAAATAATCAAACTATATCTATCTATCTATCTATCTATATGTATGTGTGTGTGTGTGTGTGTGTGTGTGTGTGTGTGTGTGTGAGGCTTCTTTTTTATACTGAGACCTCTTTCTAGGAAACAGTCAAATCCTTCTTTTGCTGCAGTTGTTTTTCTTGCCGTCTTATGCAAGTCAGTCCCACTCCTTCCCAACAGCACTTGAAGCAGACGAGTTTCACGTGTTTATGTCGTAAGCTGACGCTTAGGTTCTGTTCTCTGTCTCCCAGAAATAGTTCTGTTTCCAAAAACCATAATACTTTAAACTGCTCTGACAGCTCTCCCCGTCTCTTTTCATTTTTTTTCTCATCGTCCCCCCCCATGACCATCGAGGGCTAGGCACCATTCTGTCCGTGTCAACTTAGTGCCATCGCCGGCTGAGGCTTTCGGTGTCCAGTGTCAGACCATTTTGCCAAATGCAAAGAAAGAGAGAATGTTTGCTGATTCATTGACATTTCATAATTATATGGTGTAACTTAACAAACTCCAGACATGATTTTTTTAAATCGCAGATTTGAAAAGGCATTAAGTGTATGTTTTGATTTTTTTTATATAGTATTCCACTTTCATTGTCTTTCTTATTTAAAATTCTTGTGTAAGAATCCATCATATCACAAAGGTATATTTAAAGTACGTTACATTACAGACTACAACTATTGAATTGGATAACCTGTTACTGGGAATATTTCTTCAAATTGATTTAGAGCAAATATGCTTCATAATTAACATATCTCTCTCTGCTTTATTTGAATCTGAAACAAAGCTGAAAACCTCTCATGGGTATTAAAAAACAATTTTAGCTTGGTTATCCTCCATAGCTTGACTAGATCCCAACAGAAGTGATAAACAGAAGCATAACTGGGTCAGTATTGTCAGTTATCCACTAACATGTTGTTATCTTTCTAAATCCAATTTAAGATTAAACTTCAGTCAAATGCAGCCTCATATTTCCTGGAGCATTTTGACTTTAGTGACTCACATAAAGGTTCTGCTTCCTTTAGGGATTTGAATAAGCTGCTTATTTGAACCCAGTCCTGCAAATATTATGTTGACTTTCGGAAAGAAAAAAAAATCCACATGGGAATATAAAAGTGTGTCCAAGCCGGTGACCTAGATGTTACTGTGTTGGTTCATTACGAGTCCCGTTTGGGATTTGAACCTTTACACTTGAATCAACGCCGCAATCCCCACTGGCTGGTCTCATGTCAAAAACAAGAGCATCTGTATGTCTGAACAGTGCACCTGTATAAGAAGGGTAATGGTGTGTTTGAATCTGTATGTTCCTCTCTCTGTTTTTCAGGGGAAGTGTTAAGCCTTGTGGACGACCTCCTTTCTGGCCTGGGGTCTTCGTGTGTGGTGGTGGGGAAACGTATCAGCGAGCACCCCCATACGGCCCTCTATACCTTGGTCTTCAAGTGCCTAGAGCCGGACAGCCTCTATAAGTAAGAATCCACACATCCGCCCACTAGGGGCACTGTTACTCAACTGTTGTGTCCATTTTCATTCGATTTGCCAAGTGTGTGGTCAAAAAAAGAATATTTTATTATTTTTTTTTTTAACCAATGTCTACTTCTTTTGTTTGTTTTTTTTAACAGTGCGTGAAGGCATTGTGCTCCTGTTAGTGCATTAGCTTCTAATTACTATTACTGTACTATTTTATATTTTGTCAAATAAATTTGGGTGGAAATTTGAAAAATTTTGGCTATGACTAAATGACCCAGGAAACATGGGTTCCAACGCGGGTCCAAAGATTAAACCCGTTGAAAACCACTGCTCTACTGCGAGAAGGTCAGTGGAAGGTTGGTAAGGGAATGTCGTTCAAGTTTAAGTACTTGCTATAATACAAATGATAATAATTTAATTCTTTCATTTCAAATGTCGAACCCCATTTATGGGTTTCAGTAACCAGTAACCCCTCAGTATTTTTGTGAAGTGTTCACCTTGGTCCTGCTTGGAAAGTTGGAAAAATAGCACGCTAATGAAAGCAAAATAGCCTGACGGATTAGATTTGGCAGATCAGAATGAAGAGAAAATAGCGTTGTGAAGGGAGAGGCCCACCACTGAAAGATGGGGTTCATTACTGCCCCAGATGCTGAAATTGCCTTGTGTGGATGGTGATTATCTTGATTTTAGTATACTCAGCAAACCTGTTTTTAGGTTCACTATAAGGATCAGCATTGTTTTAACAGAACAAAGCAAAGGAAAACTTGTCAGGAATCTATTATGCACTTTTTCGCTGATTTTAGGGACAGTGACACCTCGTTTTTACAAAGGAGGATCGTCACTGAGAGCTTTTTTCTTATCTTTCTGCTTCTCCACTTTTTTTTCTGACTGGCAAGTTAGTACCTCCATAAATCTTCTTTTATGCTCCAGGTAAGAAGCCGTCTATGTGGTCTGAATGCATTAAGGACTTGGGCTTCTTCCAAGCCCAGTTTATCACGCACAAAATCCTTCATAAAAGTCAAATATTTTTGCATAAACGCATGAGAGTCGGCTCCGTTAAATTCTGCCACAGCCGACAGGACACTATTAGGATGTTGACTCGGTGAACTGAAACTTATAGAATATAACTTAGAAAGGGTTTTGCCGACCCCCCCCCCCCCCGGATAATCAGGAGAACATCTGGATCATATATCATAAGGTCAACAAGGGTCTAGAGTTGGTATTCAGGGACATAACCATTCTTCCACATAAGTGCTTCAGTTTTTGTGCCAGTTCTGATGGAAGTTAAAGCTATAGACATCTCTCCAGGTACTCCTCGGTCCTAGAGGTGCCGTGTGTTTTCCATGATTAAGCTGCAGGGCCATGGAGGAACGTCTGTGCTCCTTGAACAGCTCTCCTCGGTAGAGAGCATGGTAACACACATGTCTTGGATAACGCATTACGCAATGATATAAAGGAGGTTAACAGGCCTGGATTCGCAGGAAAACGACGCAAATCTAAAACATGCTAGTTGAGTTACTATGAATTCAGCATCCCTACGGGAAGTCGGCCTTCCGAGGTAGTCGAGGGTTCTGGGTTTGTCGCTATGGTGCTAGCGGTGATGGCGGCCACATTGTTCTCCACAGGAGGTGTCGCATGTACACCTCAACTCCCAGAACAGGCCACGCATATTGCAAGCCACAGTAAGTGATTTACACATGCGGAACCCGTCCCCTGAAGTCCCCTGCCGACCACTTTCAGACCTTCTTGGTGGAGCCAATGCACTGCACTTCTCCACGTGTTTCTGGTCACAGCTGCCCTTCGAAGAGAATGTCATAATCTCATTTTCCTTGAGTGACACAACCTTCCTTGGCCGACGCATCGAGTTTGTTTTAACACGTCGGGGATCCCTGTGGACTTCTTCGTTCTACTTGCGTATGCACAACAAGAAAACCGCAAGCAAGAGATTTACATGTCTCTCTTTTTTGTTCATGTGTGGAAATGACTTACTGTGCCTTTGCACATCTCCTAATAATACTCATGTGCCTTTGCACATCTCCGAATAATGCTCCTGTGCATTTGCACATCTCCTAATAATACTTCTGTGCTTTTGCACATCTCCTAATAATACTCCTGTGCTTTGTACATCACTTGCACATCACACCTCTACCACTCCTCTTCCAACAATGTTTTTACTTTACTTACTATTTTCACTGCTAGCTATTGTGGACTGCATTATTATTTTTAATAATAATGCAGCCTTGATCCCCAGATCAAGTTGCGGCTTACAGTACCCTCATTCTTTGTATTATTATACAATAATTGTTGCCGTCTTTGGCACTATTCCCAAACTCTTGCCATGCCGGTCTTGACCACAAAGGCACCAAAATGCATCTGCGTGTCTGAATGATCACAGGAGGCTTCAAAATGTGGTTTGTTCCGTTGGCTGCACACACATCACAGACGTCCCCAAACCCGGACAATCACCTCCTAACCTTGTTATGTTGTTGTTCTTCTCTCCATAAGATTGTGAAGAGCACTTCATTTAGTGCATTTTTTCAATAAATCAAAGAGGGCTCGATTGTACAGAATCAGTCAAGCTTCTCTCCCTTTCCAAGCAGACATAAAAAACTGTAAACTTTTCTTACATCTGTCGCTCTTTTTAAAGCAAACATAGAACAGACTTTATCAATTTTCAGTTCCCCAAAGTAGCCTTGTGGTTTTTTTTTTAGCATTGCATGTTTTTCATGCGGATGCATTAATTTACCCACTGGAACACCAGCTAAATATGCAGCGGCGTGCTTAGCATTGAATGGGCCAGACCATTTTGAATCTTGTTGCTTATCAAACGATTTCATTTACAGCTGTGTACATAGCGTGCAGTTGATATTTACCCTATTTAGGAAGCTGGACAGTTTACAGTATAAACCTGTCAACCGCCATGCTAAGCAGGGCTTATTTTGGGATGTGAACCCATGTCCACATCCAGCAAAGTGTCTTCTCCCTCATTCCCTCGTCGTCTGCCAAAAAAACTAGCCCCTGCACTGTCCATGCCTTCACAAGTTTCTTCTGTAGTATGGAGTACCGGCTTGAGAAAATGAGACTAATTGAGCTGGGAGAAGGATGGCGCCGGCCATCCGGGTCAGTGGCATTATAGGAATATGCAGGCTTCCGCATAACGGCTTAGCTTCTGTCTCACTGTAGAACATCGTCTGTCTTGGTAGTTTTAGGGGAGGGGTGATTCTTCACTTTCCTCTGTGACAATTTTGCAAGAATCGTGTGCTTATTTGTGCAGTCTGCACATTACTCTGCATCTCTGGAGGCGCAACAAGTTAGGATGCTGTGTCTGTGATGTGAAAGTCCCACAGTTGGCAGGGTGATCTTCCCATTTGGCACTTTGCGCATGGCCCTTAATCCTCAGTTTGCTTCAGGCGCTTTTTGACCCGGCCTTCCCAAATATATATGCTGGTCAAATACCAGCATCTGCTAAATAGATTAAACGTAAATGAAACCTAGTGTCAGACAGGTTAGGGTGCACGTCGGGGATGGAAGAAGGGCCAGGTGCAGAATGCACATTTTGACATGTCAGCGCCTCCACCTTGAACGTGGGAAAGACGTCCTAAAGTAGGAACGGCTTCTTTGGTGTCAAACAATGCCGCCGCACAAGACAAACGGTGTCTCAAGAGCGCGTGCTTCCAGTTAGAATGTCTGGCACAGCGGCACAGCAGCGGCGGTAATGTCCTGGGCAGATTCCCTGGCCGGCGGGTTCACTGTAGAGGACGAGATGAACCGGGCCTCTCCAAATGGGGTGGGGTTCTACTTTGGCGTGTCTCCGAAACTTGGCAAGGTCACTGGTTCTTGCCTTTTACCACTTTGATCATAAAAATAATTTAGGATAATGATATCAATGGAGTCCCCCCCCAACCCTTTGTATCTGGTTTTTGTTGCATTTTGAAACCGAAATGAGAGGAAAGGTTTCTGTTCAAATAACTGCCTACTCTAATTTTCAACAATATATTTTTTCTACATTGTAATGATATTGCTTCGATAAATAACTGAGAACAGAGGTGCTACGACTGCTAGTCTTTTTAAAAAGACTGCAGTTATGTAATTTATGACATTTATTAACAATCTCACATACAATTGTAGCATTACATGCCACATGGTGTTGTTAAGCTGGTGTTATATAGCCAGAGTTTATTATGAGAGTTAATTTTTTTTCTGATTGTATGCTACAGGTTCCAGCACCAATTGTGATACTGAGGACAGAGAGGCTAAACAAGTGGGTTTAACATCATGGCGGGTCAACGAGCAGTGTTACTAATTGTAACGTATTGAGGAAAGTTTGGCTGCGAGCAGGTGGATGCAAGCAAGATTTGGGGACAGAACAAGTACAGCAGACAGGACAGGATAGGCAGACTGCTAGCTGTTGTGAGAGGATCCACGCTTTTTGGTAAGCTACCCCACGTAAATGCTGGCTTCAGCATTCATCTCGGCCGCCGGCGTGGTCAGTGAAAGTGGCGTTTCGCTGCTGAGTGGGCGGACATATTATTTCAAAAGCTGTCTTGATATCAAGCGTTGTTTTCTTACCAGTGAACCGCAGTGAGAGGTTCCAGATGTGACATTCTTCTCCCGGGGGTGAGGGGGTTGGGGGGGGGTCTTGGGCGTGTGACCACGTTTGTCCAGAACAATAACATCTCTTCTCAATTAGTAGTAGCTTCCTTACGTCTGGGAAGCACGGCGGATGTTTTTGGGGGAACTGGGGCCATCGGTCACAGTGAAGGACCCGGTTCCGCTCTGCTGCGGGCCCTCCGATGTTGGAGTGCACGAAAAGTGGCAAAAAAAACACCTGGGGCATGCGCTGTCCTCAAACGTAAGGGGAACCAGCCCACGGTTCGAGGGCAGGATCCCAGGCACTCCTTCCATCTGATGTTATATGCCGAGTCCATCCCACTTCTTTGTGCAGTTTTGGAGAAGACCAGAGACTCTAGGATCCAGTAAATTTAAAATATGATTCCTTTCTTCGGTCTCTTCCAGTTTTTGTTTGATGAACATTTATTTGATGTTGGAGAGCTGTTTATTATAGTCAGAGTGTGCTAAAGGTTGATGACAGTACTGGAGCGTTAAGGAGTAGTGAGGGGCCAGCTGCGATGCCCCCTAGAGGTGGTCCTAAGGTAACGCTGGAGTCTTTCCGAGCAGGATAGAAACGTCTGCCGTTAATCATCATGCGTGTCACCGCATCAACCACCCTCCCCCCAAGAAAACTATTTAACCCCTCATCTTTCCACCACTTGCAGACACGCCATCTTTGAAGAAAGAGCTTTTTACTTTACATGTTTGTCATCTAAGATTTTGGAGGGGCGTGTTTTTTTGGCCAGCCAAGAGGGTATTCATGCCAAAAAGTTTGAATTACTCGTCTGTAGAGGAAACCGAATGAACCTCACTTTCCTTTTTGCACCCATATGTACACGTTTACACAATACGCCATATACATGGGGGATTAAAGGCGGCCCAGATAGATACTGACACACAGCTTCTCTATGGCTGCCCCATCGAAGCGTTGTATATCGAAATGGCAGTCATCCTCATGTGATGTCGCTTTGCCGCTTTTCAAAGAAGTCAAGGGTCTATTCTTATAATCTGATCAAAGCAATTCCTTTGTGCTCAGGGTGGCTGGGTTTCCGTTTTATAGCATCATGCTGACAGAAAAAAAAAGCACACCGTCGTAAAACCCCCACGGCCAGAAATGTTACGGCTGCCCCCATAACAGGCCGGATGTTCACATTCTCCTGTAGCTTCGGGTGAACTGGCCAAAGAGCATTGCTTTGGTTACCAGTTCTGTGGCAGCAATTGTTTTCATTCTGTTGGCCTATTAGCCCATTCAGTTAGCATTGTTTTTTTCTTTTTTTAACTATTGTTTTATCCAATCCTATATGCACAACATATACATACCCTGTCCTTCAGCGCTTGGCGTGATTTAGCGAAGCACTAAACGTGAACATGGAGGTTCATATAAATCTCTTCATATGTGCTCGTAAACTCGTCTTTTTCTTCTCCTCGTGTCTTATTCCAAGTGTTGGGATGATACGAAGAGCTCGGCTCGTGTTCTCTGCCACAGATGAATCGGGCTCATGTCGAGCGAGCAACTCATCGTTGATGCATGCGGTGGTCACACGGGGCCAGTGTCGGCGGGGACGTTCTGGCAAGAGCGCGGCCCTCTCCTGAGTCCACCGGGACACTTGAAGACAATCGCGGAGGCCGGCCAAGTCACCCCTTAGCAGTTCCAGAAGGTTCTCTCCTGGACGAATTCCCCTTAAGTGTCAAGCGGAAGATGTTAGCTGTTTGAGTTAGTGGACGACGAGTGAAGTCACAAGCTTACTGTTGTTTATATTGTAGCTAAAGAAGTGTTTTGGACTGCGGAGGCTGGATCGCCGGCCAAACGAGAGTGAGCTGGGAGGGGCGGACGTAAGACCCTTCTAAGTACAGGAGATTTACTCAATCAACTCCTTTTAGATTCTCTCTGGTATACCGCATTCGGCAACCGAAGCTGAAATTCAGAAAGAAACTGTGCTATGACACCACTGGAATGATCTGAATAGCTCTTTTGGAGATCGGAGCGGACACATTATACACTCTTCTATTGTTAGCTGTAGTCATCAGGAAGTCTTGGGTCAGCTGAGTTCAATTTGCATATCAAACCACACACCCAACAAAAATCCCCATTAATAATTTTGGTTTCAACCGCTGATCCGCAGACTGCTTCCTCTGTGGTGACCGCTGACCATAATGGCAACTCCAGCAGATGTCCTTCCTGGGATGAGCTGATAGTGTATCATTTCCAAGCAATGGGCCCACCCAAAACGTAGACAGGGAGCAGGGGGGCACAGACGATGTTTGGTCCCAGGGAGTGGGTCAGGGACTTATCTTTTTGCTGCAAGTAGGGGGTGGGAGGAGGCTCAGAGGCCCAAGCAGGGAGCTGATATCTCCCAAGCAGATGTCCAGTTGGTTATATGCAGCGGTGGAAAGTCCAGGTTCAGAAAGTACAAATCCAGACCAAGACTTTGTTCCAACCAATCAGTTGAGTACGCTGTGACTCTTTATACTCAACTGGTTGGTTGAAACAAAGTCTTGGTCTGGATTTG
>JAODKF010000126.1:5547003-5560086 GCA_026779585.1 Mormyrus proboscirostris
AACCAATCAGTTGAGTACGCTGTGACTCTTTATACTCAACTGGTTGGTTGAAACAAAGTCTTGGTCTGGATTTGTACTTTCTGAACCTTGACTTTCCACTTCAGGCTATATGGAGGAGTCGGGCATTTCAACACGACGCCACAGCGCAGGCATTGACACATGGAGCAGAAAGTGCCGTCAACAATATTTGCCACTTTTGAGTCATCCGAACAATTAGTAGGAAGCAAGAGGGAGTCTCTTTTTTCCGCGGACCACACACTGCACGTGCCCCACCCCCTGACCACACAATGTTAGTGATCACCACCCATTCTTCTCTGTCGCTCCGGCCCTCTGCGGTGCGTTTGCGTAAGGAGATCCGGCTTGCGTGCGTCTTCATGCTCAGACTCCTCCTGTCCTTTCCATTGTCCTGACGTCATCTGTGGGACGGCTCAGTAAATCTTGGAGGTGAGATAGATTTATACTGTCAATTAATTACATTTATGGTAAATAATGGGGTAACTGTTTATAATTAAAGTAATTTATTGCATTTAATCATTTTATTTCCGCCTTCTGCGGAATGACTTATGGTTATATACTTAATTGTTAAACTGGAATTTTACTGCAATTCCACAGACTTACCATATCTCCTCATGGGGAGACTGAAATGTCTACGATCTGGGTCTGACACCAATGCCCCAAACTGGTCCCAAACTGGTCCCAAACTGGCCCAGGAGATAACGTTTGGCTTTGTCAGATGGGGTAAGACTCAGCCTGTGGGAAAAGCAGATTCACAAAAATTTAGCTAGTGTAAAAAATTTTTTGCTTTGTAGAGCCAAGTATTTTTAAACTGAATGGAGTAGCAGTTTTTATATATGTGTATATGTGTCTGTATGATTTTTTAAAGATCACTTACTAAATTCATTGCAACTTTTGCAATTCTTTGGACCAAATGCAACTTTTTTTTCATTCACAGAATGGCACGCAATTACCCCCATCCATTTTTGTATATTTAAAAATAAATGCAACACAGTAAGCTGGGGAACAGTTGCAAAGATGAAGAACAATGTTACCCTGTTTGTTCAATTTTCTCTGACAAAGCCATGAGTGACCTGCCATTACTGTCCTGTGAGAGATCCCTACTAATGCCAAATATTTGTTGAATGTGTAAGACTTACAGTGTATCCACACTACACAATAGAGTTCTCCTATCTATCTATCTATCTATCTATCTATCTATCTATCTATCTATCTATCTATCTATCTATCTATCTATCAGACATGTCTGTCTGTCTGTCTGTCTATCTGTATTCCTGCCTGTCTGTCTGTCAATCCAATCTTAAATTGCATTCTTGCAAAGCAGATCCTTAGCATGAGGAAGCACCCAGTTCAACGCTGACTCTAGGTAGCTGATTAGGAAAATTTTGATTAAACGCGGCAAGAAGCATGAATGACCTTTATACTCCAAGCAGTGAGGGAGTTGCAGTGAGGTTGGTGCATCTCCTGTGGTCTAGTCCTACATCAGAACAAGCGGCAGCTATTGTCCAAGATGTTTCCTGGATTGTAGGAGAAAATCTGTAACAACCATTTTGGTTTGGAAAGGATTTTCATAAGATTGGGATTTAGACATAATGTCAGTGAAATGAATATGTTTAGAAAAGTGCCTTTTATCATGCCAGGCACTTTTAAAAACAGAGCAACAAGTTGACAAGACATCTCCGAACCCCAACGAAACTGGCCAAAGTCGCTGATAAAAACAAAACCATTAAATTCACTGGACCATAACCCAACCACTTAATTCAAACAATTGCATACATGGTACATTGTTACAATAAGCACAGATTTGGCACTGACTTTGCAGTGAAATCGAATTCTTTCATTGCCTTTTATGAGGTTTTTGGGGCATACCAGCGATCCCCCTCGACACAAAACACGATCTAACGAAAATATGTTAACAACGTACAAACAAGTCAAAATACAAACAAAACAATTGGTCAGCGGTATAAAATGTGGTTTGCAAGACTAGCAACGACAGAGTCAGCTATTTAATTATGCTTGCTTGAATGTAATTTTTTTTTGGGGGGGTGGGTGGAAGTAAATGTGCAATTTGTACGTCTTGGGTCGTTATTTATTTATTTTATTCCGGTACTAATTTTAAACACACAGAATTTGGATCCCACCACAGACATCTGTGGTTTTGTTTTTTTTTTTTTTTTCTCGTGCAGTAAAATTGAGCGAAGGCCACATGTATTATTTCTGAGTGTGCATGAGGTCGCCGTTGAATAATTGGACGAGGTGCAGTGTTTAGAACATTAAGAGGAGGCTATTTACAGTAGATTGAATTATGTGCTGGTATTGGACAAACGTGCTGCGGACGTGCACCAGATCATCAGGCCCGGTTCGCTCTGTTCTTTCTCAGCGCGCCATGTTTATTTTGAACGTAGCCAGTAGTAGGGCGAAGTACAGCCTTATTGTTTGTTTTATGGAAGCGTAAAAGCTGACCGCCCCGCTCCCACCTCGGCGACCGCCGCCACCGTTTATTGGACGGTGGCGGACTGGGGTATCCGTGGGGAGTTTGCTGTTGGTCTTGGCGGCTTCCCCCCCCCAACCACCACCACCGCCACCCGCCGGAGAAATTAGCTGCTAACACAATGTGAGATGTGCTATTGTCCATTGGCCAGAGGGACGAGTCGATAGTTAAAGGGAGAGATGGTGTCTGGGTGGTCCTTTAGTGTTATGCTAGTATGATTAAAAAAAAGCTCAAGGCAGTCCAACATTCTTGGGTATGCTTCCATAACACCCAGATTGTTAGGGTCTCTTGGTCACTATTTGTATATATGGTGCCAGTTCACCTTTACCGATACTATGTTATTGTGGCATACCGTAGCTGAACTTTGAGACGAGTAATTCAGATTTAATATAGCCAACAGTGTGAAAGGTTTAGGGAACAGAAACAATGTTATAAATCAATTTCGTCAAACATTTTTTGGTCAAACAAACAGAAATTAGCACTGTAGACACCTTTGTTTGTGCACATACGCCGACACTCAAACACTGAATACGGTAAATAATGCTGACGGACACTGTGAGGTTTGGCGCGGCATTGTGCGCAGCCACGTTATTGTGTCGTTGTGTGGCTGACATCAGACCTAGCATCCGATCTCAAATAATTTCTTACAGCCAACGGTGACGGTTGTACATACGATTAGTCGTAAGTCACATTCTCCACACATACCGGAATAGAGAGAAACTCTTACTGATCACATTTAAAGTTTGGACAGAAAGTTGGAACCGGTAACTGAATATTTAAGAACAACATTTACAAATGCCTGGCAAAGATAAAGTATGTTGTGGGGTGTATAGATGATTATCGAGCAATTCCACTTTTATCCCACTGGTTATAGTGAATCAATACCAGGGGCACATTCCATCTGTCTGAAAAGTATATCATTACATGTGATTATCTCAGTTTATTTAATAAAATTCTCTGGTATCAAACAGTAAATACTAATAGCTACAAGGCAAGCATGTTGTGGACCTCTAATACAGCAACAAAAATATTAGATATTTTTTAAATATTATTGCTCTCAATATCCTATTCAATTAATTTCATTGTTTCGGTATATCTCCCAGAAACGGCGTTTCCACATCATTAGTAGAATTTTTGGCTTCAGGTTGAGTCAACGCAGCATTTAATTACGAGCTGAAACGCTATATTTCTTTCCCAGCAGTGGGGCCAAACCCAAATTGTCAGGAGGCGCGGCAGGCCAGTTCCTCAACAATTAAATGTATTTATAGTGGGTTTTGCGATATTTACAGTCCACCGTTTTTCATTTCGCAACAAACCATGTTGAAAATCAAGCCGGCTATTTGCATATGAAATTGCGCGGAACACGCCTCCACTGTTTGGGAATTTAGGGTACTGAAAGTGCCCAGTTTCCTTCGCCCTGGCTTGAATGGATTAAGGCCTTTTCGGCGTACCTTGTACAAAAGCCTGCTTTTCTGAGCTTCTCTTTCTCTGTTACACATTGCAGAGGGAAATCCTTTCAAAGAGTCCCCTTCTGTTAAAAAAAATATGGAAAATGTGGCACTGATTTATATAAATATAACAAGTAATGATGCTTACTTTATAGAGGAAATTGGATGTAATTACAATAATAGTAACATCAGTAATGACAGTAATTTTAAGTCTGTTGACAATGTACTTACAATTAAAGTAAAAGTTAATCAAATGGAAAATAGTATTCATTTTACGTTTAGGCTGTAAATTCGTTCAGTATCGTAGTCCGTAATTTTAGAGGAATGTGGCAAGATGCTTGGCTCACCCACATTTTACAGCTAGCCTTCCCCCGTTTTTCATACCTTGATTGCACATGCTCAGAGCTGTATGCATTGTAACAAGCTGCAGAAAGCCGCCGTCCTCGCTAAAGTGTGTTTGTGATGTGGGAGCCGCGGGCCAACTTGGTAGTTTGAAAGCTGCCCCACCGCTACCCTCCCCTGCACACCTCAGACGTCTCCAGAGGATCACAATTAAAGGCTAGATGTCTGGGAAAAAATCCACCCCAAAGTGGGCAAATTGTTTCAGGAGAGCTGTTTCCTCTCCTGCACGGTAGTTATATAACTTCCAAGAAGCCTTTAGTCGTGTAGACAAGGGGGTGTCTTTGTTCTGTTATGACTGGGACTTACCGGCGGGGGGGGGGGGTCCCCAGGGGGCCACGGGGAGGTAGAATATGTTTTGTATTTGTCGGGGTGTAACACTGTCATTACAGGCAGTATAAGCTGGTTATTTAAATTTCTGGTGCCTTTTCTGCCTCAAGTTCCAAGACAGTTTAGGTAAGTAACTGAATTGGCAGTGGACTCGATGAGAGCTATGGAGATCTGCGCTCAGGGGTATCCCGGCCATTATTAGGGGCTTGTAGAAATGGGACGGCGCAATGATTAGTCTAGAAAATGTCACATTTTTACCCGAAGGACGAGTCCCCCCACCCTTAACATGCTTCAGGTATGTTTTTTTTTTTTATTCCGTAAGCAGCGATTCGTTGCGTCGGGGTCATGTGACTGGTCCTCTTGGTTCTAGGTTCACTCTGTACGCCTTGGACAGCCGTGGGGGGCGCTCCGAGTCCAGCTATGTGTCAGTCAGGACTTCGTGCTCCGTGGTGGACGACAGCACAGCAGAAGGTATGGGAACCACCAGCGACCCTCTCCATTTCTCTGCTCACGTCTCCTCCTCCCCCTCCACTGAGGTCAGGTTGCATCTCAACACTTCTTGTCATCATCTGCTGAACAAGGGCACAAAATTCACACTCACTTCACATATTCCCGCTTCACTGCATTGCCTGAATAGATATCTGTGTTATAATCACATTGGTAATTAATACCAGTAGCATAATTGTATGCATGCTTTTGTTATTATAAATATTCAAGTATACAGAAGGAAGGCCAGTTCTGTGATTTAAGCCAAAAACTTTATGACTTGCCTTTAACCAGAAAACTGCACTGAATGCGCACACAGGTCAATATGCGATGGATGACCTTTGACCTCTGTCCGACAGAGATTGCTGACAAAGTGTACAACCTGTACAATGGCTACACAAGCGGCAAGGAGCAGCAGACAGCCTACAACACGTTGATGGAGATCTCGCCGCCAATGCTTTACCGCATCCAGCACCACTACAACTCGCACTACGAGAAGTTCGGGGACTTTGTGTGGCGGAGTGAGGATGAGCTTGGGCCCAGGTCGGTCACGCTTCCTAAAGATCCAACAAATTCTTTCTTGTCTGTCTAGCTGACTTCATAAAAAAATGGTGGACTTCATGCTGGCCTAAACGAGAAAACAGGTTCCTGATCCACCCACTGAGTTTGGGACCTGAGTGAAAATCCAGTTCTCAACCATGTTCTCACCAAAGTTAATCCATGTCTTTCCCAGGATTTTTAACCTGGATGGCCAGAACTGATGTGAGCTTATTAAATATTTCAGTCAATAGTCGCATTTTTAGCAAAATGACCTGGGATTTTTTCCACAAGGTATATAGAGGCTAATTTGTAATGCAGACAGGTCAAGGCAGCATACTATTTCAGGAAAAGAACTAGTATCCTGAAGACTGTTGGTTCAGGGTCCTTTTTGTTGTATCTATATGTACCTGTAGGCAGCTAAACCGAAATAGAATCAGTAAAACACGTAGAAGCATCAATATCTCACTATTTCTTCTTAACAATTTCTTGTTCAACTAAACGGACCTTTAAGAAATCTGGTTATCAATTAATACAATTTCATTGTTATTATTATTGTCAAGGTTGCCAACTTTGGTCAGCTGGCTGCCATGAGATTTTCAGTTCAAGACAAGTCCGCACACGCATGCACATGTAGCTGTTTTATTACCTTGTAAATAGTCTGTAGGGCTCACAAACTATCCCATCGTTTTTGAAGGTTTATAATGGAATAATATAGATTTGCGCTAAGATTTCTTGCGTGAGCGTGAGTCAAAAAGTGTGAGTGTCACACCAGATGCGTGAGAGTTGGCGTCCCTGTATTGTAGTAATGTGGAAGAATGCGGGATAGGACATTAACATGAAGCTACCTAATTTCTGCCCAGCAAAGTACAGGGCACAGGGTCATCTGGATAGTAAAGACGCTCTATGATTGGCTCAAGTAAACAGAAGGGAGGTCCCACCAATCACTAGCAAGTTAGTTCAGCTGCACTATAGGATACCTGAATCTGTGCCAAAAATATAACAGTCGACTTGATTAAAAGCTGATATTAACCGGTTTGAAAATGCAAGATTTTTATCAGTCTTCCCCAGGGCCGTGAGCAGGAGGCTGTATTCGTGACTGTCACGGCTAACGCGTGGGAGTTGGCAGCCTCCGGGTCAGTTAGAGAGGGATGCCGGCATTCTCCGCTCTGGATGAAATCCAGACCTGTCCTCAGCTCAACCGCTCGTGTTCGGCCAACACGGCACTGGCCACGGCGGCACAGCACCAAGCAGGACTGTGTGGAGTATTTCTCCAAATTAACTGTGACTAATCAAAGATACGGCGACCACTTTTAAAATGTTTTTAATCCCCGCACCAGAGAAGAAATGTAGATGGACAGGGAAAAAAGTGAAGGCCCGCAAGCGATAGGCAGCTTCTCAACATTCCGTGTTATTTGTTTTGTGCAGAAAGTGATCGATAATTAAATTCAGTTCAGCTGGTCTGGAAGAATACAAATTTCTCATTATTGTTGATTTATATCTCTTTCTAAAGAATTTACTGTGACTATTCATATTACAGTACTTACTACTTATTAGTTATTAGTGTTTAATTACATATAATTTGACATGGCTTGAATTCCCAAATCACTTCCTGTGAGCCCAGTGCACATTTTCATTTATCCAAATGACTCATATGTTAAAGCTCTTTTCACCCAATAATGATATCAATCGCAAAATACAGGGAGCAGCGTAATATGGGGGGGGCTTTGAATAAATCAGTGTAACACAGTGACTCTTCCCGGGACCCTCCAGGGTCATTGGGTTTGATTTGAATCCCCAGAATTTGTGTGTGGACAACAAAAAAAAGTGTGTGTGTGTGTTTATCAAAAAAACAAAAGTTTAGATGGTATACAAAAAGAAAAGTTTGTGTGTGTGTGTGTGTGTGTGTGTGTGTGTGATTTGGGATCCAACTCTGCAGTTAATCACTTCCAGAGATGATTTTATTTTTTTAGATTATCAGTATAGTCCTGAGAGCGGGAGAGGATGCAGTGTCCCGGCACCTAAATCCGAACGACCCCACTGAGCGCAGCGGTAAGGGAGCGTCTATGAAAACATGCAGTTATGAAAATGCGTAAGTGCCTCGGGATGGGCGCTCCGGCCCTGCCAGCAAACGGCTGTGATTTCGGGCTGGCTAGCGGAAAACCGAAATCATCCTGCAGTAGGATATTTGACTTGACTCAGACTGCCCACATGGTGCTAATTTTGAAACGGGATCCGGCTGGAATGAAAGGCCTCTTGAGGTGAGAGGGACTGGAAAAGGGAGGCTGGGCTGCAGGCAGCACCCTGGCTGTACGAAACGCAGCGCTTCTCCTGCCCTTTTTTTTTTTTTATCTGACCGTTCGCAAACAAAGTCGTATAGTTCTGTTGCGTTAGTGTAGCTCTCTGTAGTGTTTATTTTCCCCACTGTGTATTTAAATTACATTACATAATCAGTATTATTTAAAATGCACGTTCGATGTAGACAGGTCCATTCAGATAGTTTGCGCCCTAACCCGGTTAGTCTTTATAGTAGATGGAAAAAGAGAGAAAGCTGGCGGCTGACTGATTGGTTATAGTTTGATTGGCGGGTTAGTAACACTACGCAAGGTGGCCTTTCGGTCTCCGCCCGGGCCGGATGGCTTCTTCGCGTTGCTTTCGTTCCCGTTTATGGTGTAGTGCATTAAGGGCGATTAAGCTTTTCATATGCGCTGTTTGTGCTTCTTTTCCCCGTGTGCTCGCATTTGGTCTATATCGACCCTGGTATGCCTTGTTTATTTTGAGTATTTCTGATTCAGCTTCGTGGAGGTTCAGGAATGGGAAAAATACAAGTTTGCCTGCTTACACACTTATGCATTAAAGGAAAACTAAAGACGCTGCAATAATCCATCGTCGGAAGAATGATAATGCCGTAATGCCTCACTATACGATTGATTGATGTGTGTATTATTGTACAGCGCTCGTTAGAGATCTTACTGCACAGGTAGAGGTCATGTCATTGTGTTTGCCAGGAGATCGGTGATTAAAATGACAAACAGATATTCTGAAAAAACTCTGACCTCTTACGGTCTTATTCTTAGCCTGAAAAGCTTGAAATGTTTGTAGAGTATTTTAAAGGGTTCGTAAAATATGTTCAGTGCAGGGTAGAGTGTATAAACGTAAGATATCGATCATTCATTGCTATTTTGTATAGACAGTTATGATGGGCCACGTGCACTTTCGCATTATCCAGTTGGTGCGCCTGTGTGTGTGTGTGTGTGTGTGTGTGTGTGGGGGGGGGGGGGGTATTACATTGTGGAGGGTATTTTTTTTTGTCCCCGCAAGGGGAAACTCAATTTTATAAAGACCCGTGACTGAAATGAAAAAAATTGCCAAAAGTCTTATATTTTGGTTGATTACAGTAAGAACTGGGTAGGGGTTAAGGTTGTTATTATTGTGATTAGGGTGGACAGTCCCCACAAGGATCCATACGCACGTGTGTATGTGTTTGATTGGGGGGAAACTCACCCATATATGCCATTTAGATTAAAGTTGGGACATTACGTTACGCATGAACAGCTTTTAATGGCCTTAAAAAATTCTTAATGACCACCCAGGATATTGATTATTCATAAAAATATATTTATTGCATTTATGGTTAGTCTTTATTACCGTTAATAGTATAATACTACACATAATTTATTAATGTTGTGGGGTGGGAGTTTGATTGAGTCTCATCCAAATTCTGCACCATCTTTGGATTTCATCCTCAGCACATTGTTAATCTCTTGGAAATAACGGAGATGCGTCAGTTTGCATTCCACGAAGAGCTATTAAGACTACTTAAGTCTACTACTATCTTAAAACAACTCCTCAACAATCTGTTAATCTGTTATGGAATGTGCAATTGCTATTTATAACTTTCACAGAGTGGCACACACCGACGCAGACCTTAAAATCCCACACATTTTACTCTGAACTGGAACTGGGTTTTACTGGCATTACTACAACATCAGGGCACGTGATCTAATCTCCTCAAAGTCCATTTCTAATGTAAACCTTTCTTGAATTGTAACCATGGTTACAGAGTACTTTAAGGCTTTACATTAACATGGTGAAGTGGAATTATCTAGTCTTTCTTCTCTATCCTTCACCTCCTTTTCAACTCATATGCTGCTTAATTTGCATTTGCTTGCCTATATGACTCTTAATCTAAGTGGCTTTTATTTTTTATGACTTTATACAGTGAGAGAACCTGACGACATCGACTCAGGGTTCCAGTGCTAGTGGCGTGTTAAACGCCATCCTGCAGGGGGCGCTCCTTGAACCAGAGCTATCGAGCTTTAGCTAGGTTATGAGTTCATGCTCTTCAGCCATGTGCTCAAGTCTTAATAGAGGGCTATGTTTACAGAGGGCCCTGGCTGGTGTGATATGGGCATAAGGCACGTGCGATACGTAGCGCCTGGCCACAGTTATACCTCACCACAGAGACCAGGGGCAGCAGGTCACATTACCATGTCCAACAAAATTGCACTTCATATACCCCTATAAGAGCCTTTTTATAGAGGCTTAGTGGTAACTTTATGAATATATAAAAAAATTGACAATGAATTGTCATATTGCAAATCAGAATCACTTGTGATGAAAGCTCATGGGAGTTTTACTTACATAAAAATGTGAGGGCAGAATAAAAAATGATTGGTTCAGAGAGATAACCAATCAGATTGCAAAGAAGGTGGGTCAAAGCAACTAGGAGAGGCAAGATCTGATTGACATCTGATTGGTTGGTCCCATCTCATCTGCAATCTCACTGTACCAATTATTTTCAATTTGCCCTCAAAACATTTTTGTGTAAGTAAAACTCCCATGAGTGTGTTGAAACTACGTCTTACTTGGAACATTCTAGCTCTCAGGTAATTAAAAATGAAATGACTGATATCATGTGGCCACGCCAAGTCAAGCAGCGTGTTTGACTGTCAAATCGTGCTTAGAGTGCATCAGGCCCCAAATCCCTCATTTCCACACGCACGTATCATACGATTGGGAGGGGTATCCTATCCACACACATGGGTTGTTCTTTAGCATAGCGACCAATGAAAAATGACATGATGAAATGATGACAGCGTGGAAAAATAAATATATATTTAAAAAAAAAACCAGCACCTTACAGAGCTCTGCACATTATTTAAGCATCGGTTGTATCACACAACATAATCTTTTTTTGGCGGGGGGGTACAAGTTTTGCATCTTGTTTTGTCCCTGTCTTGTTGTCTGGAGCTGCTCATCAGGAAGCATGAATAATAAGTCTGGAATTAGTTTGTACTAAAGGAGTTTTCCTTTTTATTATTTGAGAGGGTAGCCACCACAACCTGGGAAAAGTCCTTTGGAAGGCTTCAGCGTAAAAGACAGGAAGTTATTTACAGCCTACGATCTGGCAGTGTTTGGGCTTATTGCAGTAATGTACAAGCAGTGCTTTTAAAATGGCTTTGTTGGCCAAGGGAAATGCGATTGCACAGCAATACTTGCGTCATGCAGACTGGATCCCCGCCATCGCAATGCTAAAGGAGATACCTTTCTCCCTTCAGCGTCCATGCTGTCATCCCTGCGATATTTATTTAGCTTTGTTATTAAACTTTAAAGTACCTCAATAATAAATTGTTAATCTTTAAAAGTTATTATTATTATTATTATTATTATTATTATTATTGTTATTCATACATTTGTGCTTTCCTCTGACAGCCTTTACTGCTTTCTGGTTAAGCTGAAACTACTGATATTGATAAGCGGCAGGTCGCTGGCAGACGATTCCACCCAGTACTTTTGACCTCTCCCTGTCCGGCGGAAGAAATGTCTTAAAATAAATAGTGTCAAGACATTTCTCACCAAACATGCAAAATAAACATTTTTCCTGTGACATTCGGTCAGTGATGTTGGCCGCCCTTTTCGCTTGCTTCGTATTATTGTGTTACTCTCTGGACTGTGGAATTTCCAGAAAATTCTTGCCATTTTTTTTTTTTTTTTTTTTTTTACCCTCCGAGTGAAGAGGGTGCTTGTACTCTGTGTTAATGCGAGACAGATGCCGACAGCTAGCAGGCTCAGTCTCGCTCAGGCGGCTGCTCCGAATCTCCCCGCGCTCCTCTCACAGGACTGGGGAGACGGTCGCCGTGGTGATGCCGGTCGACAGTGGGAAGGTCGCTGAAATTTAACAAAAAAAAAAGACCTGGATATGCCGAGGATGTGTGGTGTGACGGCTTCTCTTTGGCATGGCGTGTGTGCGTGAGCGCATGTGTACCAGAGGCAGCAACCCTGAACTGGCCTCTCGCCCCCCCCCACACACACCCCCCTCAGCTCCCTCTGTTTCTTCCAGGAGTGTAAGTATGCTGCCAATTCAAGCCTGAGAAGGAATTTTCTTTCTCTCTCCCTTGCTCTTCCCTCTTGGACATTTCACAATCTGTATTCCCTGCTCTTGTGCATCAGTGAGTTACTCTTTACTGTAACTGGTCCATACACCCTAACCCTAGCCCCTCCCCTTTCCAGCACAGGGCTCCCTCCGTTCAGGCGTCCCCTCCTAGTCTTTCACCTTCTTTACGTGGTACAGCTTGTGGCGGTTTAGCGCCAATAGGAGGAGCTGTGTGTCGTTTGCAGACACATGATACCTGATTGGTTAATACTTGGTTTAGTGAGAGAATCCGTTTTTTTTTTTTGCTGCTGTTGATCTTCAAGTGACAATCATGATAAGATCCCCCCCCCCACCTCGAAACACTACACTCAGTATTATTTTTTTGTTTGAGCAGCAGCTTTGGCCTTTGGTCCTACCTGGAGGGATTCATTTGTGATTTTTTATTTTTTTTTGTCGTGTGTCAGGAGTCTTCGCAGTGGAGCTGCATCGATGCAGGCAATGTCCTGCGTATGATCATGGCGAATGCATGAAAATGGAGACCCCCCGCTAACAGTTTTGAGACATGTGATGTGGGAGGCTGGTCTTGTCTGTGAACCTAGCTGGTCCTCCACAAAGAATCAGTAAATCACGCATGAGCTCAGTGGTCTCCGGGAGGGTTTGGAGTGGCAGTGACTTGATGTGGGGTGAACAGCATGGTGTATCTACCTGTTACACCTGCTCCTTTATGAGTAAAATCTCAGATTCCTTTTCCTCTAGCTTCAGTATGTACTATACAGCCTGTCATTTACACACTAAAATTGAATTATTTAAGCACATGACTGGTTTTATAAGTGGCTTTAACATTTTGCAAAGAACTAAAAATTAACAAAATGCAAGGCAGAGAAAGGACAAAGAACTTAAAAAGTAAAAAAATTCTATATATATATATATATATATATATATATAAATGGTTTTAATATGACAGCAGTCATACCCAAAACCAAAATGTATAAATTTTAATA
>JAODKF010000126.1:5569934-5588238 GCA_026779585.1 Mormyrus proboscirostris
GCTCACATTCTGTCAGAAGCACAAAGGTTCTCATTCTGGAGAGACGTCTCTTAGCACCGCTGGCCTTCATGTCAGCGGGCTGTCAGCCCGCGTATTTCACCTGCTAAGGACCCATATTTTAATGATCCATCTTCCAGCAGCCATTTTTATACAGGCGGGACAGATCAAATACAATCTGACTATTTTTTCTTGCATGTGTCAAATGAGAGGGGGGTGTATTTGACTGTTATTTATAGAATAAGTATGTTTATGACTTCTGGCTGAACTGGCCTAGAAATTCAGATGTGACAGGTGATGTGAGATGCCGTCGGGGTGTAACGTCATCATATCTTATTTGGGGGTTATAGCCGTCATGGACCTAGTGGATGTTTAGGGGGCGGGGGTTGGGGGTTTGATATAAACTATCCTGCAGCATCAGGTAAAAGCATGTAACGGGGGGGGGCATTCAACCACCACCTTGACAGGTGCAATTTTATGCAGTTTTTTCCCATAATGCAGTTTCGCATATATAAAATTCTTATGGATCCATAGACTGGCTGTGTCCACGTGCATGAGGCACGCATGCAAGTTTCCAGGAATCGGACTCCACCACACGTGGGGAACAGGGGCACAGGAAGAAGCTTCTGGAATGGGCAACAAGACAAGGCCTCGTCCCAAGCGGGAGGTTCCTGGGGCCTGGTTCCACCACCCAGCATCCCCTTCTGCTGTCCATTGAAGTAAACATTTCAGCCAGCCTTTGTATCACCCCTGGAAATTGCCAGAATTTCAAAAGGCTTTAAATCGTGTTTCGGCCGCCAGGAGAAAGTGGGGAAGGGGGAACGGCAAGCAGAACATGGAAAATTCAGTCAGGGTGGTGGGGGGGCGTGTGACCTTTTCTCAGATGTGACACATGAACCGTGTAACGGCGGGGCTTGGGCGGGGAATGGCAGGTCTGGCGGAGGAGGGCATTTTTTTCCGGGGAATAGCGGGGGTCATGTAGGAGCAGGACGGGTGAATGCAAGGAATGAAGGTGCCTTTTCAGCCAGGGCACAGTGGCGGGCCGGGGGGGTGGGGGGGGGAGAAAAAAACACAAACATGCACTTGTGAGAACGAAGAAAGGGCAGGAGATGCAGGGTTGCTTTACAGCCGGGCCACTGGCATTGGGTGGCATACATAGGGCCGTGTCCATCCATCTACACTAGGGGCACCAGTGCCCTTAGCACAAGTCACTTTAGCAAATATCTCAACCCGTATGTTTTCAACATTACAATGTGGGTTTAGCTCCCTCGGAACACAAGAACCTCCTGAGAAACAAAAAATACAGATAATAAGGATGCAGACACAGTCACAGCGTGTTCCACATTACTGCTTAGTATTACGGAATAAGCAGCGGCTAGGACAGCCCTGTGGTCTGTGGTCCTTATCGGGGCTTCCTCGCCCTCCTACGCTCTTTAGAAGGCATGAGGGTTGGCTGTACCGAGGTCCACCTCCCCTGCCCCCCCCCCACCTCAGTAATGGCTGGCAGGCGCGTGAAAAGTCACGGCATGTGCTCGGGCGTCACCGGACTTTCCTCGGATACATTTAACAGGAATCCCTTTGTGGAGCTGCGAGGACAATGACAACACCAATGGACATGTCTCCACTCTACAGTTTAGCCCGGGATCCAAAAATAACAATACAACCACATGGTGAAAGAAGGCCTCTCTACATTCTTGTGCCGGACAATTAGACTTTGGTCTTCGTTTGAGTCCTCAGTCACTACGCTGGGGAGGTAACCCTTATCTCTTTTCCCCACCATTCTCCATCTTCAGCAGAGAAATGTGTTCTGTGTTACGGAGCCCCCCCTCCCCCCCCTCCCCCCCCCAATTACATGTTCGACTCCGAGGGACATCAATCATTTTCAGATTCGTTCTCTTAAACTCCAGAGATGTCGATGTGAAATGGCCAGTGGATCGCCATCTGTCTGCACCGCTTGTACGCGTAAACCTCAATGAATACATCTATACTCATAAGGCTGCACCTACATCCTGATGGATACATCTATATTCAGATCTATAGAAGCACACGGAACATGCATGTGCTTATCCGCAGGGATCGGTTCCTGAAATCCGATGCCTTCCCTTTGATCTGAAGGTCCCTCCAAGAGGTTTGGAATTGTCATGTTACCAAATCCTGGCGTATATCGATTTTAAATTGCCTCCAGAGTTGGAAATTATTACAGTTCTGCAACCAGATGATTTCTTTTTTTCAGCACTGTGCAATTTATCTGTTGTTCCTAAGCGATCATGTAGAGGAGTCGGGTTGATTAAACTCAGCTGCGCGTCATCATTAGCCGAACGTTGTTCACGTTCACCGTCTCCAGTCACAGTCCTCTTTCCATGGGTGGTCAAATTTTATTTCATTATTCCGCTATATGGATTTGGGGTGATATCACCAAAAAATTATGAGAGCATTTTATCATGTCTTGGGTTTTGCACAGAGTCAGCGTGATGAGTGGTTTTCTAATAGATGGGAGTTTTTTTTTTTTTTTTGCAGTAGACGCAAACTCTGCACGCGTGGGTGTGCCTGTCCCATGAGAACTGAAGAGAAGCCGTCTGAAGATTAAGAAAGATTGATGACGCACAGGATGGAATTTGCAGTGGGTTCCACACAAAGTTTTAGTTTCCGAGTCCGGAGTGGGTATGGTAACACGAAGAGCGTGAGGACTTCCCAACTCTCGGGTGAATATGTCAGGTTGAATCTCAACTGTGAAACCAACTAGACCTTCTACAGGCTGGCTAGACCCCAGGATTCAATGTCAATCTCCAAACAATGCTATGCTCGCTCTCTGGCAGGTCCCACCATTCCCCGTAAAGTTTCAATGGCCCCGGCGCTGCCTGCTCACAAAACATTACGGGGCTGCTTGTGTGACTGCTTACCTAGCAGGGTCCCTCTGACCTATACCATGGAAACACCTATAACACTACTTCACGCTTTCTCAGATGGCAACATCGTTTACGGCTTTGTTTACCAGGCCGGGGGACCGAAGGCCATTCACAGCGTCTCTGAAGCGCGACTGCTTTCATTATGCCAGGCTGAACACCGCTTCTGCCTTCATACTGTCTTTATAAGCCCCTTTGTTATGATCTGAATTCTGCAGAAGGCGGCAAGCTGGGCGTCTTTGGAGAGGTAGCTTAGCAACAGTGCTAAGGAAGTGCCGCTAATGCTAAGTAGCTAAAAAGGTAAAAGAGAGACGTTTTGAGCAGGGTGACTCTTCTTATGCTAAGGAACACACAAAGTAAATGAATGGCATTTCCCAATAAATGGATCGCACCCTTTTTCACAGCTAGACAGTAATGACATTGGTCTCCGGCATCAAATGCTGTCTTTGGCTTTTGGATGAGTGTTGGAATCTCGCTCGCTCTGGCCAAAACATAAGCAGCCCTACAGCAGTCACTGAGTTCATAAGAGGGCTCTGAAATGCGAGCCAGCATCTGCGGAACAGAGCAGCGGCCTGTCAGAGTGGGCGGCCGGGGCGACGTCTCCCGCGATGCAGAAGCGCTGACATGCCCTGGGCCAACGGTGTGGCGTCCTGCAAAAGCTACCCATGCTGAGTTCTCGACCTGGCCAGTTGATGAGGGCCACAGCACAAACTATGATGCAGCGGCGAACTAGATGCTACGAGATCCGATTCCTACTTTCCGCTCTAAAGGCAGGGAGGGTTTTTATTTTTTTTCAAATTCAAAATGTCATTATCGATAGAATCATCAGCGGTGGAACAAAGGGAACAAAAGGAGGGCAGACAGAATAAAATGCATGGAAAGATAGAGAGAGATGAACAGACGGATAGAGGGGGTGGCGCTGACGGTGTTTGGGGGGGGGGGGTTCGGGCAATTAGCTGCCGGGAGCAGTGAATGGTGCTGGCAGACACTGAGAGCAATTTCCTGGCCGTAAAGCAGAGTATAATTGGAGACAGGAAGAGAAGGGGCGCCCACCTACCTGCCTGGGTAGAGGGAACCCCCCCTCCCCCACCAGCAGCACGAACGAGCAGACGGGAGGACACAAGGCCTAATTACAGCCCATCACCGCACACTGTCAACAGAACGACCAAGAGCCTGCGGCGAGTGACGCTGACGCAGAGTCTGGCCCGTTGTTTGAATCCGCCGTTTCCTACCTGAAGACCCTCAGCCACTCTCCTTACTATCCAGCACCTACTTGTTATTAATTACTCAACTACTATAATTTGAGCAAAGTCATTGTAAATCCAGGCCAAAATGTCTCAAGCAGAAAGTTTCTGCCCCTTGCCATTTTTTTTTCCCCCCCGTGATCCCCGATGGCAGAAGTGCACGGGCAGTACAAGCCGGTACCACCCTTCTGACACCCAATCCCACTGATAATGCTAGGGGGGGAAAAACAAAAGAAAGAAACTGCACACTTTGCAAAATGGATAAATCCCCTGGAGACAAGAATGTTAGCGTGTTATCTACCTTGGCTCATGTTAGCAGGAGTTCAACTCCATCAAGAGGAGAAACGGCAGGGAAAGGGCCCTGAATGCTCTGTGGGTGTAGGCAGGCAACGCCATATAATAAAGGTCAAAGAATGCACCCCCCGTTAGATAGAGAGAGATGGAAAAGTGGCACCAACTCCAATACCAGAAAATGCAAATATACAAACACAATCACCCCCCTTGCCACCTTACTGTAACCTTTCTTCTTTTGAAAGTTGCTTTAAGATTTTTTTAAAAATTCAAAAATAAAAAGACCTAAATCAGTTATCCTGTCATTGGTTAAACCCCTTCTATCTCCCAGATGATTCCATAAGCAGTAAAACATTTATTCTCACAGACGTAGCCTGTGTCCGAAGACCGCGGCCTCGGGATCGATCAATCGTCCTATAAGTGAAAAAATAAAAATGAAACAGGAAGCCTCTGACTCTAACCATGGTGCTTAAAAAAAATCCATAAATGAAGAGTTAGCAGCCAGTGCTAGTGGCTAGCACTAGCAGTTAGTACTGTAGCATCTTACATTTTGTGCAAAAGTAGCTAGACCAGGGGTGGTCAATCTTATCTGCAAAGGGCCGGTGTGTATGCAGGTTTTTGGGATAACCTGTAGGTCAGCTGTTCAAACACAGGTCTAAGGACTCTTCAGCCAATCAGTCCTCTAATTTGTAGACTAATTAGGGAGCTACAGCAAAAACCCGAAAACACAACTACCCGTTCTGGGTAAGATTGCCCACCCCTGGGCTAGCAGGTGTTTTAAGGAAGTGCTTCCCAACCCGGTCCTGAAAGAACCCCAGACCTTGTTCCATATTTTTGGTCTTTCCCAGCTCCCTACCAGGAACCGGGAGGAAGCAAAAACACGGACCATCGGGAAGTCCCTGAGGACGGGGCTGGAAAACACTGATCTAAGGGACGAAAATCCATGTGCCTGAGGATATAGGCTCAAATATCTGCATGGGGGTGCTGCAGACCTCTGGAGGGAGTAACCTGAATGTCTTCATGCGTTTCATTCACAGCACATGGGAAGTTGTTTTAAGATCAGAAGTCACAAAAATAAACGTTTAACTAAACCTCTCACTGAGTGAAATCCACCCCAGAGCAATGCACAAGACTCAGGTATTTTTTATGCAGGCATATTGCTGAATAGGCCTGCCAGCCACTGACCTTCTTCGTCTTCACCGTGGACTGACAGCAGTCTCCTCCGTCGTAGTTGCAGAAGGCGCGGTTGTTTATGGCATCACAATAGTTGTCTCCCATGAAGGGCTGTAGGAAGACAAAACATAATTTTAACCAACATACATGCACATGCTATTTGAATTAACAGTGATTGTTGGTTTAGCTAGCATTTATTCATTTACTGGGGCTTATGAAAATACAAATCGAGACATCAATATACTATTGATAGCAGTATTTCCTATTTAATAAGCATAATATTTTAAATTTACATCTGTCACTCTAAGGGGGTTACTGGTTAACCTTCTTGTTACAGAGGTACAATATATTAATTAAGATATCGGTATCGGCTGGTGTTTGTTAAAAATCAATTCATCTGCCCGGTTTTTCAATCTCGGTTGATATTGGCGGTTCATATTTTGATTTCAGCGAATATTCAAAGTTAGCAGCTCCAGAGCTAAAGGTGTAACTACAAAAATAGTTGATCAGCCATTCTCCATAGTTGAGGACAAGGAATTTTGTAGACTCATTAATCACTTAGAACCCTACTACAGTCTCCCAAGTCAACGCTACTTCACTGATGTCTCACTGCCTGCGATTGCTACATATATTCATGTGATCTAAAGAATAATTTTATCAACATCAGTTTCACGACAGCTTTGTGGAGCTCAGAGGTTAGCCAGTTATTGGTATCAGTTATCAGTGTCAGTAATATGATATGAAAATATATTGGTTATCGATATCGACCAAAATTTCCACATTGGTGCACCACTACTTCCTGTGTCCCAAGTTCTCATATTGAGTCTTTCCTCTTTCCATTCTTTCTATTAGTTGCAGGTTATTTTTAGAATCATCACTGAAGTACTGTGGCAGCGGTCAGGGTCCTCCGTCATCGAGAAGTGGTAACCTGCGGTCCGTTTGCTAATAAAAAGTGAGCTCTCTCCTTCGCTACAGAGTACCCCTCTCTGTATGTGGGAATAATCCTCAGTATGTAGGGATAATTCTCACCTTACCCCTTACCTCCTGACCTCTACAGTCCTAACCACACCGTTTGTATGGTTGCCTCTACAAGTCTACGGTGCTGCCATGTTTCCACTGTGGGTTTGGCTTTGTATGATTAATCTCTCACATGTGCGCTCACTGCTACATTTTGATAAAGATCGCTCTCCATTCCTTCAGAACCCCATGCGGATGGAAACAGAGCGACAAAGTGAATTCTCACAGCTTGTGTCTTTCCTGATCCTTTTTCCCTGGAAAAATGGAGCTGTTCAAGTTCAGGGGACGGGGAAGCCGACAGTTTAATAGGAAAACTGAAGAACTATTAAATTTAAACATGGGTCCCTGGGGTCATTCTATAGTTACCATGCCAACAATCATGGATATAGGCTGTCGTGAACATCTGCGCGATTCCTGCCTTAACCCTGATAAACCACAGTATATAGGTACATTCATTCAGCATGGATTGTAACAGTGCTGTTGCCCTGGAGATGAGGCCTTCTCATGCTTTAGAACCATAGAAGAGGTCAAAGGGTGTGGATCAAAAGACAATACCACATCTCCTTCCAGCCACTTTGAATGAGAAGGCCTCAGTAGAGCCTGCCCATCTTCAGTATGGCACTTGCTGATTTACCAGAACCAGAGGGAATAACTGGAGTTCTTCATAATCTCCACTAGGCTGCTCTTTCTGGCGTACGGATGATAATGATTAGCATAATAACCCCGTTTTGCACCAAACGGAGATTTACGGCAATTTGGTCAATTGGCGGTTGCGCAAGACCCCTACAACCACCCATACATGTTCTAGCAACTTCCCCAGGTCTGGGTCACAGGGCAGTCCATTCAGTCCAAATTCATTATCCCAGTAACACTGCATCTTGTCATATTTCCTGGCACAATCATTGTCTATCACATCATCTGCAGTTCCTGTCTGAACCTTATTCTATGGACTATCTAAACATATTTTGCACAGAACTATATCTGTTGCATTCATAATTTAGCTATAGCTGTAATCAGAGTCATGACAGTGAAGTTGAATCTAAACTAATTAATTCACGTTTAAAATGTTGCTTGTTTTTGCCCCACGACTGGATGGTGACCCCCATAATAAGCCCCTGTTTACCAGTTTGGGGCAAACACACAGCTGTGATGGTGCATCGTTATGGAGTAAGGAACGTTTCCCTCCCTCTCTTCAAAGGACGAGAGGTCGAGAGTGATGCCCACCAAGCAAACCTCTAAATGGCGCCCGGAGCCCAAATCCAGGGTAAAAGTGCTATCGGTAGCTCAGCAAAGCAGTGTTTACCTCTTTCCCGCTAATTACAGAGCTAATATTGTTTTTTTGCCCGGCCGCTTGCCTCTTGCCCTCTTCCTGCCCCTTGGAAGGCACCTCCGTCTCGCATGAAAAGCCTTACCTCGCAGCCTTTGATGCAGTGCAGGTATTCCGGGTGAGGGTACCACCGCAGGCCCATGGTACAAACAATGCTCTGTGTGGACGGGCAAAAACAAACACGGCCTCAGTGCAAACACACATGGGCGCACAAAACATCCAATATAGCATTGTTGCCATTGGCAGAGGGGATCTGAGCGCGAGGCGCCCACTCCGGATGTGTCCGGCAAGCCTACGGCCAACAGGCTACTTCTCCAATTGCTACTCCATGTGTTTTTCTAGCACAGCTCAGAAAGTGGACAGGAGGGCACATTGGGGGGGCGGAGGGGGGAAGTGGGCTAAAACCGAGCCGCCTGAGAAGTCTGCGATGAAAGGTGCGTTTGCAGAGAAATAAACCCTTATCCTGCTCCAGTTGCACGGCCACTAATAGATTCTCTGGCAGATCTGCACAGTAGCCAGATAAGGATTTGCACCAAAACTGATGATGGAAGCTTCATAAATTCATTTTTAATCAACTGAGAGTTGATGACACCTCTGGCATGGACTCACAATGGGTGACGCCATGATTTTAACCATCATCTGCTTCTTTCGCACTTATACAGTATCAGCATTCTTTTATCATAGTCATCCAGGTATCATTTCGCCGTTATTTGCTCCTTCTTTTGCGTATTTTTGCTTTTACGCTTCTATGGACCTGAGAAGAGTTCAGTCAAGTCGGGAAGAGGCCCTGTACGCGTGACTTCTGACATATTGCAGAGGTGCTTCAAGGAAAGTCAGTCTGAACTGAATGTCTGAATGTCCTCAACAACAAAAGCATTTTCCGGTACCTGAGCCTGAGCCCAAGTCTGATCTGTGCTTCTGCGTGAACCTGATCATGGATTCTGTGTGACCTGTGGGAGAAGTGACCGGTTCAGTCCTTCTCAGCTACAAGGGCCTTAACCCCGTGACCTCATCAGGTAATGACAAGGGGTATGTTAAGAAGCCATGAGGACTAGTGGGTGGGGTGAGTGAGCAGGAACGAAGGTGGGAAAGGAAAACACGAGCACTTCTGACTTTTCCGCGAAAGCCAAAACCTTTGGTGTCGGCTGGATAGTGCAGGCGAGTCCCAGAGTGCAACGTGCGAGCCTGCATGCGCACACACGTGCACGTACACATGGGCACACAGTTGGTATCTAGTGTCTGCTTGTTTACATGAGAACTAATTTAAACAATCCACACTGGACTATTCGTTTTTACCACCCGCCTTACAGCCTGTGAAAGCTTTAGCTGACAAAACCAGACCACTTCACACCATCACCATAGTTATGCAGGGGTTTTTTAGCCTGCATTTGGGTCAAACTGCGGTTTTGTTCCAGGTGTCATAGTAGCTAGTGAAATGGTCTCGCATTGTTCAACTCCTGAAATAGTGTGCGTGTGTGCTTGTGTGTGTGTGTGAGAGAGAAAGAGATCATGTTAATTATTACATTATGGGGACCAAATGTCTCCACAATGTGACAAAAACCTGTTATTTTGACCTTGTGTGGACATTTTTCCAGTCCCCACAAGAAATTTCATAAAAGTCCATGAATGTAATCAAAAAACTTCAGTAGCCAAAAGTCAAATCATGGTTAGGGCTGAGTAACAGTTAGGACTGTCATAGTTAAGATTAGGGTTACACCCATAGAAATGAATGGAAAGTCCCCACAGAGACACGAATGCTTAAACTGTGTGCATGTACTGTATGCTCTGTAATATTCTGACATCCCATCTAGGCTAAACATACAGGCGACTCTCGACCTATGTGAAAGCAACTTAAGTAAATCCGTATTGATGCAAAAATATATCCATGGCGCATAGAGTGTACAGATATGCTAATAAAAAAGACATGTCTGCAAGTAAATTTACACTTTGTATTTTCATCTATGGGTCCTTTGGTACGTATTACTAGTTTATTTTTGGCTTATGTGCTTTTTGGTATAAGGTGTCTTGACCAGTACAGGATGGATAATCAGACTTATGTAAAATCTGACTTGCATATGTGTTTGTGTAACAGATTGCTTACGCCGATTGAGAACTACCTGAATAGGAGCACAACTTGCTACTTTAAAAAGTAGGTTTACATCACTGGGACGAAACAGGATTAAGGATATTAATGAGGAAAGTGGTGCACTGGGGGTGTCCCATGAACCAGACACCCACAGGCCAGTGCCTCCTACTTCGATTTCGTGATGTGGAGGAAAGAAGTAAACACACCCACTAACCTTCCACCACCCCCCACCACAGCAAAGGGCTGCTTGACCTCTACAATATTTTTGCAGCTCGGGTGTCCCTGGTATACGAGTCAGTGCTCGTTATGTCAGCTACGAGCTAAGGTATTTTATATTACAGTCTCATCAGCAAATCAATGCAAAAAAAAAAAAAACAGAGAACCAAAAAGGGAAGGGCAATATCAGGCGAGAAAATTAAAGAGCGTCTGAGAGGAACCTCAGCAATGGTAGTGAGGAGCGCAAGGGATCAGCCGGATCGCTCCTGGCTGTCCACGTACGAGAAACCTAAAGACGCCCATCAGTCACCGCAGCAGAGTACGGCCGCCATTATTACCTGTCGACAGTCAGGTGACACCTCACCTAATAAACACTGTCGAGGGTGACTGCTTGCGAGCGGCTTTTTCGCGGAATTATTCATTCATACTTTAATTATTAACCTTAATTGCAATTACAATGCAATTAGCTTCGGTCTTTATTCGCGCGTAGCTGCTGTTTAACGACATTTGTGGTGATGATTAGTTGTGTTTATTAATATCAGTAGTGAGCATAGAGGCATTGTTGGGCACCAATAGTGATGTTGGTGGGGCTGAAATTGGTGGAGGGACCGGTCAGATTGATTAGCTGTAACATAGCCTAGATGTTGGCTGTTGTAGCATCAGCAGAGCTAGCCGTAGCCTTAGCAATGGTGGCTGCTAGAGATTTTGGGCCCCATGAAAGCATATATTATTGGGTCCACAACCCAAACCAATCCAATTATATTCCAAAATTTTAATTGGCTGTGCTGGCCCACCTTACAGCACCCCATAGCGTTGGTTAGTGACACTGACAGCACTGCACTATATGGGAACAGCCTATGCTTGATGCATTAGTTATGGTAACTATTGGAACATAGTTTGGCTGAAAGAGAGGGCCCATTTTTTTATCGGGGGGGGGGGGGGGTATGGGTTATTGTCCTTGTGTTGAAGTCAAGTGAAACAGGTGCTTCTGAATTCACGTGCATCAATTAACATGGGCCAAGTACAAGCTGCTGAACGAACAGAAGTGCGATCGATTTCAAGCCAACCCTCTGGGACATTTTAACCTCATTGATTTAGTGTCCCATTTCCTCCACACCCACCCCCCCACTCCGTTTTTCCTTCTCTGTCTCTGGACTCCAGTTACCTTTGAAAATAAATCATAGATCGGATTGCTAATTTATGCAGTTATTTATTTATTTTCCGTCCATGGACCGCTGACTGTGCATGGTCTGGGCACTGACCCTATGGCTCCTTGCATATTCTGTTAAACAAGTGACTACCCCTCACTGCCCCCCTCAAAAAAAAAAATCAAAAAGAAAAAAAAAAAAAAACAAAAAACAGGCAGCTGAATAATCAGCACAGCAATAAAAAAATATCGTTGACAGGCCTACCTAAATCATAAGGCATTAGTGATGGTTGCAATGCTGTTATTTCCAGAATTACAGTAATTACTGAGAAAGTGTTGTTTATTAACTTTTATGACTTGGACCTCGTGACATTGTGGTTCAGATGACTTCAAAGATTACATTAATCTTCTCCCATTTTTCCAATGCAGGATAATTACAAGCAGTGGGCTGAACTCGTAATAAATGGTAATTGATTGTGACATGGGTAGTTACACATTGCAGCAAGTCTGGGGGGGGTGGGGGCGGGGGGGAACCACCTTGCATCTGCCCCCTTTTCCCTCCCGTCTCCTGAGCCATGCCGAATGGATGCGCGGAAGGTACTTTTTTTTTTTGCGTGCATTGTACAAACAGCCTCCGCCCCAGTTAAAATGAGTGTTACTAGCAAACGGTGCAACAAAGCCACCGTACTATCAACTTTATTACCCCATTGTGATCTTTACGGTCATTGCTACATCTGACTGCCTCTTATCCAGGTGTCTAATAATACTTGAGGGCAATTTTTCTGGGCATCATGCAATTTTAAATGTGAAATTTTAAATGTGAAATTTATAAATGTGCAATTTTTCTAAGCATCTGAGCACTCTGACCATCCATATTTATATGTTTCTTTTTTGTATTGTATAGTGTATATTTTATATTCTTACTGCTGGTATATACTATTGTTTTTTAATATTTTTGCTGCTCTTATCTCTGTACTGTCCATTTTCTGCCGTGACAATACAAATTTCCTACTTGTGGGACTAATAAAGGTTTATCTATCTATCTGGAAAAACACGGTCCACTTTTATATCCCCAGCTCCTCAGAGGTGACACAGACCTAACCTCCTACCCAAAAAATAGCCAGCATCCACCTGTTTTATCAGAAGTTAAGCTTCTGCTGCTCGAATGCTGACCATTTCGAACACGTGGATATGCTAAACAAGCACAATTAATGTACAGGGCGGCCAAGTTGCGCGGAGGCGGCAGAGAACCAACCTCGACTTTGGGGGGGTTCGTCCAGTGCTGCCGCATGATGAGGTCAGTCGTCACGTTGCCATGCAGGATGACCACGTTGCTGTTGCTGTCCTTGCACGTTAGCTCACACTCCTCCCCTATGGAAAAAAAAAACAAATCGACAAAATAAAACAATGAGAGGATGCCTTACCTTTACCGTGTCTATAGGAGCGTTAACATCCAGTAAATCCAGCCGCCTTAATCTGAAATTCATTTAAGTTGCATTCTTTTTTTGGAACTCCACTGTCAAATTAATTTATTGGGAAGACTACTAATGTTATGATATTAACATTATCATATTTGTCTTGCAAAGGTGGGTTGAGTCAGACCAGGAATCAATAGATGTTATCTTAATTAATTTGGACTGTGGGCAAATGCTGCATCATTTACGAGAATGATTTAGATTGTAACTGACCTTCCCGTTACTATATATTTAAAGCTTGGATATTATTACTTGACAGTAAGGGGAAAAAAAGGAAAAAATAAATGGCCTATGAAATAAATGGCGATTCTGAGATCGCTTGAGCTGAACATCACCACGCGCATGTGTGTGTGCATAATGATTGGCCCACACATGGGACACGACCCCCGAGACCCTCTGCGAGTGGCAGGAGAGCGCCAATCTTTTCATGTACAAAGGTGTACGTGTGTCTCAGTGCCAAGGAGTTTAGGGAGGGGGATCGGTGAGGTTGGGGGCAGTTTGGGGGCGAGAGCAGGGAGTGGGCGAGAAAACTTAGCAGCTTTTGATGTGCTGGAATGCCGGAGTGAAGCTGCAAAGGCCCGGCCAAATCCGAATGCGAACCAATGCCAGCGAACGCAAATGTTAGCATTAGCAATTTCTATGACAGATTTGCAGTTGCCCCAGTCAACGTGCCATTCATAACTTCACGGCCAACTCTTACCAAAGAAAAACATTTTTCTATTCAAATATTACTGGAAAACAAAACATAAGTGGTCGATTATCTTATATATTTATGTAACTGAATAGTGGGAGCAAACTAAGGTGAATTCTAGCATGTTCCAACTAACCTATTCCGTGGCCCTTCTTACAGCTGACACGAACGTTAGGGTTGAGGTTCTGCGGGAGTGAACACTGCCCTTTAACTTGAGGGCAGAGTTTGAAAGATCCCGTCCAATTTCCATCTTTCTTGCATCGGATGACATTGCTGCTTGGGCCCTAAAGCCAAAACAATAAGAAAAAAAGGCAAAACAAACAAGCAATGAATTCTTCACACAGCCGTCCGTCACATGTGCCGGCGGAACGTCAGAGTCACCCATCGCCGACACGTTTAATGCGGTTTATGGAGGGATTGCAGCCCTGGGATCGCATTCGTTTATCATCGCAATGGAATCCCGAAACGTTTTAATTAACAAAGCGCTGGCGTGCGTTTAAAGCGTGCCGTCCCGTTGACGGGGAACTCGCTCTGAAGGTTGCTCCCTGCTTCTGCGGTGCATCTTGTACGTTTGAGGTATTTGTTGTGTCAAATACTTTGAACGGGAGCCAGGGAGAGAGAAGTGCTGGCCGCTGTGGGGAGTAAAAGTCACACTGATGCAACAATCTGAAATTTATTGTTGCGACTTTAAAAAAAAAAAGGGGGGGGGGGAAAACATTGGTTCCAAAAAGAACAAATCACTTAATTTCTTTTAATACGCTGCGTCTTCCTTTGTTCTGGCCCCGCAGCGAAAGGGAAGCCATGTTCACTGGGGTAAATTCACACCAAGGCAGAACATCGGTGGGCTAAACCAGAAGTTCTGGCTCTTTAATGGACACGTTGGCCATTAGCCTTTACGTAAGGCCCCACGGGCACCGGCAGTGACTCATCATACCCTATGTGCACCAGACATACCTTTCCACACCAAAAAAGGTTCATACGCAATCACCAGGGAGACTTTGCATAACCTTTGCAGTGCGGCGGCTTAGCCAAAGAGAAAGGATCCGTCTTTCGACAAGAAAAAAACATCTCAGTTTCAAAATGAACAGACTTTATTAGGTCGAACTAGCTGAGTTTGTAAGAAATGCACATAATCAATCAACGTCTCCTATCCACAAGCCCTGGGCATTTCGATGAATATGGTTGCGTAAGCCAATGTAAACTCCCCCCTGGGGCAAACACCGAAGCCGGTAGCTAGCCAAACTCATGACTCCTTGCCAGTCAGAACACCAACGCTTGGGTTCCTCCGGTAAACATTTCAGGTCTCTGTGGGGCTCTGGGGCATATACAGGGGCGAAGCCCCAGGGGCACTGGCTCCAGATGAAAGCTGATTGGCCCAACGAGGGTCCCCTCCTCTGTCACTCACATATTCGAAACATATCATTGGCTAATAATAAGACTGGCCACTCGGTATAAAATATGGCCCTCTTATGGCCCCTGCGTTAAAAAGTCCTGCAGTCATTGATAGGGCTATAGGGCAATCACACAGCTATCATGTTACTGTGATTAATGAGCAACACATATCCTACAATCAACCTCGCCAACCTCCAGCCTGTAATACATGCCTGTATATGAAACTAAAGCACATCATATTGCTGTGACTAACGGAGCCCCACAAACAACCGGAAGGGGGTGCCATCTTCCCAGAAGAACCACCGTCAAAGCCGTCTCTATCCGGCAGATCCAGAAAAAAAATAATGAATGAAAACCTTAAGACGGAGGGGTGCAGGGAAATGACTCGGTGTGAGCGAGTCGAGGACTAGTAAAAAAACGGAAACGAAAGAAAGGAGACAGTGGAGAACTGCAGAATGGCGGAGCGAGGAGGTACGAGGAACAGACCTGCTTGCATGGAGCGTGCAGTCTCACCGTGTGGTTGTCCCTGCTGCTGGTGCCCTCGCAGTCGATCCAGCAGTTGCTGTCGAAGTGGAAGCCGTTGGTGCACTGATAGGCCCCGTAGAAGATGGCCGGGGGCGGCTCGCAGGTGACTGGCTCGCACGAGCCCTCCAGCCAGCTGCCGTCCTCCGTACACTGCCGCTTGAAAGCCCGCCTGTGGGGGGAGCCGGGTGGAGGATCATTAACGAAGACATGGGGAGACTGAACACCACTCAACCTTTCCAACCTCCAGCCTGCCAGTATATCTAACAAAAGCACAGGTTCGCCTCAGCCTGATGCTTTTGTACATTTTTCGATGACACAACACATTAGTAACATCTTTTAAATGCTGTATGTGGGATGTACTGGAAGCCCTTCAGAGGCGAACAAAACTTTTGACCCTGTTGTGCCTGGGAAGGGCTCCAGGACCCCCCCGCGACCCCGACCAGGCTAAGTGGTTAGAAGATGGATGGATGGATGCGTGACGTTCCAGAGGAAGTCAAACAGGAAGAGCACTGAAGACACCACAAGCACAGTGCGCCGTTCAACGGGTTAGGGAAGGTTAGCGGGCCAAATCCCAAGATCGGCAGAGTGATTTCACTACTGGGCCCTTGAGCAAGACCCTTAACCCCCAGAGATTCTGACCCTGCTTTCACACACAAAAATGTATGTTGTTTGGATGAAAGCATCTGCTAAATAAACATTGGTATGCACATGTAAAAAGCGTTAGAGCTGTTTTTTTTTTTTATATATAGAGCCAGTACCAGTATGAGCCTAGCTTAATGCGCTAAAATGTAGTCAAACCAGCCCTCAACAAGCCCAGCGACTGCTCACATAGTGTCCTGGAAAGCCGGGGAGAGCGATGATGGGATCTCCATTGTCACTTAATTAGGAAACCAAAGTGCTCATTTTTGAGGCTACTGGTGTGTGTTTTTTGTTTTCTTAATACAATTTGAACATCGATCCTGGGGGCTGCAAGCGGAAAAATACACGGGCTGTTTGCATCGTGTGGCTTCTCAACAGCTCGAGGAAAACTGGGTGGGCAATGTCTTGGATTCTGTGTGCGACCGCGAGGCCGTGGTCTCGCCTGGGGCTCTAACCGCCATGCGCGGCGTCAAGTACCATGGCGGTTAAGGGCTCGAATGTGCGATCGGAGATCATGCTTACAAAGGATCCTGGCCCCAGCTGGACAGTGTGCACAAAATCTGACCAGCGCTAACCATCACCAACTGTCGCTACCCCATCACTAACTGACACTAATCCATCACTAAACGTTAGCTAACTGTTGCTAACAGTACTGAGAGCAAATGTAAAATGAGCTCAGCTAGAGAAATTAGTAATAAACTAAATGAATCTATTACCTGTCTTGCATGACAGGTAGTGTTTGATTCAGACAGCAGCATCTGCCATACGTAGCATATGTGCTATAGTCATTTCATGGTACACACCAGTAGGAGGCAGTGTACCTCCAGGAGTCTATGTCATAACGAAAGTTTTATCTCCATAGCGACTGCAAAGCACCTCACATAGACAGTTGATAATTCAAGTTGATAATAATTGAGTTTCTTTTCCCCTTTTGCTTGTTTAAAACCGACTTGCTGTGCATAGAAGCTGTCCCAGTGTTAACGCAGATGGACGTTAATTGTCAAAGGCAGTTTATGTCTCTAAGCCAATGTTTCCCGATTTGGTCCTCGGGGACCCACAGTCGTCCATGTTTTTGCTCCCTCTGAGCTTCCTGCAAGAAGGTCCACATTTTTGCTCCCTACTGGAATCTGGGAGGGAGCAAAAACATGGCCTGTCTGTCGATCCCCAAGGAAAGGATTGGGAAACACTGCGCTAAGCTGCTGGAGCATTAGCATAGACGCTAAAGAAGCTAAGCACCACTCTCCGTACCTCTTGGGACGCCCGGCCACGTGGTATCCCGGCTCACACTTGTACTTGCACAGGGAGCCGACTTTGAGGCCGTTGGTGGCGCACCGCTTGGTCTGCAGTGTGGCGTGGGGCACAGGTGGGGGCGCAGGGCAGCGTAGCTGGCACAGGGCTTCTGGGAAGGACCACAGCCCATCCTCCATGCACGTAAGCGTGTTATTCGTGCCTAGTGGGGGAGGCAAAGGTGTTACTTCACATTACCGATTTGTACTAACAAGGCAGTTTTAACCAGTTTTACAGTATAAATCACAAACAGCTTATAAGGAGATAACAGCAATTTCCTTCAAGGTCAGCAGTTAACCTGCAGTGTCTGCTAACTTCTCAGACCAACATCCAGGTCCTTACCCCTACAGCTTTAGAGACCCATGTAACCTGGCTAATAGTGTCTGACACACAAACCATGTAGCAGCGGCTTATACAGGGGCGAGGCCACAGAGGCAACTGAAAGCTGATTTGCCCCTGGAGTGTCCCCACCCCTGTCAGTCACTGATTCAAATATCATTGGCTAATGATAAGGTTGGCCCCTCTGTATGAAATATGGTGCCCCTTACTCTCCCTCACCTTAAAAAATCCTAGAATAACTAGGCTGTAGGGCAGTCGGTTATCATGTTATAGTTAATAATGAGCAAAGCATATTACATTAGTAATGCCATGTTACTAATGGGGACCCATGCATAACAGAAAGGGGGCGCCATATTCCACAAAAGACTGTTCCAGAAGAACCATCGTCTCCATCTGGCAGACCCAGAAGAAAAGAAATGAAAACTGCAAGAACTGCAAGTAAACGATAGAGCATGAAAGAGTCGAGGTCTAGTTAAAGATGGAAGCCCCTCTTATGCTTCCCATCGTGACAAATCCTAGACTTGCGGGGGGGGGGGGGGGGGGGGGGGGGGGGGG
>JAODKF010000126.1:5599860-5616448 GCA_026779585.1 Mormyrus proboscirostris
TGGGCTCCCTGACACTCTCACGCCACGGAACCTGCACAACGCAGCGCTTTTATAAGGTACCGGCAAGCGGACGACCTGAAGCGGGCGGTCCCGCCCCACAGAGCCGCGGCCCCTGCCTGTGTTTTACTGTCGGCGTGTAATTCGAACCATCTGGCAGCAGACCGCTGAAGGTGGCGAGTGCTGTAGAGCGGACAGCTAAAGGCACTTGTTTTGTTTGTAAAGTGGCACTTAAGATAAGAGTTATCTTAGCAGGATGCTGTAAGACCACTTCACCAGTGGCGGGCCAGGATGGGGGGGGGGGGGGTAAACCGCATTCCCTCCTTACCCCTCGCTTCCCCACCCCCACTTCCCCTTGGTAGCTTTGCAGGTCCGTGAGAAGGACCCATTTGGAGCTCCTGACGCAAGTGCAAAACAAAAACCAGTTTTGAGGGAAGGGTGGCAGCAGGGAGGAGTAACGTCGAAACAACACCAGAGGGCCAACGTGACCATTCGTATTCCCGTCAATGATATTATTTCCAGATCCAAAAAAAAAAAAAAAAAAAAACAATCATAATAACAATAACAATTGCCCTGATTGTGTAATCTGCCCTTGCCACAGCATTTTCAGCTGGAGCTCTGAGAGCCAGCAGTCTCCGCAAAAAACAAACAACCGCGAACACATGCACACCACGCCAGATCTCCTCTCCTCTGCTGCAGACACTTCAAAAGCACAGCGGTGGAACCTTCTCGTAGAGGACCTGAAGGAAGCCTAAAGGTCTTCAGGAAATGGGAGCCATTAGCCATCCATGTCCGCAGCTAGACGGTGCACAAACTCCGCCACCCCCCAGCCCTCTCCCCCGGCACTGGGAGAAGCAGCCAGATTCCGTCACCTGCAGGCAAAACCCTCAGCTTGGTGTCACTCAGAGAGACCACAAGTCAGCTTAGGGTTCTGCAGTGAGCAACACTCGCAGACGTGTGGATTTTTCCGTGGGCTGGGCCACAACCGACTTGCGGTAAAACTGACGCGGAGCATTACGATTCGAAAGAGGCTCCTGACATTAATCGGTTGCAATACAAGCTGCATTTCATGAGACGCTTCATGTCTGGCCAAGCTTAATTCCAGTTCAACATCAACCACCTGCTTATATCAAGGCCCGAGATAAACTGTCTCATCCTGATCTCGACTTTCGCCTAAAGCCTAGGTTATGTAGTCACCGCCATTTCCACCTTCTTCGTCCTCACCCAAGTCCTAGGTCATTTTGTTTAATGCAACAGAAGATAATCAAAGGGCTTGTTCTTTTGTTGTGGTCTATGAGTTCGCCATTTTTTTTTTGGCTGGCAACATCTCTCCCGCCCACATCTGTGTTGCTTCCTCGATGCCCGAAACCACCAAAGATCAGTACGGACCAGCTTCATCAAAAAATGTATGCAGGAAAGTGCCGTTGCATGGTCCCTTTCAATTCCCAAGCTCCGCCCTCATCACTCCAGCGATTGTTACGTTTCCGGAGGTCAAAGCCTTCAGCACGTCACTGGACCTGGATAATAGAGGGCTCTGTACCGGTCTGAGCGTCGATACGAGCGTTTCACACTACCCCACGTCTCCTGTGTGCATCATATGCTAGTAATTACTAGCCGGGTGCGAGGAGAACAACGCTTCCCGACCGGCCGTAACCACATAATTAATGTTCCATATCTCTGAGGTAGTTTGTTGCATCAGAGGTTGCCGGGGCAACACACACCCATGAGACAGGGCCTGGCTGCAGTTTAAACAGACCCCCTTCTCCCTCGCAGACTGTTGTTGTTTTTTTCTCCCCTGTAAATTTGCCCTCGCCAATTCACTGGTGAAATCATTATCCCTGGCCTGTTGAATGCAACCAACCCAAAAATAAGTATTACTCAATGTACTCGTTAGCGGAGAGAGGTTCCTATTTAAAAGACGGATATATAAAGATTAAAAGATCGCTCGCTGATTAGAATCACAAAGATGGAATTAATTTTTATCTCGGATTGGGGGAACGTGCATATCGTGAGCACCTATTTGGGTTAAAACATTCTGTTTTAGCGGTTAAATCTTCCAGAAGCATTTGCATATGCAGACATATATGGCCTTCAGAGGTCAAGGTACAAAGGAATGGTTTGTCTTGTTGTGGCGCGTGACAGAAACACCCTGTTGACGGCCCATGTTTTCTATCCTCAAGCTCCGAAAGGGCTCCAGCCTTCAGAAAATCACACAATTTAAAAAAAAACCCAAAAACACACACACACACACACACACACACACACACACACACACACACACACACACACACAGGCAGGCAGGTTCCCGGGCATGCTCCTCGATGTTACACGAGCACTTTCGCAGACTGAAAGTACGAGGCATTTCAATGAAGCAGCGATTCCACACTGATGTAAACGGGTTCATTCAAAACAATGGCTGCTCTGTGTTGGAATTGGCAGTGAGGAGATGGGGAGGGTCCTCCCTGTGGTACCCCAGATACAATAAAACCTGCCCCCGTGTGCCGGCACGGTCATGCAAGGTGATGCACCGACAGTTGGAACATCACCCTTGGCTGGGATGGAATCGATCGATTTCACGAAGAGGGGCTGCAAGATCCGCTGGCCAGTATGCACAGTGATTGCGTGAATAGTTTGGTTCCCCCAAAACAAGACCTGCGCGCTGTTACGAAATCCCTCCATCTATCTCATCCTCTTGAAGGCTGATGGTACGTTTTGATCATGCTGACTGGTTTCCTTCAGAGACAGTTTGGTCTTTGATGCTACAGGAGAGCCTCAGGTCTAAGATAAGAGCCTTGGGTAAACAGTACGAGGACTATCGATCCATCCATCAATCCTTTATTAGCAATCTGGAGTCCAGCCCAGGAAGCAAAAGGCTGAGTGTCCCCTAGATGGGGGAGCAGTCATTCACGTTTTTGCATAGTAAGCTATATGAAAGTTTGGTCTATGTTTGACCTTAACGACTTTCCATAGGATTCCAGATCTGCACTAAACACAGATCTAAGGTCCAGATTGCATCTTTTGCACAACAAGCCTGTACTGGTTCTTGTTGAACCCTGGCAGAAGATAGACCTGGGGTTAAATATATATACTTGTGAGCCCAAGGTTGTTAGTTTATGGGGGCTCATTTTAAATATCCTTCAGCATGATAATCTGAACTGTTATAGTCAAAACTCTATGTTGTTTTGGATAAATATATTATCTAAGCAACACTCCCCAGATTTCAGTGGCTAGATCAAAAAAAGACAGTGGAAGATCATTTTCTGCATATCCAAGGCATGAGGTAACACCAAGTGACTGTGAAAAGTGTTTCTGAGGAACTGGGCTTTTCTTCAGCAACAGTTCCTCTAGGTTCCAGCGCATCTGACATCCCTGCTCTCCTGAAGTCGTGCTCCTCAAAGATGCCCACATCAGATGGCGTCCCTTTGGATACATCCTCCAGGGCTAACGATTTACCGTCATACAGTTACATTCGATGGATGTAACTATCTATCTATGAGCAAGGGAACAGAAGAAACATCAAAAAAGGGTCTGTACTGTTCTCAAAAGAGATACTACAACTGCAGTCCCGAGTTAAGAACCTACGACTTACAGACAACTAATACTTATGACTGCCATAAAGCATATTATATTAAAAATTTCGGGGAAATACAATGTTCTGTGATAACGAAGGCATGCGTTACTGTGTGATAGTTATTAAAACATTGCACGGCTTTAGCCGTTTGTCAGTTTCGGGTACATAACAGTACCATATATTATTATGTTTATTACCGCATAATTATTATTATGCACTGTATTACTATATCTCTAACGTAACTACGAAGATAGACTTAGGGAATGGACCTGGTTTGTAACCTGGGGGTTGCTTGGTTTGGCTTCATTTTAAAGCAGTCATGATGACCGGGGCATTTTCTACCATCATCAACAGATGACTGAGGCATGAACTAAAAACCGAACTTTACTTATCAATAAACAACCGTAGGCTCATTCACTGATAACTGATTTCAGTGACATGACAATTCAGACAGTCCGGAGACTGAATGATGCGATATGTATTACTAACAGCTCTGCAGAATCACTGTTGTATTGACTTAATCTTCAGCGTTACTATCAATGGAGACTCCTGTCATCCTATATGCAGTATTTTCCCAGAATGCCCAGAATGTCAGAGAATGTCTTCTATGTGGGTGTTTAGGCTTCCCAGGGATATGATCGATTTATGAAAAAATAGGAACAGAACGGAATCACACGTTAAAGTCAAAAACAAACACCTGATTCAACCAGACGAGAATATTCCCTCGATGTCAATGAGACCAAGCGTCGAGAGACTCGTTTACATGCCAGGAACATCTCGATGGATTAGCTACACCCCAACCAGACCGAGGAAGACTGAGATGAGGGGATGAACATACGACATAACACAGAGAAAAAACAGGCCATCGATAGAACGTGTATTTGGGAGAGTCTCAGGTTGGGATGATGAGCAGGATTACGTCATGCTAGTATATTTGGAGCTCGATTTAGGGAGTGATGGAGACTGGGTCAGGGGTGGAGCAGTGTGAACACAATACAAACATTCATACAAATATCAAGAAAGTGGGACAGCTAAAAAAAGAAGCAAACTCAGGGACTGATGCTCTGGGGATGAGCACGCGATCGGAGGGGCATGCGGTGCTATGGGAATGACGTCAACCCTGGAGTCCGGTTTACTGGGACAAAGAATAACAGGACAGCCCAATATATACTTCTGAGAGGGAGGGGGAGGTGGAACGGATCACCCCAGGTAACTTGGTCACCTGATGCACCCCTGCGGAGGTGACTGGTGTCTACTCATCGACCGCCCCCCCCCCCCATGCAGGATCTCCCCAAGCTGGTTCTGTTTCAAGCCAACACCATAACAGACTTACAGATATGAACTTGGTTGCACTTTTAAAAGCATCCTCACAGCAAAACTTTCCAGGAAACACGTATAGAAAGATTTGTAGGGTTTTAAAAAACAGCTGTACAATAGCTGCATATTTGTACTTCACGTTTCACGCAGCCCCTGAAGTTTTAAGACCCATAATGCGTCAGTTCCCTTTTTTGTGCTTCTACTTGTCTGGAAATAGGCTACGGCGCTGAGATTCATCACAAGAGCAGTAACAGCTCTGTGATACAAGGCAACCTAAAATGCCTTTCTTTCTTAAGTAAGATGATTCTTGTATTACCATTGAACTAAACACCTATCAATGCCCCCAGTTCTGTATTTTTGTTTTGAATTACACTATTAACATAGCAACCAGTTAAGCTTAATCTGGAAAAAAAAGTCATGCATCACGATGACCCACAAGAATTCTTCCCATTCTGTAGAGCAGGATTCAGAAAATTATTTTTTGAAAAAGGGTGCAATTATTTTTCCGAACATGTTCACTTCACATCTGGTGCGGAAGCATACGGCTGAATTAATTTGCGGTTGCGGTACATCAATCTGAACGCACTTATTGTAAACCCACCAGATGTTATCCTTAAATGTGTTAAGGAGGCTGAACAGGAGACCTAGATCCAGGCTCACAGGAACGTATGTCTGTATGTATATGAAGAGTTCGCATCAATCAACGATTAGCAGAGCAGGATTCCAAAATGCAGCTTTTAACCGGCAACAACTGCGAGCAAGAAGCAGCTGTCAATCTATCGACGCAAGACGACAAGCGGAGACCAATTTAGCTGAGTTTAAAGGCTCAAGTCTCTACGTGGTGCCATGGTACTACTGGGTGGATCTTATGGATCTGTCAAATCGGGGAAATGGATTCGAGTGAGCCGTGAAGAACGGCCGGATACATCTGCTATCGCTTGAGTAGAAACAGCACGCTCAAGACAGTGATGTACAGTGGGTGGAGAAGGAGAACAGTCTGTCACAAACACGAGGAGTTTCGGAAAGTTTTGGGGAGGTTTTAGCGCACATGGCCTAGAAATGCACGCCCAAATGCAAGCCATTTTCACATCTAATTGACGGAACAGCTGGACCCTTGACGTGTTCCAATGTGGCCTTGGTAACTCCAGAACCTGAAAGCTCAACGGCTGAAATATCTGAACGTGGAAGATGGGCAGGCCGGCGGCTCAGCTGTTCAGCAGGTCATGTTATTGCTTCGGTTGCTTGAAGTTTTATGTGCCTTTCCGGCCCCAGCTCTGTGTGAGCTGAGAGAGTAGCATGTTCTCTGCATCATCATACAGGTTCCCCCTGGGGACCAGCAAACCTCCCAGAGTTTAGCTGGAGACACGCCACCTTATGCTACATGCTTCAAAAGACTCAATCCTGTTTCCGGAACTGCTTCCCTAATTCACAGTCTGGCAATATGTCCAATGCGACAAGCCTAGAGCTTATCCCAAGACATGCAGGACACAAGGCAGGGAACGCCGTGGACGGAATGTCCAGATTCCTAGTCCGCTTAACCAACAAATAAATGGAATTTGGAAAATCCATTCAAGGTAAAACTATAGGTAAAAAAATAAAAAAACAGTTCTTTTACCAGTAAACCTTAGTACTCATCTAAAAAGGTTAGTTGGCTGAGTCAAACAATCCTTAGGAAGGAAAACAAAATGCCTTCTTAAGCTGTGAATTACTTTCACAAGGAGTCTTAATTAGATTAAGCCGTGCTTGTGTGTGTTTATGTGTGTCTGTGTTTACTTAAAGCCACAAACAATTAGGAAATAACTAGTGGGGATACACTTGAAGTCAGGGGCCGCAGGCACGGACATCCACGAGCACGCCACCGCTGTTTCCAATCAGGCCACTTTCAGCAGAGGATAAACAGATCGTTCTAGTGCATGGGTTTGCCGTTAAAAAGGAAAGGACTTTGGCGAAAAAAAAAAAATACATTTCTTTAATTCGGATGTTGTGCAAAGGTTCTTCAAACTCTTGATGGAGGATGGCAAAAGTTTTTAGGAAACACTTTTAGCTTTTCCGTTGTTTGTCTCACACACATCATATTTAACCAAAAAAAAAATGTAAGAAGGCACGACACCTTCAGCTTGAGATACAGCCTCCCAGCGAGTCCCTGACGTGCCAACATGCTGTTTCCGGGCTGCTCCCCCATTTCAGGGAGATGGGGGTGGGTCACGTGCGTCCCATCGACCCTGCTTCATCTCTACGGCTGCCTGAGACAGACCTCAGATCACAATGGCCTTTAGTGACACGTGCATATCGAAAACGGCAGGATAATACATAAACTTATTTTTAAATGCTAATTCTTGTATTTACATTGCAAATGCTTTTATCCACGGAGACAAAGAATTGCGAAAACACGGCCAGCCGGTCCCTAGGGACGCTGAGAAGGGGCTTAAGAGCATCGCGCACAAGCTCAACAGGGAAATCATGTTGCTGAGGTTTGAACTGCTGACCTTCTGATCACAAGCACAGCATCCTAACCTGCTGAGCTCCACACCTCCCCCACACAAATAACCCAGTTTAAAAACATACCCATTTAGAGAATTCTGAAGGCTTATACTAAATGTGCCCCACGCAACAGAAATGAGGCTCATTTAGCTGGGCAAATGCATTTATTCAATGTGATATATAGCATTGATTTTTACATCTGACCCATTTATAAAGCTGAATATTTTACTGAGGTAATTCAGGTTAACCTCCACAATGAAAAAAAACACACCTGCTGCCCCTAGTACTTGAACCCTCAACCAATTGATTTAAAATACCTTTCTGTATCACCCCCCCCCCCCCCATTTACCCACACCCATATCTGGGAACATCCCCACTTTCTGAGGTAGGCTGAATGTGGGTCACCTCCACCAGAATTAACTGCGACCTTTACCCTGGGAAGTGAACTCGTAACAAAATATTTACTTTGGTCACATGGCCAGCACAAGGAGGCCAAAGGCGGCACATGGAACCCTTGTCCTACCGATGCCCTCTGAACGGAAGATTCATTCAGGGTCCAACTCCAGTTGGAGGCCCTGCTACCAATTAAACAGCATAACTCAACCGGAAGAGGGGTGGGGTCAGAGACATACTATATTTTTAAATTAGAAGTTTGCTTTTGTTACAAAGCGCATACAGCAACCTTTGTGGGTGTTATTTATGACTGCAGTGTGGCTGATTTGGCAAAGGGACATTAACAAAATGATGGCTTCCTTTCCTTAATGAACATTAAAAATACCAGAGCCAGAAAATGTGTTTGGTAATAAACTGTAATTCCTGGGACGGAGATGAAACGCAGCACAGAATTGGTTACACTGTAAAAGCCTGCTTTTGTGTGTGATTATCATTTAAAGTTAAGTTCCTTGCCACAATAGGCTAAAAAAACAGGCAGCACATCATTAGGCCAGCTGTGCATAAACACAGTCTGCTGTCCTCCTGTTGACTTTCTGTCTCTATTTTTTATTAGCTTAATCAGCCAATCAGATTTAAGGTAGTACCTATGGCAGACAGACACCCAGTGGCGTTCCTCTGTTTGTCAATGTGGTGCAATACCATCAGGATTTATGGCAATGATATACATAATTTTGGGGTGTGGGTTCATTCTTTATTAACTGAGAGAGGTTACGAGAGTGCCAGACTGTCACTCAGGCTGTCAGGGCAAGTTAAGCTAATTAGCATTAGCACCTTTGACACGCACATCCACACTTCTGTGGCCGTCGTTAAGTTTCCATTAAATTGATTAACCTATTTGGCACGGTGGGGATGGTTGTAAATGTTAAGGATGGTTCATGACCACTAAGACGCTCTTTGGACAGGTTACTGGTTCCTGAGATTTTTTTTTTTTTTTTTTTTTAACAAAACAAGAAGAGATTTGGCCATTAGATTTCCTGAGGATCCAGGGTTAGAATATCAGAAGTAGCTCTAAGCAGTTAGAAAGCAATAGTGCATATTGCATAAAATAATCACAGCAACTATCCTGAAGTTTCTGACGAATCACACGGCAATATTTTTTTAAATATAAGCAATGTTGCCTAACCACATTATGAAATGAGCACCCAAAGGTAATTTTGCTGCTTCATTCACACGGCTATTGGGCGGCTATTTGGCATTAGACACCCATATGAGCGGACTGATTCTCAGATGATTTCCAACTTCACTGCTACTACCATCTTCAAGCCTTCATAATCAAAGTGTTGTCTGTATTAATGTCAAATAAAACAGCCACTTAGAGATTAATGGCCATTTGACACACTTCTTTCAAGTATATTTGAAATAGATTATATTTACTCTGGGGTAAGATCTGCTCTATTAATCTACTCTTAAATTATTAGTGTGAATATTGCCCCAAATTCACCTTGGCCAGTCAAGGAAATGCATAGGCCGATAATAATCATCCACCCTCCCCATGTCATCTCGTGCAACACTGGCTGCACCACAACTAGGATTGTGCGATTTGGCGATATTAGATTGTGAACGACTGAAAATCTTCACAATTTGCCTTTATGGAGAGATCGTTAGTATCCTGCTACAGCTGCAGTTCTGTGGCTCATGTGTGCTTATAAAGTTGTTTTGTCAGCCAAATCTGTTTCGACACCAATAAACTGGTAATAGCGCACAGTAGGTAGAGCCCTGAAGTTCTCCTTCTCTCCCTTTCATGCCCTTGTCCCAACATGTATTGTGCAACATGCAACACGTTCCCCATTTGGCAATGTAAAAAGACCTCACCTTGGTCAGAGCAGGGTAGCCGGCGGCCACCTCAGCAGGACAGTGCAGACGTTCCTCGTGGGATACCTCCACTGCATTGGCCCACTGGTCCAGGAAGCCGCTGGGAGTGTAGAGGCCACAGTCCCGTACGCTGCTCTCCTGCTCAAAGTCCTCACACACGCCGTCGCCATCATAGAAGTAGCACAGGCTGGGCTCATCTGTGAGGAAAAAGTTACAGGAGGCCATCCCAACACCTTTATCCAACTCGGAAAAGCCATGCCACAAAGTTCAAAGGTACAACAGCAGCGTCCCGTCTTGGACAGAGCCCCACGTACCAGGATTTGAAAACTGGAAACCTTTTGTTCTCAGTATCAAACCAGGAATGGCGTTGCTGCGTTTGGCTTTGGTAAATAATGTGGTTAAAATATACATACAATACAGCTCAACTTCTTGTGCCACTGAGGGTTCTGCAACTCCAGAGGAATAAACTGAATCCACACTCAACTGGTCATAAATTCAAAACATAGATTTCTGTTGCAAAATACTTAACAGAAAGAAGAAAAAACAGAACTTTTCTGTTTACAGGTGCCCTGGCATTAGGTATAATTGTAGTCGATCCAAATATAAGTATATTTTATAGTCATGTTCATACGTAGGATGTCACGAGAGAGACAGAGGAAGGTCCCCCATTTCACAGAAACCCAAACAGCTTCAACAAAAAAAAAACAGCCATATAATTACTTAATCTATGAAATTCAAGCAACGGCTTATCCAATCAATCACCTTAATAGGGTTCAAGGCAGGGTCTACACTGAACGGGTTGCCAAACCATCACAGTCAACACACATTGATCCACAGATTAAAAGTGAAGCAGAAATCACCATTTCAACCAGACCACTCGTCTTAGGACAGTGGGAAAGACCCGGAGAAGAGCCTTGCAAACCTGGGGGGAGCATGCAATTATACTGGTGCAGAAGGATTTCAGAGGGGCCAGGATGAAAGCTGGCAACCCTGAAAAATGACAACCCTACACCAGGGGCACTGTAAAAGGGGGGTTGGGGAGTTAAGACGATTCCCTAAAATATTTGGAACATAACTCGATTGGTCTGGATTGGGGGGGTCCAAAACGATAAGTTTTTATGGGGCCCGAAATTTCTAGCAAGCCCCTGCCCTACACACATAACAGGCTAGCAACTTCCCTCCTCCCCCGAGCAGTGCTACGTTACATAAAGTTTAATAAAGAGATCAGTGAACGAGCCTTTGGAACAGACCAGCAGGAACCTGATGAACTTCGCCTGATCCGCTCGGATTATGTAAAAAAATAAATAAAAAAAAAAAAAAATAATAATAATAATAATAGGATTTTCAGATATATCACTCTCTCCAAGTGAATCTCCATGTCAGGGCGGTGATGAGGCGGTAGAAGTGGGGGTGTGGCAGGGTAGAGAGTGATATGTGACATGTGCCCCCCCCCCAAAAAAAGGACAATTAGAGCATGCATGGCTCCTTTCACAATCTCCGTTAATGAAATGACTCTCCTCATTCCCTGAGCCTGTCCAACAGACTGTCAGACACACAGCAGACAGTGGCTGTGTTCGTTAGAGTGTCTGGCTTCCCATCACAACGATGACGGGGAGAGAAAGAGGGAGACAGGGAGACACACACACACACACACACACTCGGGCGCGCACAGAAACATGTGACACATGCCCGATTTCCGCCATGGAAAAGGCTGCCGCTGGAATCACTATGCATTTCCTAAGCCGACGACGGCCTCAGGATGTGTCTATGGGGGTGCCTTTCGGGAGCGCACATAAAACCTGCAGCGCACAAGGCTGCTTTTGTCCCCCCAACCCGTTTTTCTTGGGTGAAAAGAAAGTGGTTAAAAAATACATTTATCTTTTGTGAAAAAGAAAAGGTGTACATGGTGCCAAGAAAACTATATAAATTACTACTTTTCGAGTTTTTCCTCCTTGGAATTTTCTCGATTTTTCCTCCCCCCATTAAAATGCGGTTCTTTTGATCAGCATGTGTCTGACACTAGCCAACACACTAAAACATCATTTACTAGTGCTAGACAACCTAGCAGAAGCCTTTGTCTACTAACACGTACTAAAACATCACGCCTACGCCTTCAATTCTGTAAAGACATCAGGTTTCCAAGGATTATCCAGCAAGACAAACTGCTGGTTTTCCAAGGCGGTGGAGCACCTACCGACGCAGTTGAAAAATGGCTCCTTCTTGCACCGACTAGAACAGCCATCCCCATTCACAGGATTCCTGTCGTCGCACTCCTCCCCGAGGAACCTGGAACACCAGAGACCTGGTTGTAGTCTGAGGAGGAATCTGCCCGCATTGTAAGTGCCAAAGCCTCATCGCTCAACCAGATCAACCTCATTTTTGTTGTGCACATGCACAATGACAATAAAGTTGAATTTGAATCATATGGAATTTGGCCCATCTCTCCATGGGAAGTTTGTCAGCAAGCTGGCTGGCAGCCTGTATTTATGACGGCGATGATGGTGAAGATGATGATGGTCATGAGGGTGATGATCTCTGACATGTACCTACTCACCTCTGAATGACTCCATCTCCACAGTAAGGCGCTCCGAGTTCGTGAGTCAGTTCAGGGGAAGGCACACTCTCCATCTCTCTAGAGAAGGTCAACACTCTGTATGTATAAACTGTCCCGGCTTTCACATCCCTAGGGAGGCAACACACACCACACACACACACACAGGGTAGGGGTCTTAGTCAAACAGTACATAATATGCACCATGCAACACAGTTCATCAAGCAACTGATTTCTATCATTCGAGTGCAATTCTCACCACCTGGAGCTTCACAATGATCAGTAATTCACTGACTCATTATCCTCCGAAATTCTGCCCTCATTCTCTCTTACGCTCCACCCCCATTTTCCTTATTCATTTCTCCTTTCTGGTCACTGTGTTTTTTCCTTGACTGAATACAGATATGTTCACACCATTTCCCCCGCAATCTCCAACGTCCCTGGCCCCCACAGTAGGCTAAGGACAACTGTCGGTTGGTGGATCCCTCTGCACACCGCATTCCTGGAACCCCCTTTCACGCTGAAAGATGATTACGAGACTCGCACTGGCCATATAACCGTCTCCACCGTATCGGATCCCTCTGTTTGGCTTTTCTTGCATTCTTTATTGCTCTCGCTTTCAAGCTCAAGTGTGTAAACCAATACCTGGGGTGCTGGCCCAAAGCTTTGGACCAGAGGGGACTGAGACAAACATGAAACAAGGAAAGCAACCCAGACACTTTGCTGGGCTGCACGCAACCCAGAGAGGGGTTGGGCGGGGGGGATCACCAGAGTATGGGGGTAAGCGCCAAGTCCACAACCACAGCTCTCAATGGCAAACCACGACCCCCAAAGAACGAGGCCCAGAGATTCATCCGATCACATCTGGAGTGGATTACAGATACAGTCAATCTAAGCCATATGTTGTTCAGTCATTAAAAAACTGCATTTATTGTCACCCATCACAAAATGACTGGATGTCAAATGTCTGTTGACAGAGACGCCCTTCCCAGCTGGACAGGAAATGGCGGGCAGACAAGATGACAACACATCCAGAAACTGGCCTTTTGACCCCATCCGTGAAGAAGAAAGCCATCGGCATCATCTGATGCCATGACAATGCCATCTCGCAAGTTACGTGTTACATGTGCGTTACATGTGTGTTACATGCACCCATGCGGCCTTCAAATGCCTGAGCCGGCTTCAGGATGCTGGATGCGATTTTACAGAAACAGGCCGTCACTTTTTATGGCATGGACATGATGTCACAAGCAGGGAATCTGCAGAAAACAGACCACGGTCCATTCATGCGGGAATGACACTAACTGTTTTTCCCTCATATGCAAAAAGCCTTCAGACTTCATTTCAAACAAATATCCTGCTGATTAAAAGAAAATCAGCCTTTTGCCAAATCACACAGGGCCAATTTATTATGCTAAGTTGAGTCCAGATTTTGTTGTTTGGCCCCAGTCAAAGTCTTGTCAACCAAAAAAGACTTTCAAAAAGGCTGGGGATGACAATGTGCAATCTATAAATCTACTTCAAAGTGATCAACACGATTGGTCATGCAGTTTTGTGTAAAGTACCATAACTTCCTATAAATCCTGGATTTCCAGGCAGAATCCATATAATGGAGATTTCCAGGGATTCTGCACCAAATATCCAGAGAGGAGACACATTGGACTTTTGACAACTGAGGTCTTTTTTCAGCTTAACCAGTCGGTGAGAAGATGGGGAAGAGGGGTGACTGAATACCTCACAGAGTCAGCTCATCCGGAAAGGTAATGAACTTCAAAGGGATATATCTACAGTTCAGCACATTTAAGCGTTTAAAGCAGTGTTTTCCAATCCGGTCCTCGGGGATTCACAGACAGTCCACATTCTTGCTCCCTCTGAGCTCTCTGCCAGACAGTCCACATTTTTGCTCCCTACTGGGAACTGGGAGGGAGCAAAAACATGGACTGTCTGTGGGCCCCAAGGACCAGATTGGGAAACACTATTTTTTATTCTGGACGATTTATTTGTACACATATTTTACTTTTAAGATGTTGGCTTATATTAAACCTTGTTTTTTTGCAGTTCCACACAACACAAGCACTCTATAATAAAGTATGGAGATGCCATAATACAAGTATTGACTTATATTTATCATATTACCACTACAGCATCTTTGTAACTTTAACGAAGGACTGTGTGAGCAGACTATGACGGCCCACTAAAATCACCCAACATCAAGTTTAGTTTAGAGAGTCTTATCCATACAGGACAGCGGGGAGTCAAACATCAAAAGACCTTTTGCAGAAGCTTGGGATTCACTCCACAAAAAGAAATACAGACTGACAGGTATAAATTTGTTCCAAATCCAGAATGATGTATTTTTGACCCTCGAACTCAGAACAAATCTTGCCTCACCACAGCAGTTTCCTCCTGGCGCTTATATTCACGCCCCTCTTCCTCAACTCTTCCATTTGACTTCTGGAGATGGAATGACAGTTTCCTGGCATTGATCCCAAAGCAAAAAGAAACAGCGGAGGCCCGTTTTTTGTTTTTTTATTACCCTCACTAATCCACCCGCACGAGACGCGGGTCACACCAGCACAGAGGTTCACTGCCCATACAGAACAGCTCAGAGGATCTACAGGTGCTGCCTGCAAAGCGTTGCCAGAGAAAAACCTCAGGCATGCCCGCCGCCTTGCTGTAGGCCGAGTGACGTCAAACGCACGCAAGCATGCACACCCCACGCCGCGGCCCTTAAAACACACAGTATAGCCCCTTTGTTACACTCCTCTTGCCCTATAATGGTGAGAAACTGGCCCCTTTCTCATGTCACGGTGGCGTCTAGTGGCCATATCCAGTGGAAAACCTGAGTCATCAGTTGTTAGTGTGGAGGACTTCGGGGGGGGGGGGGGTCAGCCAGTTTTTCATCCTCTGAGGACTCATTCCAAGAAGTTCCCAGCGGCAAACTGCATGGGAATTGGGGTTCAGTTTCTCTTTGCATCGTGATTAATTTCTGCTATATAAGGTCTTCATATGGAATGCTATGGAAGATAAACACCACTCCGGTAACACTTCTGACCTGGGCATGCAGAGCGAAAATCCATCCATGCATCCAGTTTCCGCCCACTTACGCTGGTCAGGGATGTGGGGTGCAGGGTAAACGCCTAGACTGTTGTGTTAAGCTTCTCCAGTGGCAAAAACATTAGGACAAAAAAAAAATTGATTTCTGCTTAAAGTATGGAATTTTCAAAGTATACAGATAAAAGGATGCATGGAAAAAAGCAGGTGCCTTCTTCTGACAAGCATATATTAGGACAAGATGCAAGACGAGAAAGTCAATTCCTGAATCAGGTTACATTCAGAAAACAATTTACCTGCTTAACTTAACCTGCTCACCTCTCCTGATACGGTCTCGTTTAGATGTATACACATTAATTTCATAGATTCACCAGCTGCATAGTATAAACAAAACAAGCTTCACAAACAAACCATTTTCCCGTCTAGGTTATTTTTTTAATCAACGCTATAAAACCATAGAAGAAAATGAACAATTGGAAACACGATAACAGCAAACAGAAGAAGGAATTTGTCTGAGAAGTGGCTCGAGTTTTCAGGGGGTTCAAGCGAGGCCAGCCGCCCCCTGTCAGCGGAGTTACAAGGTGCTCCTGGTGATGGAAAGGAAGCAGTAACGTTCAGTAAGTGACAAAACAAACAAGTTAAATCACTCGGCGGGCGTGAACGACACGGGCAGCGCTTACGCGTTCGCCCGGCGCGGTTTGCCCAGGCGTGCCGCTGTGAGAAACAGAGCCTTCAGTCACACAGCGAGAAAATATTACAGCCAGGACTGTTTCTTTTTTTTTTTCACACTCCACGGAGAGACAGTTATAATGGGATACCACAGAAAGGCCAAACTGCCGATCCAGCCAGGAATATACCTTTAAACGATCAGACATCCAGCGTGTGACTTCCAAAGAAACCGTACTCCTACATTCACTGCGATATTAGGTAACACAGCATATTTGCAGTGTGCGTTTATGATTCATGGCACTGTACTCACCACGTCGGCGCGATGCAGGTGACCGACATTATTTCACGTATCGGTATTTCAGACAGTGACTCGTAAAACAGCTGGAAGGCCCTTCAAAGAAGTATTAAAAAGCACCACTGCCAAAACGGCTGCATCCCCCCCCCCCCCATCATACAGCCCGGGGATATGATCTCTATTATCTAAAGTGGGAGAAATGAAGGCTTTGCGTTTTTTGGTTTTTCCCAGCAGGTCGGCATCTTGCCGGAGGCTGCGGCAAGGTGCATCACCGTGGTCTTTCACCGGAGCCGCCGTTTCACACAAGGCAGGACTTCAGCAACACACACTAATTTATTTCTCCATTATATTGCCGTGGCTCAGTGTACAGACCTCTCTCTTCATCACG
>JAODKF010000126.1:5617477-5631928 GCA_026779585.1 Mormyrus proboscirostris
GCCGGCCCAAATAACTGAAAGGAAAATCGAATTTGCATGTCCTGCTTTCCCATTCAATAGCCAAAAAACTCAACAGCAGTCAATCAATAGTAATAACAAAAGATCACAGGAAATTAAATTTTTATCTCGCCAAAGATGTAAATGCCATGAATATCCAACAGCACATCTATCCCAGGCTCCCTGAAGAGCTTCGCTGGGTAAATGTCGCTGGGTCTCCCGTTAAATAACCTTTATCTTGCCTGGCTCTCGAAGGACTCTGGCGCTTTCATTACAAGGTCCCTCACCTACAAAATCACAGGATTCCTTGGTGGCATCCCTTGTCCGTCCAGATGGCTGAGCGCGTAATGTGGGAACCCGAGATGCCTCGGGTCCCGTCTGGGGCCTGGAATTACTGTGGCCACATCGGATAGGCTATCGACAAGACCCTGTGGCGGCCGCATGCACATCTGCATGTGTGCTCCTCTAGGCCAGTGCCCGTGACGTGCTCTTGGTACATCGCATGAGCTTCAGCAAGAGACACATTGCAAGAGGCAGGGTGGGAAGGGGGCAAAAAAACACATTAGCAAATATAAGTAAATAAATCACATGTCTGCAGTCAATGCGGCAGAGCTCATGCCCTTGTGGTTAAATGCCTGTCGTCAGTCCCGAACGTGGTACTATTTAGCCTGTAAATCTTTACTGCGGCCCCTTTCACAATGTGAACCGCAGGCAAATGGCACTTTTAAGGCCCCACAATGAAAAGATGCTGCCGTTTCCTTCCTCTTGTGGGGGGCAGGGGGGAATGTGGCGAAAAGCTTCTCCAGTGAAAGATCTAGGCAAACCCTGTGAAAACACTTTCGTTTCAAGGATTTTTTTGTTTAATTTTACTGAAATTTATACATGTACACAACCTGCTATCCTAGCATCTCATAATAAAATTGAAGACATTTTAAAATTAAAATTTTTACTCTTTTCTACAATGGGGTGTCTGCTGAAAGAACGTAAGCTGGGTGCTTGATAGAGGAAAGGGAACCCCCTTAAAGTCTGTGGTCACGAACGTAAGTTCTCAAAAAATCCATAATTATCCCTGATCAACCTGTAGTTGTATTGTACTATAGGCTGTATGTTTATACTCCTCAGTTTTGGTATTGGATTAAGTAAGTACGGGGCATCCATCTGGCTGTTACATAAAAATAGGAGGGAAAGAATTAAGAGAAGTTTGGAAGGGCTATAAACAAGCTAAAGAATTTGGGCAGAGAACAAGCATTGGGAGGATGTGAGATCGGCACGCTTTCAAACTGAGCATAGGCAAACTAAACTGATAAAGAAACTAGGCCTGTATGTTGAAGGTCCCCTTGAGGGTTCAGTGATTTGACTCTATATGGGAAGGTTAGCCCATTACAGAACGAAAGGGTCAAGGGATTCAAGTGCAACCAAAGATATAAGTAACCAGATTAATTAGCTAGTTGTTCAATACCGATAGCCTGTCTTCAATCCCATGACCATGGGCTGCCTCGTATCTGACGCCTCAAGAAATAGATTAAGATGGCCCGCGGGTGTGCTTTCGAGCACAGCTGCACTGTCCAGCCTGACAAGGAACACGTAATAGTCACAAAGCCCAAAAGACAACAGTACGGGGGATGGTGAGGAAAATATTTTTAATTCTGAGATTGACTTCGATTTACAAGCACGTCCTTCTTGGAGAGCTGGCTAGAAAAGGAAACACTTGAAAAATCAACAGATATAGAAGGACAAGAACAGCTTCTCAGGAAGACCCATTAAACAATTAGGTGCTGCAACGTTGATACCACAAGGGGTTTTATTTTCCGACTGATGACTAATTGCGTTATGTCCCTGCCCGAGCTTCTTCACCATAACAAGCAATTCCTTTATGGTCACACATAATTAAAATGAAAAGGTGCCTTAAAAAGTAACGTATAGCACCTAACCACATTTTGAGACTAGGACTTTCAGCATTCTAAACAAAGAAATGTATTTGTACCATGATGGGACATGCCTACTGAACCTGCTATCCTACCGTCTCAGCACATTCTCATACATAAAGACAACTATACTCTGATCTACCACTGTTGTCTCCCCATTATGAACTTATCCATATAACATTTTACTAGCAACCAATGTCCCATGAAATCCAAGAAAAATCACATTTTGGTCATTCGTCTTGTGTATGATGTTAAAGGGCATCCGGCCATGCAAGTGGTCCTCAAACTTGCAGGGAAAACTCGGAGGGCTAATGTAGGATTGCCACTCCAGCCAACGTAAAAACTTAACACAGATCTGACAAAGCAGCCAGGCCTCTTTTCTGCTGCTGGGGGACCTTCATAAACTCAGCATTTCAGTGGCAGCACTCTCTGAGGTATGCAGAGCAGGGAGTGTCCAGATTTGTGTAGGTGGGTACATCTATTATTAGTCTGGTTTCTCTGATAGCTGCCATTCTGTAGCTATTGCTGTGATGGATTGGCTCCTTCCGATGGTGTCCGATGTCACTTCTCTCAATGAGCGTATTTATTATGAGACTCAAGCTAAGGCACTCTCTGGGTGTCCAATCTGTTGGTTCAGTGTACACTCCAGCTATGGTGAATGATGTCTCCATGGGGGAGACATTGTATTCGCAGCTTCGCTTAGTGATTTATGGGTGCCCAGGAAGTGACTTCAGTGAGACCACTAGCACTGACAGGGCTAGCTATGATGATTGTGTTGGTCGCCAAGGGTCTGGTGACTGTGGTGAAAGTGGCTCCACGTTACTTGACTTTGCAAAGGTTAGGGGCTGCAGGCCACTGGATGCTGGTACCAGTGCCCTGAACCGTATTGTTGGACTAGGTATTCCAATACTGGTCGTGCGGCAAAGATCGATCGATCACATTCTCGTGAGCAGCCGCTAGAGGGTCCTACAGAACAGCAGAGCCTAGAAAAGTATCCAGTTTGTGAATTCTCACCACACATTTGTTGTTGCTAATTAATGGTTAGGGAAGCGCACTTGTAATTGAAAGATTGCAGGTTCGAATCCCCAACCAGTAAGGCACCACTGAGGTACCCTGAGAGCAAGGTACCGCCCCCAAGAACTGCTCCCCGGGCGCTAAGTTAGCTGCCCCCTGCTATGTCACATTGGCACATATGGGTTATATGCAGAGAACACATTTCGTTGTTGTGCACTGTGTGCTGTGGTTTGTCAACAATGACAATCACTAAAAAAAAAAAAATTCTACTTTGAAGATTCAGCTTAGGTCCAGTAGGCTACCATCCAGTAAAAGAATGAGGCTGGACCTGATCAGACTCTAAGATCAGGTTGTTTCTATTGAGCTTGCATGCAGCTTTTGTGAGGATCTTGCAGACTTGGGTGTGATTGCTGATTTTAACGCGATGTGGGAGACTTTCTGTGACAAGACCCTGAAGGTTGAAGAGGGTTGTGTTGGTGTTGCCGGTGTTTCCAGAAGATGGTGCTTCATAGTGCAGGGCACCTTGAATATTACCGAGGGGAGCTGCAGTGCATGGCCTGATGGAAACTCCGGTCTGTACCAGGAACTGAGAAGGTTAGCTGCTAGGGCTCTGAGAGCAAATAAGGAGGCATTTGTTATAGGAATCTGTGAGCAAGTGACACACCATCTATGTTCCAGTGACCCACATCCTGCTTATTGAGGAATTGAAGCATTATGCACATCTGAATCTATTCATCAGGGAGTCACAGTCAGGGTGGGTGATGGAAGGGTCTTGCTTGGGTCACTGCAGTTGTGACCCACTGGGCCGGCTCCTTTGAGCAGCTGTTTAAAGCTGATCCTCTTACAAGAACGTTGGAACACTGGTCCACAGTTCTTAAAGCTGACCCGCTGATTAGATGTGAACCACCCAATCTCACTGGGACTACACTGGTGCTATCTGAGGTGAACTTCTCCAGGCTGGTGGTAAGGTTATCTTCCAGGCATTGCAAGCAATCTTTGCTTCCATTTGGGAGACGGGTGTCATCCCAACCAATCTGAAAATGGGACTTCTTGTCCCTATCTGGAAAGGGTAATTGCCTGGATTGTGGCAACAACGGGGGTATAATACTGCTCTTAGTGCTGGGTAAGGTCCTTGCTAGTGTCATCCTCAACAGGATCCATGATTACTTGCTCGCCTAACAGCAACCAGAGCTTTATACCTAAGAAGTATACCATCGACTGCATCTTAGCACTAAGGGTTCTCATTGAGTACAAATGCAAATATTGGCAAATGATTTTCTTTGCAGCCTTCTTTGCAGAATTCCATAAAGCATTCGACTCAGTTGATCAAGGTGCCCAGTGGGACATCCTGAGATTTTCTGGGATCCCCTCAAAGTTGCTGGATATCATGACCAGTCTGTACATTGCTATTATGAGTGCTGTGCAAAGTGAAGGCAGAACCTCTGTGTTCTTCCCAGTTGATTCTGGGCCCTACTCTATTCAATGCTTGCATTGACTGGGTGCTGGGCATGATTGTGGGATCCAGTGTCTATGGGACATCTTTTGATGAAGAAAGATTTGTTGATCTTGACCTTCCCGACAATGCTGTGATCTTCACAGAGTCAATGGAGGCTCTAATCAGGGCTTTTAAGAGACAGAGCAAGGAGTCTGAGTGCCTAGGTTTGCAAGTGTCAAACCAAGATCCAGGCCTTTAATGACCTCTTGAGCACAGCCATCAGCAGTGTGTCTGTCTGCAGAGAGAATGTCAACTGTGTTGAGAGGTTCACTTACTCGGCAGTGACATTTATGTCTCTGGTGACTCTTCCTATGAAGTTAGTAGATGAATTGGGAGAGTATAGTGGGTCATGTGGTTGCTGGAAAGGTGTGGGTGGTGCTCCCAATATCTTTGTAAGAGGATGAAAGTTCAAATCTTTAGAGTCCTGGTGATCCTTGTTTTGCTGTATGGCAGCAAGACATGGACGCTATCCAGTGATCTGAGACAAAGATTGGACTCTTTTCATACTGTGTCTCTTTTGAGAGTCCTTGGGTACCTCTGGTTTGACTTTGTGTTGAACGAGCTGTTGCTCAGGGAATCCCGAATGAGGCACATCACCTGCATTGTTAGGGAACATCCGGTATAGCACTGTGGCCATGTGGTTGGATTCCCTGAGGGTGACCCGGCTTGCAGGATCCTCATTGCTGAGGACCCGAGCAGTTGGACCAGGCCACACCTGGCTGTAGCAGATAATGGGCCATTTTCAGAGGGTGGGATTGGACTTCATGTAAGTCTGGGGGTCACCAACCGTGATCCAAAAGTGTTTCATCTTGTGGTGGGTAGGGTAACGCGCTTTACTAAAGCATTCTCCTGACATGATCCAGGTATATAAGATTCTAACAGGTCTGGATGCTGTTCAGCCAAATGGCTATTTCAATATTAGTTTAAATACTAGAACTCGTGGCCATAAGTGGAAATTAGTTAAAACAAATTTGAGGAAGCACTTCTTTACACAGCATGTAGATAGAGTATGGAATAGTCTTTCTACTAGTGTAGCGGAAGCTAAAACCCTGGATTCCATTAAATCAAAGCTAGATAAGATTTTTACAACTCTGAGCTAATAGTTAAGTTCTCCCCAGACGAGCTTGATGGGCCGAATGGCCTCCTCTCGTTTGTAAATTTCTTATGTTCTTATTTTCTAATCGGTGTTTGACAGGCGAGACTCAAATGATTTCCTTAAAAAGCTTTATCAGTGAGAGGAACTCTATAGTAAACTTCATTTCAGGTACAGGCAGTATACTGCCCAACGAAAGTGATCACAAAGCATCATTTAGCCAAGCTTCCACACCAGGAGCTTATCGTAGGAAACATGGGGCAGACAGGCTGCCTGCATATTGCAGGGCTCACACGCATGTGCAGACACACACACACATGCATGATCCCAACTGCCGTAACCAAGTATAGATCTCTGGCAAAAGAAAAATATCACAAGGAACCGCTTCTTGTCTATCCATCAAAGTTCCAGATAAACAGAAAACACCTAGTAGACATTCATTCTGACAGCTTTACCACTTGTCAAGAGCAGCATGAGTATCAAGGCAGGGGAAAGGAAGCCAATTTGACACATGCCCCATTTGTGTGCCTCAAACATGACAGCTCCCTTGCCTTGAATTGGAGGGGGGTCCTAAAACAATTACTACTCTACAAAAAAAAAAAAAAAAAAAAGCAAGGAGTATGATGCGCACTCAATTTCTGCTCCAACTCTGTGACCTGTGTCGCACATCTCAACCCACAACAGGGGGCGCAAGTTCCAGCACGCTCTCCTTTTGGGGAAAAAAAACACGTCACAAACGAAAAATGTGACCTTGAGTGCGGAAATGCCCCCTTGGGAGACCGATAAGGGTGAAAGAAGACAGCAGAGGCATGGTGATGAGATTTACAGAGCATACCAGCAGCAGGGGATGTTGACATAACAGAAGAGGGAGGACAGGGGCTCCCTGTGGAAGCCTTGGCTGGTGGGGAATGGCTGGGGGAGTCTTTGAAGGGGGGAATATCAAAAGCAAGACAGAAAACGGGTCCATTAATAACTGAAAAAAACAGCAGACCTACAACGCAGTGGCTTTTCTCAAAGGAAGATCGGATCTCACCCGCCGTTACAGGAACACGTGGCATATTTGATGGGAGACCCTCAAGCTTCGACATACACTAGCATTCCTGCTTCACCAGCATACCTGCTTCAGCTGCCTCTGGCACGATCCAGTGATCCTTTCACAGTAAAACTCTCTAAAATGTTTCACAGCATCTTACACTTTATTAACTGAGCAGATGCCTACTTTCCACATTTTTGAGAAAGCAGGGTTAGACAGTCCCTGGAGTGATCGGGGTTTTAGGGCCTCGCTTAGGAGTCCACGGGTGAAATCACTCTGCTGACCCTGGAATTTGAACTGCCGATGTTCCGACTGCAGCAAACTTAACCCACTGAGCCATACCCCCCCCCCCCTTACTTTGCAAACTGAACAGGTAACAAGGGGAGACACATATCAGGCACCTAGGCCATCAGCCACAGTTAAACAGATAGAAAAATCGAGAACAACTGTGACATGCATCACGAGTCCCCACCCCAGCAGCATCCTTTTTATGCTACAGCATTTGGAATGCCCCAACTTAGAACGCATCTGGTCTGGTAACCACAAACACGTCATTATTTGTGCACAGCCAATTATCTAATGGGAATTCATCTCCGGTCACTTCGGCTGCCTCAGAAATATTAATGCTCTGTATAAATGATGTAGCAGTGTATTACCACACGCCCATGACGAGCGCCGAGCGCCTTGGGGCGACTCTGTTGTGAAAAGGCACCATATGAAAATAAATTGAGTTTAACCGAATATTAATGGCACTACTACTTTCATTTCCCTTTTCAAGGGATAACAAATACCGGCCACCTGGACAACATACCATAAAGCTCCTAGGGATGAACACTTAGGAGCAGATGATTGATGTGATGGACTTATGGGCTGTCAATGACGCTTCACACATTGAATTTATGTTGTTTCCGTGCTGCTGACATGTTCACGTCAACAGCATCGATGAAAGGATGCGATAGGAGAGCGACATGGATGACGGAGATCTACAGAGAGCCCGACTTGGGCGTTGAATCCATGAACGGAAGTGCTAAGTGACCTTCAAGTGTAACTCGAGTGCTACGGTTCAGCTCACCTGTCCACATATCTGCGGCTGGTGTCTGGCATGTCCAGGCCCAGCGGGGCATCGTGGAACGGCGGATGTCGCAGGAGGCGGTAGCGGAGAGGCTGGCAGTCACGGCAAAGAGGGCAGTCGGGCCGGGAGGCCAGCAGTGTGGCATCGATCTCCAGGTGCTGCTCCGTGGTGAAGAACTGCACGCCGTATACCTCCTCGTGCACCGAGAGGCGCAGCGTGAGCGGCGTGTCGCAGAAGACATGCGCCGGGCCCAGCGACACATTCTGCCCGCTCACCGTCAGCAGCAGGATGTTGTGGATGGCTGGCAGCTGGCTCTCCTCAGGCGAGAAGAAGGTGACCCAGACGGTGAGCGACTCCGGCACCAGTGGGAAGGGGAACTCCAGCTGAAGCATGCAGCCCTGCAGCGGGCAGGGTGGAGGGCCCACGGTGCTGGGCTCCATGCCTGTATTAGGGCTCCATGTGTGCACACTGGGTTCGCATGCTTGCTCCACGTCTGGGGGTCCTAAGGGCAAAAGGAGGGGGACCCACAAACTCCAATCAGGATCCTCAGACTCCAAACAGCATCCTATTCTTTGATCCATAAGGACTTGACCATTATATGCAGCTGCATTTTCATCTAACAAAACTATTCAGGATAAGCAATTTTAATCAGGCACCTTCTGGGACAGCCTCAGGCGCAGTTCACAGAGCACGTTTGCGTGACGCTTTTGTTTTGGTTCGGCACGACGCAGCTGCGCTCCCGGACTCCCAACACGCATGCAGTCTGAATAAACAAAGCGCGGCATGTGCCGGACCACCTCCGCACATAGGATGGGGAGCGGTCACCGCTGCCCTGCAGCTACATGGTCAGGACCTCATACGACATCTGCATGGTCAAATCCCCGAGGAGGATGTGCAACCGGCAGGGGGCGCCAATGAGGCGGGGTATGGGGAGGCCCAGGGTGGTCCTGGCAGAAAGGCCACGTTCCAGATGGATCCCCTCTCCTGACATGACGCACAGTGGTTGGAATCAGCCCCCCTCCCTTTTTATTTCTTGGAGCTGTAATAAACGTCACCCTCATTCCATACGAGCAGCACACATTTTTCGTGACCCCCCCCCCCCTCCACACCCCAGCGCAGCTCACTACTGTGAAGCCAGCTTGTAGAGGCTCTCGAGAGGCCTCTCGCAAGGGCTTCCACTTCAGGAGCGCAATTAGGCCGTGCCATATTTGGCGGTGGCGGCAGGCTCGCATTATTCAGCGTGACGTATGCATCCGTCAAGCGTTCTCGCGGAGCCGACGTCCGCTAGACACCGTGTTCTCCGCCGGTTTTGCTTTCACACACTTCCAAGCTGGCAGCCATGGGATCCATTCGCTAACCTCATTTCTGGGAAGCATACAAAAATCCAATGTTTAATCAGGCGAGCAGTGAAATCAGCCCCTGGGCTCAATTATCACAACACATTTATTACCGTAAGTGTGTGCATGCGTGTGGCCAAAACAGAGGTAATCTCGAAAATTATGGATTTGAAATACACAGTGCTTTTCATTTCTTTCCTTTCCTCGAATCTCACCCCCCCCCCAATCTTGGTGTTTAATTTCTCACTGGGATTTCTGACTTTGCTAACACGTGCTATTAAGTCAAGAGCATCATACAGAAAATGAATAGCCATCATTAGATCGTGACAGCCGTTTTCACAGGTTCCAGCTGCGCGCATCAAAGTTTTGGTTTTATTTGATGACGAAACAGACAGTACGAGGCACATTTCGACCAACAGCAAGATTAATTACGGGAAAGTGCGAAAGGATCGATGTCCCGGGGCCTTTTGTGTGGCGCTTACTCCTCCCTGTGCGATTGTTTATGAAAGAGGAGAATGACCGTCAAGGGTGGGATAGGGAAAATGAGTCAGCCAGCTAACCATTCCAACGTGGTGGTGAATGCTACCATTCACTCAGTGCCGTGTGACATTTACAGCGCCCAAGCTGTCTCCCAGCCTGGACTGCCGCTTCAAAAATAAAATAAAAAAAAAAAAAAAAAAACAAAAAAAAAAAAAACACAACACCAGGTTTACAAGTCGGCACTTGAACAGGGTGTTTCAGTTCCAAAAGCAGTGTATTCTGAAGGTTTTCATCTGAAATGCTCATTTAACTCCTGCCTCTGGCTGATAAACAAACCATCCTTCCAGGCATTAGGGATACAGTCGCATCTCAGGCCAGGGGGAAGGACGGTCAAGGTGACCGGGCCGTCTGAATTCTGGATATTGCTTCCTTAGCTGCCTATTTAATCCTGTTGGGGTATTAGCCTGTCTAGGAAGGCTCAAATTCTAGGAAACCAGCAAAGGAGCTTTTCAAGTCAAATTTCAGCTTAATTGGCATCCATTCGTTTGCCGCCGTTCGTCCGGCTCTCTCCGACCTCCTGGCACCCCATGGGAATTGAGGTCTGAGATTTGCAGGAATGCTCTATGCTGAAGATGGATGTATAAGGTCTGAAGGACTAGCAGACGCATGTAGAGACTTGCACGGACATGCTTTGACCTGCATTCTGCTAGCGTGGAGGCAGGAACCTTCGTGACCCTGCCCTTGCATTCATCGCATTGACATTTTTACCCATTTACATTTGATCCGTTTTAATAATTTAGGTTACGTACATATATCCTTACAAATGGTCAGGCCTCGCGGAAGGAGGGATGGAGAACAGCTGGCTCACTGTAAACCACTCTACACAAAATCTACCCATCCGTCCACTTCCGATATCTGCTCCAATAAAAAGTCCGTCCTGGAAAGCAAGGCAGAAAACGCAACCTGGACAGGGCACCGATCCATCACGGGACACGCACACACTGAAGGCAACTTACGGTCACCATCTCACCAGAAGAGTGTAGTCTTTCAACTGAGGGAGGAAATGAACAAATGTCATCTTCTGAGGTATCGTGACAGCACATGAAGACAAAAACGCTATTTGAAACTGAATTACGGATTCTGTGCCCGTCCCTTATCATAAGTGTCCAGGCTGCTTCTCTGTCCCATCACAGACACTTTTATGATGGTCTAATCAGCAGATGTCAGAGAGGAACCTGGAGCTGTGGAACCAAAGCACAAACTGCCTTTTATCTACATACTCTGAAGGACGCTTCTGGCCGCTATCGTGCAGTTGAATGAAAACCATGAAGCATCCATAAAATTCACTGAAATGTATCCCGTATGCAAAGCATCATCCACCTGAGCCACCTGTTTGAGTCGACAGCGACTATCTCCATCTTACACAGAGACTTGTTTAGAGGACAGTTTAGGGCTTGGGTGAGCGATGTTCAGAATCGCTTTGGCGCAAGTCAAGGAACCTCGACTGAGGAATGGGCATTCTCGTAGGATGGCAGCGGACAAACAAGGCTAGGCATTGGGGACTGGAGAGAATGCGTGAGGGGGGGAGGAAACCAGCAGCTATGTTTGTCCATTCCTCCTCCACGTGCTCCAGATTTCCTCACTTGGGAGGCCGTGGCATTTGCGTCAGAAATATTCCACGGCCGCTTTTTTTTTCCCCCCCTGCTGCATAATCTGGCTGCAACCAATCAAGTTCTCGAATGAAATGCCCTGCTTTTTCCACGCAGGGGGCTGGGGTGGGGGCACTGGGGGCAGGAAGAGGCGCGTGCGTGGTCTGGCCGTGTTTCAGAATGCCAAAAGGAATACCTGTGTTTTTCCGAGAAAATCGGGCTGTCATATTCTGGGCAACATTCGATCCGGGTGAGGTTTCTCCTGACAAGCTAACAGGAAATCAACAACAAGAACAACAAGCGACAAAACAAACAACAACAAACAAAAACCAGAAAAAAGGCTTAGCACATTGCTATATTTGGAGAGGCCGAAGATCATTATGACAGCTTAGAACGGCGAGGCCCTCAGCCAAGCACGGCCCCACACGGGGATCCTCAACGCTCCGTGCTACCGGAGACCTCACATGAGAGGCCAGTGGGGGCGGGGGGAGCGGAATGGGGTGGTGGGGATGGGTAAAATGACAGGTCTGGAAAAACAGCTCAGCACAAGCAATCAAGGGCTGCAACAGAGCCCGTGGCTCAGTGTCAATTCTCTGGAGCGGTGGTTTTGTGGCTAAATGGCCTTAGCATCAGTTGCATGGCAGTGGCCCAGATGTTAAGGTAGCCTGCTTAGCTAGTGCAACTGTTGCTTAAGGTAGCTGGTCGAGTTAGGACAGTTTTCACACCATTCACACCTTTGAAAAAACTGTCAAGACAAATCATTTTTAAGAGCTTTTGGTCATGAGCATGATTGGCTTTTGCAGTTTTAAATTGCCACCACAGTAGGTTAAAACGTGTCATGAATATACCATTATAAAGGTGCTGTGTTCCCTTTTCGATAGACAAGCGGGCTGGTGTTTAATCCTCCCAAGGAATGGCAGTCTCCTGAATGCCTGGCTCTCGTTGGTCTTGCTTTAGACCAATGAGACTTCAGCCTGGGTTGTTTCAGTTCAGGCAAACTAAGCAGTCACTTGTGCATGTTTGACAAAGCCTGGTAATAGCTGCTGTTATGTGTTTTATTTCCAGTAAGAACTCCCCCTCCCTCCAGGATCACATTCTCCAGGAGCTGCCTGAGACTCCTGGAGCACATGCACAGGCTAGTCAAGGCCAAGGCTTTTTGGCTTGTACTCTAAACTCCATCTCTTAATTGCCCAACTGAACCAATACGGATTCAGGCTGGAGTCACCCAACGGGGATTTGTTTGGAGGACCATACAAGCTAAAGAGCAATTTAATCACCCGGGGGGGACAGCTGGCTACAAGCTTTGAGGCACACCTATCACTCTTGACAAACCACAAGCGCTTGGTCACTCGACCGGCCACAAATTCTGCCAGTATGCTGGAAGAGCACTTGGAAACGTTGTAGTGTCCTGGTGCTCACAGGGCTGCAGGTCTGCAGGAGGTGTAGCGGGCTGAGGCTACGTTTACAGCAATTTGCCCTGCCCACCCGGAGTCTGCTCACACAGTGCAGCGGGATACGGTCCAAACACTGGGCTGAATGCTAATCAGATGGTAATTTAAACACCTGCAGGGGTGTATATTTGTGGGGGGTCAGAGCACACAAGGCCAAGCTCACATGGAATTCGAGTCCCCCCGATTGTCGGCACAACACTATGCTAACATTTCATATCAGCCACCCCCAACCAGACACAGCATGAAGCAGTCCTAAGCATGGACTCATGCCTCTGCATCTGGTCACAATACAGCACTGAAAACTGTCTGCGTTAGTACTGCATGAGCCAGTACATTCCGGTTGGCAACTGGGCAAAGCATGGGCCGGGGTGGGGGGGGTGGGGTGCTGGAATTCCAGGTAGGAGACCCATTCCACAGATTCCCCCACTTGCTCCCCTCCTCCCACATCCATGTGCCACTTCCATTCGGCTGTGAGATCCCATCCCGGGAAAGATCAGAAGTCGCGGCCTCATTCACATGGCATGCTTGGGTCATTTCCATATGCTTCCCCGCATGCCTAAGCTTCTTTCGTTACTTTTTTCTTCCTCTACCCAACCCCCCACTCTCACCAGGGCTCTCCAGAACACGCTGATGATGATTTATTGGAAGGCGCCCCATCCTACAGAGACAATGCGTCGGTCTGAGAAGGAAGCGTGGATGCAAGCTGTGGAAACCCCAGGTCCCCCGGCATGGACCGAGGTCTGTCACTTTCCTCTTGCCCCGCCCCCTAGCCCCAACAGTCACGCTTGAAAGACGGCAGTGGTGGTGACTGCAGACCTGAAGGAGCAGCAAAGTAAGCTGAGGGGAAGCGTTTCAAAGCTGGAGGGAGCAGAGACAGTTTCCATGCGCAGCAGCTACATGCCCGGACATGCCTCTTAGGCAGGACTGCAGTAGCTGCTCAGCCCGCCAGACTTGGAGAGATAAAACCAGACCTGCTGCCACACTGTCTAGCTTCCCAACCCCGAATACCCCTGGGGTAACTGAGTTTGCCTCCGGTGGTGAGCTTTCAAGTCAGCCACATTGAGCAGCTTGCCAGGCTCCAAGGTTACAAACCAGCACACTATGTTCCCTAAAACGTCTGCTCCACCGTGGTATAAATCACCCCTTCGTGTCAGTGTCCAGAGTGTCTCGAGAATAATGCTGTTCAGTGCTATCTTCTGGCCATCTGATAGCGTGCAGTATGCAATTAAAAAGCTTAAAACAAGTGAACTGACAGGACCACCGGGGTTAATAACAGGTGCTTCTCAATGGCAACTGATCACTAGCTCCGGGGCCCACAAGTGCCTTAGCTAATGAAACCCAGCTGACCCTGATTAGCTTGTTGTCCTCATTAGGGTTTAAATATGGTCAGCTGCGTGGATTTGTGAGACCACTGGGAGTAAAAGGCAGTCACAATAAGGTGTCATAAAGGGGCTGGTGATATGTTTGTTGTTTGTTTTGCTCCATTTGATGTGTTTTATTGCTCATATAGTTTATGTATACTATTGTTTGTTTTGTCTATTAATGAGCATTGTCCTCTTTTATTAATTTTATTTCCAGATTTTATTTGTTTGAACCCCACGGTCTGTCAGACACAAAACTGAGTTGACCTCGAACATTTGCCTAATGAAAGCAGAATCCTTTCCGACACCACACCCCTCCCCCCACCCACACACAAGGTCACACCAAGGTTTAAAAAAAAAAAAAAAAAACAAGGGGACGTTATGCATTTCCAGGTGGTGGGGCTTCTCTGTGTCTCACTGCTACAGCAAGGCCAGGCTGGCAAACACGACTGCGCCAGACACACACAATTCAGTGTCATCCATCCCATAACAAACATTGGGGCGTCAGGAGAAGGGGCAGATACAACAACCCGCTTAGCACCAC
>JAODKF010000126.1:5641693-5653845 GCA_026779585.1 Mormyrus proboscirostris
GGGGGGGGGGATTTGGCATGCAAACGCGCAGTGCGGGCGACAACCGAGGAACAGTACTTCTATGCCAAGCCATCTGTTAATCTCGATGAGGGGGCAAGACCTCCTATAGGCACTGGGGGGGGATAATTCTGCACAGTCAATAAAGCCTCAGGGGAATTCCCCAAGTGTGAACTTCTGATCACACACTTCACCTGCCTGCTCTTGGAAGAATCTCAACAGTTAACTGCATCCAAATATCTCAGCATTACAGTGCTCCAAAGGCATGGGAACAAAACAAAAACAAAACAAAACAAAAAAAAAAACTGTTGACGTCTAACTAGTAGGAAAAAGACCACCAATCAACTTTATTAAAGCATTAACAACCGAGCCTAGCAAGGTCACTGCACAATAACAAAAAGGTATATACACACTGTAAAAGGCCGAGATCATCAGGTGAGGACTGATTTAAAACAGGCATAAATGTATGGGAATGGACTTGCACATTTGCCATTACATCCCACAAAAGGAGATTCATTCGCGCCACATGTTCGGTTGGAAAGTCGACGTCGCGACCGCAAGTCGATCCCTGCCGGTTTTAGGTGGCTCCCGGGCCACGTCGGACACACACACACAGGAATGCGGAGCGGAGCCTCCTCTCGGCTCGGCCACCCGGACGAATCCACTCCGTCTGTCGGGGCCTGCTAATGGATTGCACAGTCCCTGCCATTAAGGGAAGGAAGTACCCCGGGGGGGGGGGGGGGGGGGGGGCCTGGGAACCCCCCCCCCCAGCCTGGGATCCACCGCCACATGCAGGAGGCGCGGAGGTCCGCGAACCGTCTGGCAGCAAACAGGTGCCTTTTATGACACCTCCGTGGCTTTAACGTGACGTACACGGAGTCCCCTTTCAGGTCACCCCCCCGCCCCCCAGCCATTAGCTAAAACCATTAATACCCCCCCGGAACATCCGTGTAAGAGGGCTTAGACTTTGGCTCCCGGTTGCAAGGCATAGAAATCAAACTCCTTTCAAGAAAATCCCGGCGAGGCACACAGGCTTCCCTCCGTCACCCTCGGGACACCCGGAGCACCCTGACAGGAGGGATGCAGTGATAGGCCCTCGGGACACACTCGAAAGGGCAAATCCAAGCATTTCGGTAAATCTCAGCCAGCATCGAGTTACTTATTAAGCACACATGTTTAACTGAGGCATTTTAAATAGCTTACCATCGACACATTTACCTATTCATATGGTCTGATTTCACCTTGGATTGAGCAACAGATGACTTTCCCCTTCAGCCATGGCCTTCAAGGCACAAGTTCCTTAACCATGAAGCTTAAAAATAATGGTGAATCTCTGACTGCACCTTAGTCTTCAGGGAAAACAGATCATCTGAGTATGACAAGGGCAGAAATCTTCCTTCCAGTTGGAGCACGATGGATCATGACACGATTTGTACGTAGTTAATTTTTTACACACTAGCATTTTATGGAGTCTTTTCATTTCTCCACGGTTACACAAAACACATCTTACTAGACCACGGAGGGGTGGTGGTGGGGCGGGCGGGGGATAAAGGTGAAGGCCACCCTGAATCAACTAAAGTTGTACTGGTGCTTTCAGTAGCAGATGTCAACAGGGCAAGGATCGAATGGTAGGACCAGATCTGCAGGTGTGGGAGCAGAGACTTTTTAGCAACGGTGATCATAATGGGACTCGCCAAATTCATGAGGCGTTATAATTGTGACCATTACCAGGGTCGTGGGGTTAAAGGTCAAGGGGTTGAAGGTCAGGGGTGGGTCGACATGGGTGAAGGTGGGTCTGAAAACTGTATTCCAGCTACTGTGCGGAAGCCCTGTCCACGAAATCAAGATAAAACGTGTCCTTGTGTCTGATACTACACAAAGAAGCTTTGCTAAACTCATCTAATCTCAAAAGATGTTAACGTTGACAAACACTAAGCACTATCGCCGCAAGTGGCTGTAATGGGATGGGCTAAGGTCATCTGTTACAGCAATTACACCGGCTGAAATGATACAAGCCTATCCGTCCAGGCCCTCCCAGTAATAAAAGAGACAAACGGCAGAACAATACTCAGAGACGAGCATTTATTTTCGAGGTCCCGAACAGCCCGGCATCCGAGGGGGAAAGACTGGGTCCAAATACAGAGTCCTGCCAACTTGATTTCCCCCATGGTAGCGGTCCTGAATTTTATACATCAGGTAAAAGCATCAACATGACTTGAGAAAACATGGCAGGCTAAGAGAGGCAACAGAAACCAATTTTCATTTTCCCAGTTTCAAGAGAGAGGAAACAATTATGACCAGCTACGTGTAATAAGATCGCCAGCTCCGAGTGGTGAGCAGCAATAAACTACGGATGTACAAGTTCGGTGTTCACACTATGCTATAGTTAACACTTAGTGGTCTATTTGACGCATGGGCATATGCAACCGACTGGAACCACGAAGCTCTTTCTGAGCCAGCAGTTGGCCAGCCTCTCAAAACGCAGCTACGTGCTAATGGCCTCAAGCACTAAGAAAATAAACGTGGCCCTTTGTGTCCTCTGTTGTTTCGGCAACGCTGTGGGCTGTTAGTGCGGAATTCCTCAAATCAGCGAAGAATGTAAAATAGCGATTGTTGTGTGGTCCAACAAATGCCTTTCTAGACTGACACAAAGTGAACAAAACAAGTGCGGAGTTGAGAAACAGTCAATAACCCTTTTTCTGTAATTCAAATCTCTTGCTAGGAATACACCCCTCCGCTCCCAGCCTACAAGCCCTGCCCATGTCATTAATTAATATCAAAACATACTCAACAGTCTTGTGATTGTAATTACAAACAGCCATGGGGAACAAACAGAAAGCCAAGGCATTGTTCTTGGAAACAATAGTAAAAAACCAAAACGTACATGGAAGACAATATATTATGATTATGATTATTATGACTTCCCTTTTCATACCACAATGTTTTTAAATAAGAAATTACAGAAACTACTGAAGAAACAAAACAAGCGGTCATTAAAGAGCTAGGCTGGCGGAGGAGGCACCGGCGGTAACTGTGCCGTAGAATAAGGTATCATTTGGTGAAAAAAATAGAATTGAGTTTTGAAAATGGCCATAGATAAATGTATTAACCTGCTGAAAAAAAAGGAAAAACATAACATACTTAGATGTCAACATTTCCAAAGTTCTTGATGTAACATATGAATCACCAGAAAGATTTGATTAGAAAATCAGCAGCAGTCTCAACACCAATGAATCATGAGCAAGATCTATCAAATCAAGAAGACGGCTGGCATTTACACACTTGCTGGCAGACTGGGACCAAATATTGCAATAATTCATTCAGTTACTATATGTCCTCGGCCAATTCAGGTGCTGCCCCAAGAGTGTAAAACTTTCAGCACAGGCTGCTGTTGCTGGACTTGTAACACTGGTGTAGTAAGTGGGATACTCATAAGGTCGCCATGTGTACAAAAGAGAGTATGCCTTGGGGAAGATCGCAGAAAAAGTGTTTCACCTTTAACTGGAACCCAGGTGCGAAGAAGTCCTAGAGAACAAGAGGTTGATAGAGGAAATGAAAAGACAAACGAAACTAGCTTCAGTTATTGGCGTTTCGGGTAACGAACTGTCAGCAAGACCATCTAAAAGAGAGTCTAGTGGTTAAGAAATTGGACTTGTGACCAAAATGTAGGCCAACCGAAGTCTTGGGGCGGGGGGGGGACTCTTTTGCTCCAGCCATTTAGCAAGGTACTTAACCTCAACTGCTTTAGCGAATGTATTTGTTCGGCGGCTAAAATGAAATGCAAATGTAATGGAGGAAGCACGTGTTCCCCCACCATCCTCCATCCTGCGTAGACAGATGTGGCGCCCATCGGGACGTAATTATACAAATTCATCATGCCTCGATGACGCGCCAGCGCGCCGCCAATCCCATGACGCCTCACCTCCGACTGGTAGCCCAACAACAGTCGCAACAGCAAGATGCGTTTTATCATCCCTGCACTCGGCTTCATTTTTTTAATTCAAAATTTGAATGGAAAACATACGGCTCCCCAGGGGTGTCCCTGGTGTGAGATCTGAGGAAAAACACTAATTCCCTGTAGTGCTGGAGTGCCGTGAAAAATAAACCACCTGCAGTTTTATATCTCAATGGCACATAGTGCTAATGCTGAAGTCATTAAGCTTACACCTTCTCCCTGAGTTTATGGGGGTTTCCTCTAGTTACTTGCCTTCCAACAGTGTACAAGCTGAGAAAATTGGTGTCTCTAAATTGGCTATTGTTCATGATCTTGCGTTTCTGCACCCTGTGATGGAATGACATCCAGGCCAAAGTGTGCCTTTCCCTGTGTCCTTGCCAGTGGAGGCTCCAGGCTTATTGCAACCCTGGATAAGCAATTTACTAGACCAGTCCACTAATGAGCCAATAACTCCATCACCCTCTGTATTAACAAATATCTGCTGATATTACACCTCCATACAAACATATACCCGTATTCATCAGGTAGAAAAAATGTTTCAACCTTCTATTATGCTTTTCCAATTGAAGGCGTCTCTTAAAATGATGTAATTTAGCTAAATATATGATTTGGACTGGGGTCATCCATAGTAAGTGCCTCACCAGAGACTTCATTGAACAGCAATTCAATTCAATTTATTTTTATATAGCGCCTTTCCATCGGTCCAAAACACTTAACACAGAATCGGGTGATTACTAACATACCACAGTTGATACAGCAATGCCAATCTTCAAAGTATCTATTCTTGTCTCGAATGTAATTTGCTTAACTGCTAGACAATTTTGTTGCCGGGAATTGACGTCACATCTACCGTCCAGGCCTAATACCAATCCACTAACAAAACACACACACACCAAAAGGAACAGTCCATTCCAGCTTAAAGATGGACAGAGCTGTCTGGCACAGAGAAACTGAGCAATCACAAAGAATATCATCCAGAGGGCATGAAATGAATTGCACAAGCTGATACAGAGAACAAGGTCAACCTAGTGGGTAAAGTAATAGGATACGTGACAAAAAGCCCAGATCCAATTGCTCACCTTTGCTTTGGTTTGTTCCGAATAAGAAGGACGGGGGGGTAAACAAAAATATTTAGGCCAGTTTCTTGTTTCCTTAATCTGCGTGACCTCGGGTTTGGAGAGTCGGGCTGTAATCAGAGCTAAAGGTCATCGCACCCAAAGTTTTAGCTAGTTGGCCAAAAATTGGAACCTGTGGATTTACATGGCAAATGTACAACCGGACTAATAATCAGTTGACCAAAGGGCCATCCAGACTTCCAGAACATTAAGATTATGAGACAGCACTGATTGGTGACCCCTCCCCAGCTGAATATCTACAACGAGCTGTCGTCATTTTCATTTCTGTCTATTTCAACATGGGAGAGGCAATTCGAATGCAAGTTGAAAGAAGCCAGCAGGCTTCCTTACTCAGTGGTCATCCCCAGAAAGAAAAACAAACAAAAATGTCCATCTCTGTAGAGAAAAACAGGTGTTCATTTGGTGAATGCTATATTATCAGTATCAATATGAATTGACCTCTCACCTCCCACATTCAAAATGGCAGTTTAACTAGAGCCACATCAAAATGGGCAATAGCAGAGTCTTGTCAAATAATCCTTTAGGGTTACTCAAATAATGGCATAATGGCTTCCAGCTTTGTTTATATGAAGCAGACCCCCCAGCCACATTACAGGGAATTATGTAGACAGATCCACACAACAAATCAGCAAGACTGTAGTTGACCCCTGTCCCAGCCATACAGGACTGCACCAAAGACCTGCGGAAGCTTCCACACTAATGAAACACTGAGTAATGATCCTGTATTTAACCTCCTCTGTCTTACATTGCTAAGCTGTGAGTCAGTGACACCGTGGGTCTCCTCATCCCATTTACCTTCTACTCATCACTGATTTTTATGAGGAACAGCAACTATATAAAAGAAAATGTAATCAGTCCAAGGAGACCAAGGGGAGCAAAAAGGAAATAAATGCACAGAATTAAAAATTTTGAAGCCTGCCAAAGAGAATGCATCTCTTGCCAACAGTGCTCAGGGATTAAGTCCAATAATTATTACCCCATCCCTTTTCACAATGCATCAGTCTTTGTGACATTTAAATTCATTCAAAAAGACATTCATTCAGATATGTTGGCTACACAGCTAATGGGGAGAGAGGCTGCACTGACCTGAGGGACGAAGCTGGATTGAAGCAGTTCTTAGTGACATCGGTGACGTTGGGGTTACAGCAGTCCCCACTGTCGTAGCTGTAGTTGTCCCAGTTGCACTCAGGGTCACAGCGCCCGTTCCCCAGCTTGTGCCTGGGGCAGCTGCCCTTCTGCTTCTTACAGTAGCCTCCGTCGAAGCCTGTGAGGGTGTGGCTGCACTCGGGGTCACATTCCTCGTCACCCACCTTGCTGATGTCGCAGTTGGCCAGCACCAGCCGCTCGCGCAGCGAGGAATTGAACACCTTGTGCTCACTCAGCACCCAGGTGATGTTGTAGGCGGCAAAAGCCTCGTTCAGGTGTTGGTGCTGCAGGTTCACCTGCTGCGCAGTGACGCTGGGCTTGTGGCCGGTGTCGTCGTGCACGTTGACCACACGGTAGCGCACGGTCTTCGGCCTGCGGAAGCTCCAGAAGCGGTTGTAGTTGGTGGCCACGTCAACGTTGTCACAGACTGTCTGGCCACACGGGGGCGGCTCCAGGACTGTGTCCAGGGACGCTGCCACGACCCCTTGACCTGGGCCAGCCTTGCCGAAATCACCCTCTGCTTGGGGGAAGGAGCCGTCCTTTACCGTCAGCCACTTGCGTGCTGGGTATTCAAAGATCTCGTTCAAGACCAGTTCAGAAAGGTCACCATGCGGCTGGCGGCTGTGCATGTCCCTCACAATCTCCAGCTGGGACCGGGCCTGGCGCCACAGGCTGAAATGTTCCACTGAGCCCCGGTAATTGTGGCTAAGGGCGTTACCACCCAGCATCAGGACCTTGCACTTCTTGGTGAGAGGGCTGAAGACCTCGCCGGATTGCTCACGGCTCACTGCTACCTGGGCACCATTCACAAACAGCTTCATGTACAGTCCGTTGTAGGTGACAGCCACGTGGGACCACTGGTTGGGGAGGTACCGCGCATTGGAGGTGATAGACGTGGCTTTGTGGGCGCGGTCCGTCTTCAGAGAGAAAAACAGGCGCGGGTCCCGGTTGCCCTGCTCACTCACAGCCTTGATGCCCAGCAACCAGCCGCGGTCGCTGGAGGCATAGAAGCACTTATCATATAGACCTAGAGCCAGGAGACAGCATTAGCATTAGCGCCCAGCTACCGAAAGGAAAAAAAAAAAAACAAACAAACACATGCTGTGAAAGCTATGCAGCAGCCCACGAAAAATAATGAACCTCGGGAAGCTTCTTTAAAGCTAAGGGCTCAGAAACGACGCAAGATGCATCTGCACCATGTGTTACGGTCCCGATTCCCTAGAAGAGAAACCAAATGTCTGCTTTTCACATCAGACTGATCCGGAGCAACTTGCACTGCTCACAAATTTACACCTTGCTTGCGCTGTAACCCATAGAGCCACGCAGCTGGCTTTTCTGCTCACCGGAGTGAGGGAGGATCATCACCTTGACCAAATACACTACAGCTGTGTCCCAGCTGGACTTTAAAGCCCATGGCCCTGAAACAGAGTTTCGTGTAAAGCTTCCCTCAGCCTCCCGTCCCGCGATCGACTAAAGGGAGCTGCAGTTTAATATAACGCACATCAGGAAGACTGTGGAGACATCATTGTGAGAAAGAGGCACTCTGGAGGGGATATACAAGATGTTTTTTCTTTTTGCAAGCTGGGTAACAGACACAACTGTCGTATCAAACGCACTTTTGGTGGTCCGGACAGTTGCCCATTTTGGACCAGGAGCAGCCGATCTATTCAGCATGTTCAGCGTTGGTAGTATAATAGTTATATAGCTGCCTTTTAAGCAAATGAGTGGGGTTCTAGTCCCAGACAACACAACCCACCTTCTAAATATTTGTGCCCTGGTGGTGGGAGGCTCAGTAAATAAGCATGCCATCAGTGATCAGTGAGTTGTTGGTTTAAATCCCAGGGAAACAAAGTGATTTCCTTGATGGGCTGTTGAGCAAGACCCTTAATTCCCAAGTGCTCTAAGAACTGTCCTATCCTGCCTGCCCTGCTTGGGATATAAATGTCAGTTAAATAAATGAAATGTAAACATATAGAGCGGGTAAAACAACCGAAGGAAGGTGTAACTAAAATGCCTTGATATTCCTCATGGGGCTTTTTAACGTACACAAGACAAAGACACGTTTCTAATTCTAGGAGCACAAGAAAACCGTTGGCTTCAGTATACAATCGGCAATTTCTTTGTTTCCACGCATAACCCTCAGATAATCTTGTTGGTGAACTATGTGACTTCAGCTGACTGTTTTTATCACGGCCGATCATGTTTACCTAGCTGCTGTGTTTTGTGCCATTCTTATCTCGCTTGGGTCAAGTCAGCGCTCGCGAGATGCGTTATCTCAGAAAAATTTCAAGGGCATTTTTCTAGCAGCGCAGGCTGGCCTTTTCACATGCGGGGTGCCGGCCCATCAGCCAGCAGATATCACTCACTTGGAAGTTGATTTAGCGGGCTGACACAGACACAGCGGGCAGGTGGGGATGGAGTGAACCAGGGCAGGAACGTCCCAGTCTTATATTGGGGAGGGGGGCATTGACCAGCAGTGTCCTGCTTCTCCAATATTATACCAAACCAGAACCTCTGATGTTCACCTCCTTTGAGTTTGACTACTAGAATGCGTGACACCACTTTACAGAGCACTTCATGTGGTTGATTAAGCTATTTAGGTTCCTCAAAAAGCCTCTTGCACATTACCCAGCCTAACAGGTGATGACTGACTGTCTCTTTCAGAGGTGAGACAGGATATGAGTTTACTTCCCTCGTCTTCTTTAAAATTCCACCTCCCTGGACCTTCATGCCCCAGAACATCCAAATTACGTTCTCCAGAAATTTGTTGTGTCACAGTGTTTTTTTTTTTTAGGGTAAACTTGAAAAATAGCCTATTCAGCTAACCCCAGAGAAACATACAGCTGATTAAGCAGAAACTCGTTTTTTTCCTCTCTCTCTCTTCCCCAATGCTACAGCTGTTCCACAGTTCACTTGCAGTCAACAGCTTTCTCAGCTCGCACCTTAAGCGAGTAGCAAGCTGCACAAATTCACAAGGGAACCTGAGACCAAAAAGGTTATCGGCTAAAATCTCAGCAAAAGGATCCAGCGCTGTATTCTTGAGCTAGGCTGCTTGACAACTTCAGCGGACACTTGGAACTTAGGATACTGGCTGTAGCAAAGTCAGCCTGGACTAAAAGTGTCACCCAGAGGAGGGAAAGGTAAATGAACAGCAGGCTTTAGCAAGGCCTGGGAAAAAAAAAAAAGGCAGAGCGAGAAAGCTTGGGAGATCTTTTTTTAGATCACGCTGACCTATTGATTATCTGCCATGTCTGAAATGTCTCCGAAGGCGAAAGCGGGCTCGCAGCGGCTGTATTTCAGGCCGCAGACCGAAAGCAAATCAGGCTTTCAGAGGACAGCCGCAATAAGGCTCGGCGCGCTGCATGAGGAATAGAATGAAGAGTAGGACGTTTCCGAGGTGTCGGACGCTGGAAAGCGGCACACCGCTGTCTTCTCCTTGGTGTGGAAGTGATGCAAAGTCACAGATACAGGTTAAACTATTCAGATCACAGGGAGTGGAAATTCCCACACTCGGTTCCGGTAAAAGGGGTCCTGGACATTCCTGTTCCAACGCAGTGAGCCTGGGAGAAACTACAAGCTGCCTGTGGTTCAGCTCTGGGTGTCACCGAGCCAGGATGAGGACTGCGACATTGTGCCTGGGAGGGACAGGCTGCTCTCGTCCTTGTGTGTCCTGTAGACGCGCACGCACGCGATCCCGACTCCGTGCCGCTGTTCAAGGTCCTGAAGCAGGCTCATTGTTACACTCCTCAGCCTTGTTTCCACAGCTCTGTTCTTTACAGAATAACACTTATGACTCCATACTCCCTGGCGCAAATTGGGGTAAATGAATGTCTTGATGCTTTATATATAAAATATGAGACTAATATATGCTATTTTTATCTAGTGCACTATGCAGAGAGGGGGAAAAGTCCTTCAGCGCTCTTTCGCTTTCCTCAGGACTGAGAAAGATATGAAGGCTTATGTCCCAAGATGCAGGACAAAATGATACAAGAACAGTTTTGTTCCAGCAGTCAACACACAAATGAATAAGTTACAGATACAGTAAAACAGTGTTTTATTTGATTGTATCTAAACTGTATTTATCGTGTTATATTTTTAATAGTTATTGTCTTTAGTTGCTTGTGTTGTAAGATGAATGATGTCTGTCTGTAACGTGCATCTATGGATGACGACAATTCACTGGAAACCAACTCTACCTACGGGTACAAATACAGTAATGTGAACTTGAAACTGCCCCCATCAAAATACAAAGCTCGTTTTAATGTTTATTTTATGTAAGTCTAACAAGGTCACCAGAAGCAATACCCGAAAACGTAAGGACACTAGAACATTACTGAACAACAACTTTAAAGTTATTTGTGGTACATCCTATTATAAATTGTGAATTTCTTATCCACCTCTGTGTTTTCTACAACAGCATAAACATTAAAACACTGTAAGGTAGAGCCTAAAGAAAATTAACTTCTTGTGTTATTGAAACTTGAAATTTTCCCAAAGTTTTCACACCAAAAGCACTTTTTCCTTCAGGAGTTGTGGAGGGGAAGGGGATACGTAAACATTCACAGCCTTAAGAAAGGTTCACTGCGATATCTTTGGAAGGAAAGACAGCATTATGTTCCAGAGCTCTTCTCTTTACTGGGACACTTCTGATGTCGACGGTCAATGTAAATATATCAAGTGGTTTTCCCAGCACGGGAGGGATGCTGCTTTGAACCAACCTGTCCTTTTAAAACACCAAATGTTTGCATTAAGTCACTGGGAGCGTCGGTGGAATAGACAGAAATCCTGTTATTTATAAACAGAGAGCACTTTACTGATAAAACGGACAGCTCCATCGCATACAGTGCCCTCAAACACGGCTTCCTTTAAACTTAGCGAAGGTGTTTACACAGTACGATGCGTAAAACGTGGTATTTTGCAAACAGCGAGTAAATCCGCTGTATGCATTTCGACACTAAAATTAGCCTGCAGTGGACTTATAGAGACTTACTGTCTCAAAACAAAATCTCATATGATCTTGACATGTGACCTATCAGATCTAACAACAGGATATTATTTTTTTTATTCTGGGGCATGGCTTACCAGCTTTTATGGATGCAAGACCCTGTCTGTCCAGGGTCGTGGGTTCGAAGCGGCTTCCATTCCAGTTCAAACTAAGGTTCCCTGTCTCTGTGGAGTTTGCCGGTTCTCCCTGTCTGTGCGCGTGTCCGAAGTCCAGCTTCTGACACATGCAGTTGAGGTGAGTTTAAACTCCCCTTAGACTGTGTGTTTCATCAGGCCAGACACCCTTTAACACCCTTCACAAATCAGAGCATCTAGACATGCTGTGTAAAGGGCTCATACCCTGCCTACACCCTGGTCTATCTAGGACTCTCTCTCTCCAAATATTACAACCGTAATATAATAAATGGTTAACGGAATAGAATTAATAGGAATAAGGCTGAGGTCCTCATATTTTACAGAAATTGACTGCCCAGCTAAGTACTAAAAACTAAAATTAAGTTAATCTGGTTTTTCAACAGACAACACAGCGTACCTGGGAGCAAATACACAAAAAGTCCCTTTGCCCAAAACCAAACCCTTTTTATTTCATACAACTTCTATTTCATCCCTGTGCCTTGCATAATTAGGCTGTGACACTAATTAATTTTAAAGCATACCTATTATGCACTGTTGCACCATAGTGAAATTACATATGGCATTTAGCCAAAGAAGGGACCATTCTAAATGACTTTTCATATTATGCAAAATGCAAATCGCAATTTGTGAATACAGGCCTGCTATTAATGCTGCTTGCCCCCTCACTCTTGACAAAAAATAAGTGCTTATCTTTTTGGGAGGCATTTTTAAGGGGAGACTGCTTTCCAATGCATAATCTATGGACCCCCTTTAGATGGAATCCTACTCCATTTCTGCCC
>JAODKF010000126.1:5660403-5678158 GCA_026779585.1 Mormyrus proboscirostris
CCCCCCAAAGGGTACCACTCACCCACACTGAAACCAAGCCTTTGTTTTGATCAACAGAACTTTAAGGTTACAAAAACAGACACATATCGGATATTCGTGCTCAGGTATTTCTGAAAGCAGCACACTCCCCTCCCTTGACACCAAAGCCTCAATTCAAAATCAGCCACTTCCACATTCAAATAGAAATATTAAAGGCACACAAGCAGTTTGTCCTGGGGGTGGGGGGGGGTATGCAGAAAAAGGCTTGGATCAGATCAGATAATGATTGCACCATTGAGAGTGATTAACATACGGTGTGTAAGTTTCCAGGGACAGAGCACAGGCAGGGACTGTACGCATATCTTTGGGACCAAAAATTGGAGCGGGCTTTCAAAAGATTAACTGAGGGACATTTACGAGGCAATCAGGCAGCTGTGTGTTAAGGTTATCAATGAGAGGAGAAAACAAAATTTAGTCCAGAACTGAAGTGCTGTTCCTAAGGATGGAAACATTGAAAACAAAAATCAAAACTGCTTGGGGTGTATGAAAAAAAAATTCATGACATTAGAAAATCTTCCCGAAGAGTCTTTCAAATGACTGAATCCAAAGTACAACAGCAGGCTGAATCATTCAAATGACTGGTCAAAATAAAAACGGAGTCAGACTCTACGGGAGTGTGACCCTGAATTACTTTTCACTCATAAACACAATCTGGGACCCTACTGGCCCCTACTGGCCTGAAACAACAGCGGATAAAATTTGGCTGGTAGCGTAATTATGCCCCCATTGGGGCTGGGATGCGAGTGTAATAGGTTTGATCCAAAGCCAGTGAATAAACTACAGTGGTACCGAGACAGGAATGCCCCAAAGAGTACAGCTGAATCCACCCATGGATAAGCCAAGGTACGGCAAATGAAGGTAGCGTGACTGGACCCACAGATCACGTCTATGACACAACATTCACTTTGACTTGCTGTTCCATTGTTGTTACTGCACTCTCAGTATTCAGCTCCTCCTATGAGAAACATTATCCCTCAACTACAACCCCCCCATTTGCTCATTTCCCACCTCTATACTCAGTGTAGCGATCAACCATGAACAAATCATGTGATCTGATGTTGCCTGACCTCCAGAATCATAGTGTATACCTCAATGCACAACTCCAATCTAACGGCTGAACCGGATGTTTCTCATAACCCAGGACTCTGAAATTATCAATTACCTTGGTATTTTTGCCACCAAGTATTGAACACAAGGGGGGGCTGAGGAGCCAGGCGACCTTGGACCAAGGTTTTTCCCTCCCTCCGTGAAAGTGGTCTTTTTTCCCTGTTTTATGTAACATTCTGTATAAACAATGTTATGATGGATGGCCACACACTCTTGTCAATTGCCTAGACTACTAAAATTCAAATATTGTACTCTATTTTGTCTTACAATGTCTTACAATCACTCCTGTTTTGTCCTTTATTGCACTGCCGTTTGTCCGATTGTCCCTATGCACCTGTCCCCTCCACTGCAACTGCGGCACAAGAATTTCACTACGTTTATGTGACAATAAATCTTGAAACTTGAAACATATTTAGGACCAGAGACTAAAAGGCAACTACACACAATGCCGATCAATGCAAACACAAAGAATTTTGCCTCCAGTAAAAACATCAGAAGTTATGATTCTTGTATCCCACTGATTTAAACAGACTATTGCATCACAGAAAGGTACTCTTCAATAAATTTTGATTGACTGACAGTCGCTTCCGACTCATCTGACCACTGAGATACTGTAATCTTCCCGGTACCTCATTAAAAAAAAACTGCCCCGGGAAGCAACCGGATCCTCCGCAAATGTGACAGGCAATAAGGATCAGGATCCATGGAGAACTCGAATGCAAGTCCGCAGTTTTGAGACCCCACCCACAGCTTAATCAGACATCTGAGTGGCTGCCATTCATGGCTGCCATTTTTGTGTTGTTTACCGGGGTGAGACTGGACGTTTACCTTCGACACGATGTCCACACCGGACCTCACGCATGTGATCACATGGCTATCATCTTTGTTTCAGCACAGCATGTATTGAAGATCTACACTAAGCTGCTGAGTGGCGTTTCCCATAAAGCACGACTTCATCACTAAGTGCACCATCCCGTAGCAAACGGAATGAATGTTAATGCAACCCTTGCTTTGCCGCTCCTCTGCACTTCATGGAAAACTACATTTTTTTTTTCCCCCCTCAATCTCTTCTCTGCAGCATGACTCATGACTGATTCAGCACCTCCGATATGATGTTGCAGCATTAAAGTAATTAAGCACGCTGAATCACCAGGCAATAAAACAACAGGATCCCTCGGAGAGGGCTCCAGGACCCCTTCCAGCGCTTCCACGCTTTAATCGATATAGGAAATGGCAGCACCGGCGTCCAGCAAGCCCCTTCCGTCACACAAAAAGGGAGAAGGACCAATGAAATGCGGACTCCTTCAGGATGTCAGGCTGGGTCATCCTACCTGGGGCGTTTGGAGCCTTTCAGAGGTGACCGCGTCTGCGTTGCTTCAGCTCAGCCTAGCGGTTTGGATAATCGTTAAGCGTCAATCATTAATCTGGCTCCGGAAAATGCAGAACAACACATGTTCAGTGTTTCGGAGAGTACAAATCACTACATTCCTGTGACCCTGGCCAGGATAAAGGGCTGGAAGGAAGGAAGGAAGACAGACAGAATACTGACACCCGCTGTTGTTCCAAGTACAAATAACACATGAAAAGACGAGACACTCAAAATTCTCCTGTGGACCCTGGACACCAGCCATGGTCTGTTTAGTGAGATACGTACGATTCGTCACTGGATATGACTTGCCCCTGTAGATGACAATGGAGGTGAATCAGATCATTACCTTCAACAGGACTGTCAATGACACTCAGGCAGCCCAAACGTCCACACAAAGCTTGTCAAACCGCTCAGAGCTCAGTCTGCTTAGGCATCATGTGACCTGTTCATGTGACCTAGACACCAAAGTGATTGTGGTCAGCTCCACCGGGAAGAGCGGCGCCATCGCAAACCCCGGCACCAGCGGGGCATTATAAACAACAGGAACCAGAGAACCTGAAGGAAAACTAGGGGTGATATGGAGCTCTTTGTCCACCCAGATCGACAGATGCCCAGAGCAAACGAGGACAGAAATTCCGCTGGTTGTCAGTTTGGATTTTTTTCCCGGTACATCAGCAATGGCCTTCACAGCCAACGCCAGGCAAATTAGGTCTTTATTTCTTTAAGTGAGTACTGAACACGTTTTGGGTTTTGATGAGTTCAATGCTATTTCTCCATTAATGCGATGGCATTTTTGTGGAAATGTCATCTATATAGCTTTGGCAAAAGTCCCTAAAATTTCATGCCAGATACAAATAGTGTAAACGGCGCATAGGCACATTCTTCTAGGCCAACATCGCATAACAGTGTGATGTCACCCCCACGCAAAAAAAAAAAAAAAAAAACATTGAAGAACAAAAAAGAACATTGAAATAAGGTATAATACTCAAATTCAAAATTAAAAGTAATACCTGGGTAGTAAAACAGAGGTAGAAAGACAAGTGAAGGCAATAAGAAATGGATATATACAAACCCGATATTAACAATCCTATAGACAACCCTGCATCCATCACAGAGGCAGCTAATAAACATACTATATAAGAGAAGACAGGTTGGAAATGACTCACTTTAAAGCCAGGCTGGCAAACAGTTAATCATATGTGATATTTTGACATTTATGTGCAAGTTCTCTGAGAATTTTTAATAAAAATACCTCCCCTTCAATTTTCTGGAAATGTCTTTTCAGTAATGAGCGGCATGTATACATTTAGGAGATGGCTGACATAGACCTTCTTGCATATTTTTATTTATTATATATATATATATATATATATAAATAAAAGTGTGTGTGTACTTGTATACTGTTTTATGTAACAGTATAACATTGCTGCATTGCTGCACAGGTACCTCAGAAACACTATTTGCTATTAACATTACTAATTCATCAAGGGCACCTCAGACCTTACTCATATTACCAACCTATGACGATGTACATTTAATGCGATTCATGGTCGCATGCCATGCTGAATCCTAATGGACACCGCAAACCACAACCGGGACGGGACTTGAACCCGGTACCCACAGATATTACTAAGCACATCTCAATGTCTCCTCATTCTTTCTAGGAACAGTTATGCAATCAACTTGAGGAATGGCATAACTGTGGCTCATTTACAGGAAAAGTTATTTTGTGGATGTGGCCGGATGGAACCGCTAATGGGAGTTCCACTTACACAAAAATGTTCTGAGCGCAGAACAAAAAATGATTGGTTATCATTCTGAACCAGACTGTAGAGGAGGTGGGATCAACCAATCAGATGTCTTGGTCACGCATCCTTTACAGTCCAATTAGTTATTCTGAACCAATCATTTTGTTCTGCCCTCAGAGCATTTTTGCACAAGTAAGATTCCCAAGTAAGATTCCCAAGTGACGAAACCTGCTTGTCTCAGCTCCTTCAGGTCTGATGCCACTGGCTGTTATTTTGACACATCACCTTACATAGGATGTGAATCCAAAACACCTGCCCATTTGTAATCTTTGAAGGGTATGCCCACTTTAAAAGCTTTCCTTAGCTGGGTTTTGTAATGGCCTGGAGTTTCGATTAAAAGCCTCAGAAGCACTATTAAGTGTCAAACTATAGAAACATGTCCGCCTACATACTAGACCTATGCGGTTCATGAATGATTCATACTTTTAATTGAATGGATGATACTACCTCTAACATGTTCATTGAATAAATGTTAGAGTAAGAAAATAAGGAACATCATTCACAATCACAAAAAAAAAAACATTATATTGACCATGACGAGAAATACATGGATGTCCAATAGTGACAAACCCATTTCTTTAGCCCACAACACAGACACATGCCCAGTCAATCCTACAGGCAATATAGACTATAGGCCGCCTAGGGAGCCACCTTCTGAGAGGGTGCGGACTTGCCTTCCACTTTCTCTCTGCCTCGAATAGGGGGTGCTGGCAGTGATGCTCACTTGGGGTGTTACATCGCCTTGGACCAGTAAAGGATACAGATGGATAGATAGCCATCGACGGGCAATTTTGTAACTCCAATTAGCCTCGGCATGTTTTTGCGATTCCGTAGCACTCAGAGGAAACCACACGATGACACAGGAAGACGACGCAAACTCCACACAAACACATAGCCATGGAGGAGACTCAAACCTTGGTTCCAAAGACGTGAGGCAACAGAGCTAACCACTGCGCCACCATGCCAGCCCCAGACACATTGTGTACTACTCTGGAAATGGGATTTTATGGGGGTAGCGGCGGAGACTTGTGTCTATGCACTACCTTTAAAACCCCCAGCGAAAAGCAGCTAGGAACAGCAGCGTCTCCACGCTTTCAGATCTGCCGACGAGGCCGGCACAACGGATGGGAAGCCCTTTCAAAACCGAAAAATCGATCGGACACTGACGTTTATGGTTGCTATTCTACATAATTACAAAGCCATTTCAGAAAAGCAGCTGCTTTGCAGGACATAAAAACAACACAATCCAGATACCCCAAGCCACATACTCCCAAACATCATATTGAAATGTTTGATCATATTTTATTATTTGGTATTTAGCAAATATCCTCAACCATGCAGCTGCTGTCACTAGCATGTATGTTTGCCATTTAATATACCATCTTTTGGGACATGACAAAGGTGACTAGGGTTGGAGTACTGGCAAAAATAGGGGAAGCTTTCTGTTTGAAACAGGTGGGAAACTAACCTAAAGGAATGAGGATCCCTTACGAAATCAGCAATAAATTTTACAAGTGTCAGTTTTGCGTATAGCGAAACCACATCGCGATTGCCAAAATGCAAAACGGCAGCGTGTTATGGCAAAATTTAAAAAATCGCGCAAGAAATTTGCCAGCAGCAACCGCAGCTGAATTTTAAAGGTGAAGGCACAGTCATAAATCGGTGAATGACGTAGACAAAACATTGTACCGTCAGAAAGGTTAAATTCACAGATTGGAAGACCATAAGTAAACATCTGGATATGACAAGGTGAACTGGCAATTACATCTAATCATGTAAAACAACCAACACTTAACCTGTTATGGGATTCTAAATAGGCCTACGTCGATAAATGAGATATCCTTCCCAAAAGACAGAGAGTGAACAGTGTTTTTATATTACCCTGGTCTGATTGCACAATAAAACAAATGGATTAAATCTTTTTATTAAGATCTGAAAGAATGCATAGCCCAGAATCATCCACCCCATGTTTTTTTTCTTCTTTATGACAGTCATGTCCTTAAGTAGCTTGTTTTGATGGAATTCTTTAACGTGATTACTGGATTTGGCCTAGATAAGGCTACAAGGAAGGCAGAGCTAAAAAGCAGAAATAGGCCTGAGTGAAATATCTTCCTGCCTGCATTTCTTGATAGTCTTCATGACCTTGAAAGCAGTTATGCTCAGGTTATATCAAAATAAGTTATGAAAATGACTGCAGCCTCTTCCCAAGTGCCATTTTGCAGTTTCAATGGGGACAAACTCCATGGTAATAATCTGCCAACAAGAGACCAGCTTTCATTTTCTTTCCGGCAATATGGGACTAGCCAGCCTGGGTATGTCAGCCAGTCCCGTTAGCTCCGACATCGCCACCACGCCTTTCTCTATGAGATGGTAGCAAGCACGGCAGCAACAGCCTAAACTGGACACACGCGTAACAATGCCTTATGATACATAGTCACACAATTCAAATATTTTAGGTTAGCCACTTGCGGAGCAAACATTAATTTTAAGCATTTTACAAATCTTAAATAGTTTAATTTACTTTCCAACAAAATGCTGCCTGGGTATATTACTAGGAGTACAACAGAGACCCTTCGTTATGTACTTAACAGCTACCTGCTGGCCCTGAAGTCCGTGAAGCAGCGCTGGACATCAGCTCATCCAGAAGATGGCCATTATGTGGGATGTCCAGTCCAGCCATCTGAACTTCATTGACAATGACTGTACAGCAGAGAGAAGTCATGCTACACAAGACTTCCGAATGCTAGGTGGGGTTACGGGACAAGCATAGGCTTGTAGAACCATGCAGTTCCACTACAGACAATTTTGATAACATACAAACTCAGGATTGGAGCCCCGACCCAGCAGGTGACAGGGCTTCCTTCCCATCCAGCCCACCATTAGTGTGGCAGCAAATATCTCTCCGTCTTTCAGTCTCTTGATCTGTGTGTGTGTGTGTGTGTGTACATCCCTGCAAGTTACAACTTCACAACTAAGAACAGACAAGCGTCAGGATCTCATAGCCTTGGAAATACCCTTTGCCACCTGAAAAGTTTTTAACTCGACCCTAGCAGACGGCTGTGAACATCTCTGCACTTGAGAGCCGATGGGCTGGCGGGTTTAACGCTCCACTTTTTACTCTACAGGTCAGCACACTGCCACACATTGTGATCAGCTATGATTGATTGCATTCCCGTGGACAGTGATGCTTTCTAGTGCGTTAATGAACATCTTCCTTGCAGAGTTCAACAAACCTGTCCAGTTAGAAAAAGTTTTTTTTTTTTCTTTTTAAACCAGAAAGTTTTAGAAATACAGACATCGTCATAATTATCCTAGGAACTGTAGTGCTAGAGTTATTGCGCTAAACAACCATGATAAAAAATGATGGAGAACAGACTTGAGTTATCCCTGTCTCTACATGAATGCTATTCCACTAAGGGATTACGTCACGGATTTCAGCACAAGTTGACAGACGCGCTCTCAGACAGCGCCAGGATACAAGCGCTGCAGCGCGGGGGGGGGGGGGGTTGCTTTGAATTCCCGATGGCAGTTTTTTTCCTTTTCTTTTTTTTTTTTTTTTTTGAGTGGGCACTTAAGCACGACTCTGAGTCATGCTTATTTACAGTGACATCGTCCGGATGACATCATCCGGTGAGCCAGCAGAACGAGACGAGAGCCGCATAGTCGTGCCCCGGCACCCGGTCAGAGCCTCTGCAGTGGGTGACATCACCACGGGGTGGGGAGGGGCCAGCCAGGAGCCCAGCAGCAGGCTTGCAGGCGAGAGGCTTGCCGGAAGCAGCGGACTCCGGTACGACGGTCTCTTGCTAACTGCTCCGACCAGCACGTTTTGGGGGCGGCTGGCGTGGGAGGCCCCTAGAACTCCGCAGTAATGGAAGATGCAAATATAGCCCACGCTCACCTCATGCAGCTTGATGGATACTACTACGTATTATCTAGTGGCCAACTGGTCATTTTCATCCAAGTAACAAACTGAGGAATAAATCTTCTCACAGAAAATATTTGAGTCAGAAAATGAGAGGTTTATACACACAGACAGTGTACTGCCTTCCATTAATACAAAAGATTAATTTAACTGTAAATGTTACTAGTCAGGGGGTAGAAAGGAGTTCTGAGTCTTCGTGCAGCACAGGGACTACAAAAAGCGAGGGGGGGGGGGGGGGGGCCCCCACCAAAATTTAATTTGGCTTCATTCAACCCCACCAGCGAACACCATTATATTTCAAATTGCGCCCACCCCCCCATCTCAAACTCTCCCCTATGCCATTGACAGGTAGGTTTGCACTTTCCATTTACCTACCTGCTTCATTTCCCACAAATAGAGCAAGCAATCACTTTTTTTTTTTTTTTAGCCCATGCATATTATTAACTGTGCTACTGGGACTCGGGATGCACATTCAGCGGACAGTTTATTAGGTACACCTGCATATACAAAGAACAAATCCTCAGTACGCAGCCAAGTACACGGAGCAAGCAGTCAGGGTCAAGAGGCCGTTACTGTGTGACTAAGTGTTAAAATGGCTTGGATGTGTGATCTAAGGGATCACGTGCGGTGGGATTGTTGCTGCCAGATGTGGTGGTGGTCGCTAGAGACAGCAGCATCCTGGTATTTTCACACACTGTCAAGAGTTCTACAAAAATTCAACAAAACAACATCCAGTCACTGGCAATTGTGCTGTGAAAAACTTGAGGTCAAAGTAGAACAACCAGACCGGTTACATCCGACTGGAAGGTCTCACATGTGTATTTAAGAGCTTTAGTACAAAAGCAGAAAGCAGAAAGGTGCCTCCAAATGTATAATTTGTCCACCCCTGAACTGGTTCTAGAGGCAAAAGTGGGGTCTACTTGGTACTGGTCAATTGTGCTTAATAAAAGTGCCCACTGAGTGTTTAACGAAAATGAGCCATCAGAAATACTCTCAGGCTGGGATTCATAAATTCATATTCCACCCCCAATTTAGGAAAGAACATAGAGAAACTACATTAGTGCAACTATAAATGATTGATTTGTTTTAGCACAAATGTTCCCAATGTCATTTGTTCAGATGCTAGAGCCTTTATCTACTATAAAAACGACCCAAATGCCAAGAGAGACATCCGGCTTACTGAATGAACTGAGACCTAAAGCCACGATTTAAACCAGAGCTACAGAAAATGGTGGACAACTTACATTTGGTTATAACCTGTACTCTCGGTAGTCAAGTGCATTAACATCTAGTGAAGACCTATGTACACTCAGGAGAAGTACAGTACTCCAGGTGACAGTATCAGTACCCAGTCAGGGTTGTGGGTTTGAATGCTATCCCGGTCGGTACCATGTTAAAATGTGAAGAGCTTCCAAGCAGAACCCAGGGTTTCTTCCCAGGATACAAACCCAACTGTCTGAGAATCTGCCAAATCAGTTTAAGAGAAAGTTTTTAAACGACAAAATTGAAGGGAGGGAAAATCTCAAAGCTAAAAGGGTGATACAGAACAAGGGTATGGACAAAATCTAGTAAATCTGACAAACTCCGACATTACGACCAATTGAGACTGAACAACCCTGATGTCTCAGCTTTCGGTGAAACATTTAACTCCTAAGTGCTTCAGTGATGTCTAAATTAAAATGCAATTGTAGCCTTTCACTTTAACACACTCAGGCTTTGCATTAAGATTAATAGAGAGATTAATATGCTAATTAAATCAACGCTGTCCTTTTTGGTAACACGGCCCACGCTACACAGGTGTTATTTAACCAAGGCAACCGTTTTTCACGGTTTATGCCATTTTTCCCACCTCTTGCCTCATTACAGGTACTATAAGAGCCATCAATGACATTTTAAACCAGCTTTGTTTAATAAACAAGTGAGGCCTGAGCTCATCCCTGCTGAGTAATAGCTGTCACTTCGAAGTGGAACCAAATTAACGAATTTTTTGAAACACAGCACAGACTGTCAAGGTAAAGGAAAGAAAATCCCGTTCACTCCAAGCCATTACAACCTTAAGCTGACAAAACACTCAGAATAGCATAATGCACCTTCCAGGGACCGGATAGTACAGTCGATCCAAAACAGTAGCATAAGGAATACCGAGGTTGGATTCCAGTCCAAGGAACGTACAGTCCATCCTTATTTCTGACATTACCTCACTCAACAGCCCATCCAGAAAAATGAATGGCCCGTTTTAAATTCTACTCACATAAATGACAAGTTATTTCTGTCCAGTGAGGGGTCCTCATCTGTCACACAGCCAGGAAAACGCATGTCAAAGCTGAATCCGTAATGCCAACATTAAGACACACCAGCAGTAATGACCATTTAAGTGCACAGAAATATCAGATTGAGCTAGTTTTATTTACACAGCACATACTACAGTGGATAACATATTCGAAGTACATTTTACAGTGCTGTGGACATTCAGAAACGAGACACACTGAATGCTATAATCAGCAATATATAAAAATAGTGTAGCTAAAAAAGTATAAATTAGGTCTACTGATTAGACAAACACAAAAGCTCATGGGAAACTGTCAAAATCTTGGGAGGGGAAAAAAAAATTCATTCAAGAAGTTCAGCATTCTGACAAATAAAACAATGTATGTAATCCATAAATAAATGAACCGAACAAGGAAATATCTGAATTTAACTGATGTTGACAGAAAACTACAGCATCAGAGCATTCATATTGTACTTTTATATTTACAAATTATCCATTTTTCCACCCAAAAAAGGTTAAAAAGAGCAAAAAAATCTATTTAGCAATATGTCTCTAACATAGGCATAAAAATACATAAGAACTTAATCTCAGAACATTACTCTAGGACTGTATCTATTATGTCATTGATTAAATAATTTATTAAAAACGTTAATTTCAAAATTACAGGTGTCCGTCTCATACTCTGAACATGTACGCCCTCTAGTGGATTTAAACAGCAGTTTTTGTACAGTTGCTTAGAAACTCCCCGAAAATTTAATTTACTATATATGCAAACAAAATCAGTTTACCTTTATTCTCATGTCATCAACGTTCTTCTACATTAACAGCATGCATATCTTTGTAATAGTTACAACTTGATTAAAAAAGCCTGGATAGGCAATACAAATACTAACAATTTTAGGAGAAATGCTTTAACGCTTTCCAAAAGTAGGCTTTTTGCAATTTTGTACCGTCATTGACATCCAAAGTCGAAAACCTTTGGGTAACAACCATCCCACCACAGCCGTTTCAAACAAGGAATAACAAAACTTCTAGTCAATATACAAAACTATGCATTTGCCAAGCAGAAAACCAGCATAAACATTCAACAGCGAGACAAAAATTTTAAAGTTCAGCTGAGTAAACTGAAATGCACTAGTAAAAAGTCACAAAAACATTTAGGGCAATTTCAGGTCCAGATTTCACCTCCTGGATCTCTGTAACAATAGTACAGGGCAAAGCGCTGCTGCATCTTCATCCAAAAAAGAATCTCTGTCCTCAGGCTATTGCGGCTTGTAGGTGAGTCAACAAAAGCAGTTTGGGCACTAATGAGCCACTGTACAAAGGATCCAGCGGCCCTTTTGTGACTACTGAATACATTGTTATTTGCAAATACAGTACAGATGTTTTTCCTGCGATTATTTCAATCTAAATATATGGGTATTGGACACACAACTGCTACTGCATTTGCCACATTTTAGTCCGGTACACAGACCATCATTAACAAGTGTACTTTCAGTTAAATTTACTCAGATCCTTGTCTCGATGTAAAATGAAAATGCACTCGAGTGACGAACTAAGCGTCCTGTTACAATTGTTATAATGAATAAAGCGACTGATTTCTGAAAACAATGGCTGGCTCTGAAGTTTTAGTACAGATAAGATCAGTGCTAAATGTATAACGGCTTGCTCTCGAATTGAATTTACAGGCATGGACTGATTCATTTAACCAAATGAAGATTCTCAATCTGTGAAAGTCAAGCTCTTTCTGGGTCTTTGTTGGACTTCCCCCTTGTTAAGCGGTACCACCCAGTACAATGTGCGCTCCAGGTGACAGGAGCAGCACGGGTTGATGACCATAAGATCCAACAAGATGGTTTAACTACACATGAGCTTAAGCTGCAAGAGAACTGGACATCCAACTGCTCACACTCACGTGTAGAATAAGGCTTCTGAAGAATACCAAGATTTAAATTAAATCAAACAATCAAATAATTACAATATGAAAAAAGATCATAGTTTGTGCAATCTGTCGGATGTGCTCCGCGGTTGTCACACACATACTTAGTCCTGAATGGGGTGACCTCTTGCGAGAGATTCATAATTAAAACTAATGGAAACTTGCATCTCAAAGTGTAAAACCAGAACAAACAGCATTCTAGCATGCCAGCTCACTTACTCTGGGCTCTTATCTCGTTTCCTGATGTTGACAGCTGGGCCTAAGAGGTGCCTGAAAAACGCAGGCCACACACCTCCCTGTGTGGAGTGTAAAGGGTACAGATTTACACACCGCTGACCCAATTAGTTTTGACCCATAAGACCGCAGGAGTGGAAAGTGAATAATCTGGGAAACAAAAGTCAATAAATAAGCAGCGGACTGGAAATTTAAGGGACATTCCCTTCTGTTCGACATGAAACACGGCTGAAGCGCAGCTATAGCACAGATGAGATTCAGGTTTTAGAAACAGCATCCAGTGTAAAACCAACAAAACTGGCCATTTCTAAATGTCTTTGGAATATTTACTATTATACAAGTCTGCACAAAAGGGCAAAAGAGCTTCACCACTGGGCTGTAGTAATCTGTATCTTTTACACAGAGCTCACAGGACCGAAGGAAGACTGAGAAATTAGGGCAATGACAACAACGGTATAAAAATTTAAATCGAACTTCCACATTGTTTGCGAGCAACACTGCCAGCGAGGCTTCGAAACAAGGTCCACAGACGGCGCTGTGCGGGACGCCATCAACCAGGTCACGGAACAGACCTGGGCGAGCAGAGCTACCCAGCGGCTTGTGGGGCATCACCAAACCTATTTTGGGTGCAGACCTTTCAGATGCGTTTATCTTTATAAGTAGGGAGGAGAGAAGAGTAGAACTGGACGAGGTTAAATAATTAAACTTTCCTGAATTATAGTGTCTTTTGTGATTTACCACGAGCTGTAGTCTCATTAAAAAAAAATTAAAAACAGGAGTACAGAAAAGGAAAACACAGAAGGCCACTTTGACAATAGAGAAGGCATTACTTAAAATGTCATCTGTAACAAAATAATAAATAATCCTGGAATCATGCAGATCTACTCCAAAACGGCCATACTCCGTAGCACCAGTGACGTGTTTGTGTCGTCCTTACGGCATTATAGAGCAGAGGTCATGTCTTGACAGTGGACGCGTGTTGACACAGTCCCAGGCCATCGCTGAGGTGCACACACAGAAATCGGCGTGCAGACCCCCGCTGTGCACGGGGGAGGGCTGCTTTGCCATCCCCAAAGCCCCCCTTTAGCAGAAGTAGGGATCGGCCAGTTTGCAACGGGATTTTAGCAGGAGCATTGAGGATAAACGGTTTTGCCAGGTAGAGTTCATGCGGCATTTCTGTAAGGATCAGCCTGCAGGGTTGTGTTTTTCTGCACTGGGACAAGGTGCGTAATCACATGTTTGCAAATGAACTTTCGTCTTCCATACATCTCAGAGTAGAAAAAGAAAAAGTACTGAATCATATCACTGCAGACAGTGTACTCTACACACAAAAAACCTACTTCTTTCTTAAAGGCTTCCTAAAATACACTTCAGAGAACAAAATAACTTTAAGCGGGTCCCTCACCCAGGGCTCTGGTTAAAAGCAGGACTGAGGATATTTGGTTTGCCGCGGTCCTTCAGGACATATTGGAGCGTAGAAAGATGAGCTTGTTCATCTCCTCGGCCGTGACCTGCTGCCTCCTCTTCAGAGCCAATGTCTGCTCGCACACACCGGCGCACTCGCCACGCACACCTACTGCGGGCACAGCCAGCAGCCAGAGAGCAAGGCGTGCCAGCCGCGGGTACTTCTCCATCACGGAGCTCCAGTACTGGAAGAGGTCGGGCGTGGCGTGGAACAGTGGTTCTGCCAGGTACTGGAACACCTCCTTGCGCACCTGCTGCTGGTCTGAGGCGCAGGACCCGCGGCTGTCCCCACCTTCAGCACGGCACCGTTTGGCCCCTGGGGGACCCTCGGGCCCCCCGCTGTCGCAGTCCTCCCCCTGCACTCCCCCACCGCCACCTGGGCCCTCCTTCATCTCTGCGGCCGCCTCACACACTTTCCCGATGATCTCCTCGTGCTGATAGGCCGGCACGGGCCGCAGCTTCAGCTGGGGATCTAGCACCATCGCCACCTGGTGGGCACGTTCCACCTTGAAATTCTCCTTCAGTGCCTCCAGGAAGTAGTGGCAGAGCTTGCTCCCGGCGCCCGCCTCACCTGCCTTGGAGGTGAAAAGTTTCTCCAGGCGCAGGTAGGCGGGCAGCACCATCTGCAGGGTGGGCCGGCGCTCCGAGCTCAGCTCCACGGCTGCCTGCCGCAGCGGTGCCAGCAGTGAGGCCAGTGTGCCCAGCAGGTGCTTGTTGAGGCTCTGCAGGAGGGGAGCCGTACTCTTGCTGCGGCCGTAAACTTCGCAGATCTGGTCGAAGCGTTGGTGCACCTTTAGCAGCGCCTCCGTGGTGCGATCCCAGCAGGGTGGGGGTGGGGCCTGGGGCGAGGGCTCCTCAGGACCCCCGACACCAGCGTCCCAGGGCAGCCCGGCAGCCCCAGCGATGTCCCGGCAAGCGGCCAGCAGCTCAGCCAGCTCGTGGAGGCCACGCGTCTGCAGGCTGCGCTTGCCCAGTACGGCCTGCGCCACGGCGCCCAGCGAGCAGCCGGCACAGCGCAGGCAGGCCCCCACCCGGCCACAGAAAGCCGCCGCTGCCGCTGCCCGCGGCTCCGTCACGTAGACGGCACGCACGTCCGACATGACGAACTCCGAGAGCACGTTCTGCACCCAGTGGTGCACCTGCTCGCCAGGCTCACGCAGATCCACCTCCTTGACGCCGAGCACGTAGCGCCGCAGCCGCACGCCCTCCACCTGGTAGGCGGTCAGCACGTAGCAGGACCCGGCGGCGCCCACCGCCTGCGAGTGGCAGGTGACGGCGATGCCCAGGGAGGCGCTGGAGCCCAGCGCACAAGTGACCTTCACTTTCACCTGGTTGTAGGTGCGCGGAAGCTGCCGCAGTGCCAGCGACCCCATGTCCCCCAGGCCCTCCCGCACTGAGTAGGCGCCATGCCGCGCCCCGCTATCCACCAGCGTTTGCGCCAGCTTCAGGAAGTCCTTGCCACCCAGCACTCCCAGCAGCCCCGGGTCGGCACACATGACACGCAGCAGACGCTCTGCCACCTGCTGGCGCTCCTTCTCCGGGAGAACGCTGTTCACTGGGGGAGGACAGAGAAGGAGGCAGAAGGAGGGAATACAGAGAGGGAGGGGCACAGTATTACCACACTGCACTAAATGCATTAACCAGGAAAATGATATGGCCATCACCACGCATGAATAACAGCCGTAGTCCTGCGACCCCCGGCCTTAAAGGGGCGGTTTCCAATCACCAATTCCTGCTGTAACCTTGAGACATTTACTGCACGTCAGGCTGTGTAATAGAAAGGTACACGCTTTGCATAAGGGGCCTGCAGAGCAACTGCTAACCAGCACAGAGACAACGGTCGGCATAACGACGAAGGATTCTCACTGCTAGTGTTGTGGTTCCTCTGGGCCTGGACCAGGGGCTTCCACACCTGCTCCTGCGGCGTGGGGGCCGGTGACGTTTTGGGGGACTCCACCTTGGTGTGGTTTTCGTTATCCGCTGCAGGCAAACACGGTGGAGGTAGGGGAAGGGGGGGACAGGACAACATGTCATCAGCACGAGGAAACTGGAATGTCACTAGATCCTTCTTAGAGGGGGAGGAAAAAAATGCATTAAAAATGTACATAAACACAGAAAAGGTGAGTGTTGCGCTACCAGCCCGAATACATTCTTCCTGCTAAACTGTCGCACCTGCTCTCAGTGTACCGGGAGATGCTGTGTAGCAGCTCCATAGATATAGACATACTAGATTGGTTGCGACTCACCAAAGAGCCGTCAACTTGCTTAAGCAAGTCGGCGTCCTCAACGGACGCAAAATGTTTTTTTTTTTTTTTAAACCCACAAATCCTTCTACTGCAGATAATTACAGGTGAATCTGGATGCATTCTTTTTAATTTTTTTTTGAAGGGTGGGGGGGGGGAAGTTTTGGACTACGTCGTAAATTTCTTTTTCGTTTTCCTGGAAGCCGTTCTGATGGTCATTCTCGGCAGGAGGGGGGAAAGGGGGGTTTACCAATCTAGTAATCTGTATCTACGTGCGGCTCACTCACCAGCGTGCGACTGCATGTGCTCCAGCAGGTTGTTGTAGAACTGGAACTGGATGCCACAGGCTCCACATGTGTAGGGTTCTAGAACAACAAGGCCCACGTTCCGTTTAACAGCACGGCCACGCAAGAGCCCAGCCCGTGCGGACGCTACGCCAATGTAGGTCGCCGAAAGGGACTGTAATAAGGAGTTTTATTTTAATAGTGGCCGGGGGAGGGGTGGGGAGGGGGGGGAGGTGGGAGCTGCAATGTCCTTCTAAGAAAGAAAAAAATGGATGAGAATAGAAAGACATTAACCTCGAACATCCATTTCTTTTTGTGCTGGATAAAAATTTAATGGAGACGTGCACAGAATTTTTCCATTATCAATGAGCATGGCGAGATGCCATTAGGTTTAAAATAGGAGAGTCCACGAGAGCAATCCAGCAGGGTACCTGTCTAGAAATGGGTAGAGGTGAAAATGGCTCGGGGGGGTGTAAAACATTTGGTGACAGGGTGACAAGTTACCAGATAACCACACTATTCTGGCAATAAGGCACTCCAGTTGTTAGGCTAGAGATACACACCCGACAAGGGTACAACAGAGGGCGCCCTCACGAGTTCTTAAAAATCCCAGTCTTTAACCGCTGCGCCACCTGCTGGGGATGAGGATTTTTGCACGCTGTGCATTTGGCACTACGCCATTGATGGCAATGCCAGGAGGGGGCATACAGGACGCAGGTCACAACTCCAGAGGTAACACCGAAACCTCAAGGTTGGCTCTATCACGACCAGCCACCGAACAGACTCCATCACAGATCATAGCTGGCTCTCTAAATTATAAGCATCTTCTCTTCCCATATATACAACATTTCATCAGAAATGTCTTTTCTGCCGATCCACTTTCACAATGGCGCCCCCTTCCTGTACGCACGAGAAACCTCAGGCAAACCAAGACCCTAGTGCAAGCAAGGCAGGCAGAAGCTACGGGTAACGGTGATATCTCACTGTGTGTAGGTCACCCAGCATTGAAGGGGGGTACTTACTCTGCACGGTGGGGAAAGAGCCAGACACCTGTGGGCTTGCTGTTCCTGTGGGGGG
>JAODKF010000126.1:5707033-5718579 GCA_026779585.1 Mormyrus proboscirostris
ACAGGGGCAATAAGAGGCTGGAAAAGTTAGTGGTACAAAAACCCAACAGCTGGAGGAACAATTTGCAAATAATTAGGCCTTGGCAACAGGTCAGTAACATGACTGATTATAAAAAGAGCATGTTAGCGTTGCAGTGTCTCTCTGAAGTAAAGATGGGCAGAGGATCACCAATCCCCCTAATACTGCATGGACAAATAGTGGAGTAATCTCAGAAAGAAGTTCCTCAGTATAAACATCATCATCAGATTGAAAACATCTACAGTACATAATATAATCAAAATAGTCAGAGAATCTGGAGAAATATCTGTGCATAAGGGACAAGGCCAAAAAACCACACTGGATGCCCGTGGTCTCCGGGCCCTTAGGTGGCACTGCCTCACAAATAGGCAATGATTCTGCAATGGAAATAACTAAATGGGCTCAGGAATATTTCCAGAAAACATCATCAGTGAACACTATTTGCCATGCCATCCGGAGATGCCAGTTAAAACTGTGTCATTCAAAGAAGAAGCCGTATTTGAACATGACCCAGAATCACCGACGTCTTCTCTGGGTCAAAGCTCATTTAAAAGAGACTGTAGGTAAGTGGAAAACTGTTCTGTGGTCAGACGAATCTAAATTTGAAGTTCTTTTTGGAAACCAGGGGTGCTGTATCATCCAGACTAAAGAAGAGAAGGACCACCCAGCGTGTTATCTGTGCTCAGTTTAAAAGCCAGCATCTCTGATGGTTTGGGGATGCATTAATACATACGGCATGGGCAGCTTGCATATCCGGAAAGACACCATCAATGCTGAAAGGTATATCCAGGTTCTAGAGCAACATATACTCCCATCCAGATGACATCTCTTTCAGTGAAGACCTTGCATTTTCCAACATGACAATGCCAAATCACACACTGCATGAATTACAATATAATGGATTCATAGAAGAAAGGTCCAGGTACTAAACTGGTCTAGCAGCGGCCCAGATCGTTCACCCGTTGAGAACATTTGGTGCATCATAAAATGAAAATTATGACACAAGATCTAGGATAGTTGAGCAACTAGAATCAGAAGAATGGGACAACATTCCTCACCCCAAACTCGAGCAACTGATCTCCTCAGTCCCCAGACGTTTACAGACCTGTACATACTCTATGTATATATATATTTATATGTTAACTACCTCATCTCTCAAATTCTGGCACCAACCACCAAAGCAAATTCCTTGTATGTGTGAACGTACTTGGCAATAAACTCGATTCTGATTCTGATTTAAAGAAGAGGGGACGTCACACAGTGGTAAACATGGCCTTGTCCCAACTTTTTTGAGATGTGTTGCTGCCATGCCATTCAAAATTACCTTATTTTTCCTTAAAATGATACATTTTCTCAGGTTAAACATTTGATATGTTTTGTATGTTTTGTTCCTCCTCAGCCGCCCCCCAATTCCCTTCTCTATCTGTAATCGAATAAAATATGGGTTTATGAGATTTGTATATCATTGCATTGTGTTTTTACGTACAATTTGAACAACTTCCCAACTTTTTTGGAACTGGGGTTGTAGATCAAACATTTATAAATCTTTCAGTTTCATTGCATATAACCTCCAATGGACAATATTAGTACAATAATATGTATTTTTTTGAGCAGTTTTTTTCTTAGCTTTGTTTTTTTTTCTTATTTCCATAGCTCTTGCCTTGGCTTTGGTGAAATACTTTTGTTTAGATCTATTATAGAAATAAATGGAAATATGATAAAATGGATTAACTACTCGATGGGCAAAACTAACAGTTTTTTCAAACTGATTTTAAAAATTACAGAAAATGTATATAGTACAGTAATGCATTTCTTAGAATGACCCATTTACACTGTCCAAGCTTAAACAGTGATTCTACTAATAAATATATTTACGGTTCATAAATGTGAAAATAATTCTTTCAGGTACAAATGTGTAAGCCAAATGTGTGGTAATTGTGGTATAAGTGGGTTAAAACATGCATTATCCATTTTGCGTTGGGTAGTTCTTTGCCTAAACAGCTGTACATTTAAAACATAATGCACGACTTGTCATGCATTAACCTCGTCATTATTGACAATTGTGTAATTGATTGCATAATGAAATGGACATACACAGCAAAAATAGCATGTATACCAAACAAGACATTATAAAACACAAACGTCAACTTAACCAGGCTTTTCTCTTCATCGATTGCATTTTACAAAGTTCTATTCGTTTGTCTTGAAATTGGTGGCCGGGATCGCTTTCTTTATATAGATCCAGTTGAAATCTAGATGCTATTTGGAGATGAAGGCCACTCAGAGAGCAGAATTATATGGTCGTCTAGTGTACAGTCCATAGATTTTCTGATAACAAAATTATGAAAGCGAAACCAAGCAGAATGGGTATGCTTAACATACAGAACGTAAGCATCAAGAAAAAGTTGTTTTTTCTTTGTTTATTGTAAAGCCAATGATTTATCAACTCTAGAACACTCTTGCACCATGGGGAAAAATATTTCACTGTGCAATTGCTCTTGTAAAATACCAACACTTGCATACTCCTTTACTTGATAGAGACAGGATACATCAGGTAGACTGGCTTTCTTTTTAGACATTACTGTTTAGAATTTACTTTGACAAGATAAATACATTGCAACACTTTGTTACCATAAAAAGCTGACATCCAGCAAGGTTATATGTTTACATACATGGACGTATACATACACACATACCCATAGGCTTATATATCTTATTAATTACATCTATGCCAGCAGCCTGCTCCTACAGAGAATCATGGGGCTGGAACTGAATACACAAAGCATCTACACATGGACAAGAGTTTCAGTTACTGTCAGATAAAGCTTTAGAATGTGCAATATGTGTGATCTCAGAGATTTCGAAAGCGGTGTGATTTTTGGTGCCAGACATGGTGGTTCCAGTATCACAGAAACAGCCTCCCTCCTGGGATTTTCATGTACTAGTGTGTCTACAGTTTACAGCAATCCAGTCGTTAAAGTTCTGAGGCTGAAAGCACCTCGTTAATGGAAATGGATAGAGGGGAATGGCCAGATTCCTTAAAGCTGACAGGAAGGCTTATAATATCACACTGCAACAATGCCATGGACCAAACCCCATTGGGAAAGTTTCCTGCACTTTGTTGAAACCATGCTTTGGAAAATTCAAGCTGTTCTGTAAGGAGGTGCTGCCACATATTAGCTAGGTGTACATCAGGGCGTTCGAGGGGCATTGATACCCTGGCAGATTTAGAGGGCCTAAAATGCACCGCATGTGAAATAACTGTGAACTGCAAATATCAGGAAGGAAGTTCAGTTGCGAAGTGGCAGCCACACAAACTCAGGGAGAGGGACCAGATCACTCAACATCAACACCCAACCTGAAGGGTAGCAGGTCCCAGCAGCAAGGTATCAACAAATAACGGAAAGCCTTCCCAGAGGAGCAGAGGCAGAGCAACTTTATATTAATATCCTTGGTTTCGGAATGTTGGACAAGCCAGTGTCCACAAATAGCGACACATGCACGCATGTGTGTGTGTGTGTATGTGTGTGTCACTATTTTTAAATGTTGTTATCCTGGGGAATTGAGGATGTTATAAAATTTTGTGGCAATAAATTTGTGAAAACAAAATAAACAAAACACAGTTTGTGAGTTAAAAATTCCGGGAGTACAACAATCAGCTGTTTTTTTCTTGATTTCTTCTTTGTAAAGTTGTTTTGCCTCCAGGCAGAAAAGAGGGAGCCAAGTACAGAGAAGGGAATAAAAGTTAAAATAGCAGATAATGACCCATCATCAGTTTGTAAAAGCATACAGGAGATTAAGGTGAAAACACTCAATTGCAGATTTCGGATGATAAAGGACAATTCAAATTATTTTCCCCTCAAATTCATGACAATATATCTGCAAGTCACTAAAACATCAGGTGCTTTCCCACCAAATTTACCATCTGCGCAGAGTTCCTGGACTGACTCGAATGGGAACTTTTGTAGTTTCAGGCCACTTCTATGTGTCACTTCCCTCCGCACAACAGGAACTGTAACCTTTATGCTTAATAAGTATGAGAAGCACAGAAATCTTGTACTGTAGGTTAAACTTCACATACAAAAGTACAATGGAGGATGAACAAATCATTTTGTTAGTTGGGGGAGGTCTGAAAATATAGGACATTTAGCATTTTATCTGTTTTTTGCTTTTATGAACCACAAAATGTTCATAATATATTATTAAATCTGGCTAACAGATTGATCTTTTGCTTTTAAAAACGGTATTCCACTAATAAACACTGGCAATTTTTACTACCAGCACTGACAATATTGGACAAAAGTATCCTGCTTATTGGTCGAATTTTTCAATGCATGGAGACGCAAGCAAGAAGGTATTCATTAATGCATTTAATATAATTGAAATACTTCCCTATGCTGAACTTTTGCTCCACTACTTATATCAGTTTTCCCCGCACTTCCACGTAACTTCCAAGTTAGCGCCAGTGCTTGTGGTCAACCAATCAGCAAAGTTTATCACTATGGGGGCAGCATGTGGCTCAGTGGGCTAAGCCTGTGCTTGTAATCACAGGGTCACCAGTTTAAACCCAGCCTCAGCACATCTGTGGGTCCTTGACCAAGGCCCTTAACCCCCAGCTCCCTGGGCGCTGCCATGGGTGGCTGCCCTTTGCGAACTGCTTGCTTACAAAGAGCAAGTTGAGGGAGGCGTGAAAAAGATCATTTCCCCACGGGGATTAATAAAGCAATGATTATTATTATTATGCGCCCCACCCATTAGATCCTAGTTGAGCGAAGAGTACCGACTCCAGAGTAAAATTCACTATGGTTGTTATGCAGTAACCATAGTTTTACTATGGTACCTCATGGTATTTTGGTACTACCCATAGTACTACCATGGTTTATCCATAGCACTTCATGGTAAAACAAAAAAGGTTATACTAGGTTTTAACTGTAGCAAAACCATGATAAAACCATAGTCATGGTTTCCATAGTTACCCAAAAAACCATGAAAAACCGCAATCCATTGTAAACCATGGTTATTTAATGATGGTTAATTTTCGTAAGGGCTAAAGGTTGAGGACCTACAATTGGGCTGAGTTCCTGGAGTGGGAACGTAGCTGAGGTTCATGGAAAAGGTTCCTGCAGTGGAAAAGCCTCTGTCTCCACTTGTCCACCTCCAATCCTCCTCGCCCCCCCCCCAACTCCCTTCTCTATCTGTAAACAGGACGCTTGCAGGCTTTTTAACCAAAAATAGTGGAAAAGGCTGCTGGCCCGAACCAGGTATCACCATCTAAACTGAGGCACTGTTGTGACCAACTGGCTCCTATCTTTACTGTCATTGTTCATAAATCACTGGATCTATGCCCTGTTCCCTCATGTTTCAAGTCCTCTACTATAATCCCTGTCCCCAAAAGGCTATGATTAGTGGCTTAAACGACTACAGGTCTATTGCTTTGACTCCTGCAGTTATGAAAGACAACTTGTCTTGATCCATCTGACACCCAAAATGTACCCTCTTGTGTGGCCCTGTGCATGTTGCATAAAAAGCCAACAGATCTGTGGATGACGTTAACTTGGCGCTGCACCCTGTGCTAAAGCATCTATACACATCAGGGACCTATGTGCACAGGTGGACATTTCAGGTCCAGAAAGTAAAAATCCAGACCAAGATTTTGTTTCAGCAAACCAATCGAGTTCTGTCTGACTACGACTCACTATACTCAACTGGTTGGTTGAAATAAAGTCTTGGTCTGGATTTTTACTTTCTGGACCTGAAATGTCCACCTCAGGGACCTATGTGAGAATCCCATTTATGGACTTCAGCTCAGCTGTTAATATCATTGATCGAGAATTAGAGCCTGTTAAACTTTCCTAGCTATCTTTGCCAGATTCCACCTGTCATTGGATCACAGACAGAAGACAGCAGGTATCACTCGGGAAGCACATCTGTGCCCTGCCCTCAGTACTAGTGCTCCCCAGGGCTTTGGATCACAGACAGAAGACAGCAGGTATCACTCGGGAAACACATCTGTGCCCTGCCCTCAGTGCTAGTGCTCCCCAGGGCTGTGTCTTGTCATCCCTTCTCTTCAGTATGTATACCAATGACTGCTGATGATACTGCAGTGTTTGGCCACAGAAATCAAGTCATGTAATTAGTGTCTGATGCAGTCAAAATCATCTGGTGCTCGACACCCAGAAGACTGCCGATTTTGTTGTGCATTTCAGAAGGCACCTCCTCAGGCTCCATCTCCATGGTACTACGACAGAGGTATTCAAACCGGGAATTGTGGGGAGGACAGGGGGATGACAGAACCAGGAGGGGATGGGGGGATTGTTGAGCTGGGGGACAGATCTACTTTGGAACTGCAACCTTCTGAAATAGTAAGAAGAGTCATTTCATAATAAATCACTCAGTTTGAGAAACATTTCCCAGGTCACCCTTTCCAGAAAAATCCACAGGTGCTCCAACTAACTTAAGAAGAAATCCCAAATATTTGGTCTGTATCTCAATTAGTTTTGAAACTACAGCCCTTTGAAATTTTAATTAATTTTCTATATTTCGCCGAATAAACCTTTTGATCCATCTTCTGACATTCATAGCTCCTTTGATATAGCATGTACAACTTTGAAACTGGGGCTAACTTTTTCTGTAGAACTCAAAAATGTAATCAGCTGTATCTTAAAAAGCTGTACTTTTCCTCTGGTAAGGCTCTGAAAATCACCCTAAGCACTATGCCACCATGCTGGCTTATATAAATACAGGAATCCATCGGGTTACGTTCTGGAACTGAAGACATAAGTCAGTCTGGACATCATTTTAGGGGAAAGGTCCAATATACAGTACAAGATAGGATACAATATCGCACACATTTAACTGAAACTGAATAGTGTCAGCGCCATCGGTTTGTTTCTGCCATATGCCACACATGTGGTAAAATATATCCGCTATCTGGCATTATGTTAAATTTTATTCAGGCTCCGAAGGGACCCTCTTGTACATAAATATATGCAGCAGCTGTCACTTGATAGGCTGTAAGTCAATGGATGACTGTACACACACACACACACACACACACACACTGTGGTCTCACACCTCCAGGATCGGGGCTGAAATCCCATCCCCTGCCCTGTGTGTGTGGTGTATTTGTGCAGATACTTTGACTCCCTCCCACAGTCCAAAAATATGTTACTAGGCCAACTGGCATCTCTAAATTGCTCATAGTGTTTGATTGAGTATATGCCCTGCAATGGACTGCCGCCCCAAGTACACTGTCTGCTGCCTTCTGCCCTGGGCTTCCTGAAAGATGGATGGGTAAAAAGTGGCTGGGCTTGTTATTCAAATAGCTGCATCGGCATGGTAAAGCAATCGGTAAGGTGCGAGGTAACATAGGTAAAATGCAATAAAGGGATAACGAGATTGGGTGTGTTTTTGAAAGGTGTCACATCCTGGTGATCTCTGGACTGAAGATCTCTTTGGAAAAAAACATTTCAAAACGTTTGTGCTGTGGGAGGTTGGGATCTGTGGGTGCAGTGCTGGTAATGACCAGGGTGCTTGTCTCAGCAGAGCCTGCGCTAAGAATGGTGACACCTAATAAGGTTTTGATTGTTGCTTTATCTGACCTCAGATCAGTTTGACCTCCTATGCATCCATGCCTCCCTAAAAACAGGACGGTACAGACCTGGTCCAAGAAAGCCCATTCCAGGCTAATGCTTCACATCACCATGAACGATGAACAGCAAATTTGGGGAATTCAACCAGGAAGGTCGCACTTCAAACAGGCTGAAGACTTTTCATCTTCAAACGCTGCTCTCAAACAAAATACCTTGATTAGGGAACCACTGTCCCAAAATGAACAAATCTCATATTTAATATAGCTTATGTAGTTCTAAATTTCAAATAAATATTTTGGGAATAGGTGGGTGAAAATTTTGGGAAAAAATGTAACAAATTAAGCCATCAGGCCGATCACGTTACTGTACATGTGCCACAAGAATGTGGGGCCATTGCATCTAGGAAAAATGGCCAGGAAAGACTTATCTGCTTCTTCCGAGCTGAAAAAAGAAGCAAGATAGAAAGGTTTCTCAGGTAAATTCAATGTTTGTGGGGTATTCAGACAAGGCCTGCAAAAAATTCTTAGCGGTGATACAACCCCATTTCCAAAAAGGTTGGGACAAAGTAAAAACTGAGTGCAATGATTTGCAAATCAGATAAACCCATATTTAATTGAAAATAGAACAAAGACAACATGTCTTTTAACAACATGCTATAGATGTTTGGGAACAGAGGAGACCAGTTGCTGGAGTTTTGAAAGTGAAATGTTGTCCCATTCTTGGCTGATATAGGATTTCAACTCTTGGGATTTCCTGTTTCGTATTTTTCGTTTCATTATGCGCCAAAATGTTTTCAGTGGGTGACAGGTCTGGACTACAGAGCCAAGCTGTGGTAATACATGCAGAATGCGGTTTGGGAATGTCTTTCTGATATATACAGGGCCTTCTCTGAAAAAGACGTTGTCTGGATGGCAGCATGTGTTGCTCTGAATATATCAATATATATCAATCAGCATGAATGGCGACTTCCCAGATGTACAAGCTACCCAAGGCACGGGCCCTAATGCACCCCCATACCATCACGGATGCTGGCTTGAACTGAACTCTCCACTCATAACAAGCGGAATGGTCTCTCTCGTCTTTATCCCAGAGGACGCTGCGTCCATGATTTCCAAAAAGAATTTGAAATTTTGATTTGTTAGACTAGAGGTCAATTTTCCAACTTGCCTCAGTCAATATTGAATGAGTTCAGTCCCAGAGAAGTTGATGGTGTTTCTGGATCATGTTTAGATATTTCTTCTCTGTATGGAAGGTTTTCATCCTGCATTTGAGGATGTGTTCAGACAGTGCTTTGTGGATGTGTTCATTGACAGTGGTCCCTGAGCCCATGCAATGATTTCCACTATAGGATCGTGTTTGTTTTTAATGCAGTGCCGCCTGAGGACCTGAAGATCACGGCTGTCCAGTGCTGGTTTTTGGCCTTGTCCCTTGCCTGTAGAGATTTCTCCATATTCTCTGAATATTCTTTGCAATATTACATTGAGGAACATTATTATTAAATTGTTGCACTTTTTGCCCACGCAGTCTTTCACAGAGTGGTGAACGTCTCCCCATCTTCATGCACAGACACTCTGCCTCTCTGGAGGGTGCTCTTTTTATACTAAATAATCTTACTGACCTGTTGCCAATTACCCCAATTAATTGTGAGACATTCAACCAGGTGTTCTGTTTTAGCATTACACAACTTTTCCAGTCTTTTGTTGCCCGTTCCAACTTTCTTAAACCGTGTTGCTGGCATCAAATTCAAATTGAGCATATATAAGGGGGGGCAGCATGTGACTCAGTGGGTGACTCAGTGCATCAGAAGGTCAATGGTTGAAGCCCAGCCTCAGCGCGTCTGCGGATCCTTGAGCAGGGCCCTCAACCCCCAGCTCCTTGGGTGCTGCTATGGGTGACTGCCCTTCACAGCCAGCATACTCTCAGCTACAGAGAGCAAGTTAGGGGAGACAGAAACTCTGAGATCAATAGAAGTATTGATTGTTATTAGATTTATCATAAAACATAAAATTTCTATTTCAACATTTGATATGCTGTCTTTGTCCTATTTTCAAATAACTATGGGCTTAAATGATTAGCAAATCATTGAATTTTGTTTTTATTTACATTTTAGACAGCATCCCAACTTTTTTGGAAACAGGGTTATAGATATCGCCTTTATATATTTTCCTCATTGCATGTTAGTGATCACAATATGAACATTTCTCAATAGGCATACATAAATATCTGTCTAATAATGACAATACATAATTGACCTAGACACATTCCATTGCCCTGAAATTTTAATTGTCTCAGAAGATTTCATATGTTAACAGATTGATGACACCCATTATTCTACCCCAGTACCTGGTGTCTGCTGATTGTTTTCTCAAATGTCTGTTATTTAGTCTGCTAAATAAGTTAAATGTTGTGAAAATGCAGTGGTTTTTATGTAACACAAGGGCACCAGGGATCACAGTCAGGAGCCACGAGGCATCACCTTTACTTACAGAAATCATCCCACATTGGTCTTCTAATGAATCCATTAATTAATTATTATCAATTATTATTATTACAGCAGTTGATGTGCAATTACATTCCTGCATCAGTATCAATAACACAAGACATATCATTCATTATACCGTTATGCTTCATTTCGATGGCCATAAATACCTTAGTTCACCCTTTGCACTACCACTGTTCGCATTTTATTATACTGCATGAAATGGTATGTGAATATACTTAGCTTGCTTAGTATCATGTATTTCACAATTCGGTACAAGTTCTGAGTCCCACTAATGTCACACTAATGTTTGAGGAAGTTGCAGAGAAAATACATAGAACTGCTCAGCAGCACCCCTAGTGGTGATAATCAATTGACCCCTAGTAATACCCTACCCATCCGTGGATGTTATGTATTTGCACTGCACCATGTGAGGAAATACATTCTTCCACCTGCCTCCAGGCTGTCCAACTTGGGAACGTCTGACGCACACAATCATGTGACTATTGTTTAGGACAGAAAGCAGCAAGCTTGTAACAGCTCAGATATCTAAATTTTACTGATGCTGCGTGCACTCGCACTGAAAATCGAACTGCTTAGGATGAAGATGTTGTCAAAGATGCGAATTAATAATATGCATTCATACCCATTGTATTATCCCCAGACTAGCAAGAAAGCCAGATTCAGTTCTGAGTGTAATTACTTTTATATGGAATGACAGCTTGTCATGCAGAAGAGGGGAAAAGAATACGCTTTGTCTCATTGTATCTCCTGGAAAACCTCAAAACAGTTAAAAGGGGGATAAATTTAACATTTAAATTAAAAAAAGAATGTAGAAGAACTGAAGAGCTAATATGAAAAGGGGCATTTGTATGATAAAGTATCCATAATGGATAATTATTTCTGGCATCTTCCATTTGCAGGCATTATTCGCTGCATTTTGAAAGATTTTTTTTTAATACTAAGCAGTACAGTAGCTGCCCTTAATGGATCAAGTTACTCATTGAGCAAACAGAGAGAAACTATTAGAAAAAACATAGATTTTTATTAGAAAGAGATACAAAGTAAAATGTTTAAAGCAACTGGCAACTTAGATACAATAAAATACAATTACTGTGGTTTATGAGTGTAAATAATGAGACTCTGCTTGGTTTAGAATGCCAAAAGCATAATTATATACAATTATATATGTAACTGATTGCTTTATTTATTAATTGCACCTCTATAGTGTTTTTTATTTTGTCAATACTGTTGTATAATCTTGCAAAAAATATTACAATTTCGGTGCTGCACTGGGGAGCTGGCACATCATCACTGGAAAGCACTTTAGATGTGAGAAATGCATGATAAGGACATTCATCTTTTTTCTTCTGCTGAGATATTAGTATGGGAGGTATTTTCTGCAAAAAATAAAATGAAAATGATAAAAAGAAAATACAATCTCCACTTTGCCATTT
>JAODKF010000126.1:5726532-5751313 GCA_026779585.1 Mormyrus proboscirostris
TACAAAGCACAAACAACAGATTTGGAAGCCTACCATATTTGTTAGTGCTCAAGAAAGCAGGCACAGGGATCACATCCATATTGGTTGTGAATATTGTGAAAATAGAATATTTGGTATATGGCTAGCTAACACTGGTTATTTTAAGGTGTTCTCATAATTGGCAGAGAACATTCGTACCATAATGTGGAATGTTATTTCCACGTTTTACATTTTTGCCTTCTCTCCACATATAACTTGGACCGATGAAAATATTTGTGAAGGAAATGAACAAGGAAGGTGACAGTTTTCGTTATTTAAGACAGACGTTTCCAAGATTCAGTGATGCCATGATTAACGAGGGCATTTTCATTGCTCAGACACAAGCAGTTTGAAGATCTGTTAGCGGGCCCCATGAAAAATAGCTGGAAAGCATTTAAGGATGTTGCCTAGAATTTTCTTGGCAAATACGAAGCGCTACACTTCATTCAGCTGGTTGACAACCTTCTCGACTCATACAGAATCATGAAGTGCAACCTGTCACTCAAGATTCATTTCCTGCATTCACACTTGGACCTCTTCCACTCGTAACTTGGTGCAGTCAGTGATGAGCATTGCGGAGGAGCTTCACCAGGTCATTGCCACAATAGAAAAATGGTATCAGAAGCAACTGGACTCCATCAGTGCTGGCTGACTATTGTTGGACGCCGGAACAAGGAGCATCAGACACTCAGTAAATCAAAGGCACAACACTTTTATCCCTGTTGAACTTATGTCGTATATCTGAAATATTGTGATTGACAGTGTTACTTAAAAGTTAATTACATGTTTCTCAAAATTCCTACATGATACAGTCAAGCTCCAGTTGTGTTTTCCTTCACTTTGAAAGACCCAATCATGATCAAAAAAATTTCAGGAAGCATTTTTTTAGCCATTTGTCGTCCAGTTTAGTAATTGCAGTAGTGGGATTACATTCAGGAATACTGGACGTGTTTAACGTTTCTATACCATAATCATAACATTCAGTAAAGACTCCTAGAATTCAAAAATTCTTAATCTAACTGGAAGTAATCTCACTTAATATTTAAGGGAATAAAATTTAGATCAGAGGTCTTCAACTCCAGTCCTGGAGACCTACTGTCTACTACGTTTTCTATCCTACCTGACTTCTGATGAGTCACACCTGTGACATTCTTAGGTAAATACCAGGAACATGTGTGACAGATCAGAAGCCAGGTAGAATAGAGAACCTACCAGATAGTAACTCTCCAGGACCAGAATTGGTGACCGCTGTAGAGACAAACTTGTCCTAGCTACCCCCCAATGGACCTGGAATTAGAACTATTATCTGCATCAGGGGTTTCCAACTATGGCCCTGGGGTCTCCAACTGTGGTTCTGGTCAGTCACACATGCTCCTGGAATACACCTGAGAACAGGTGAGGCTCATCAGAAGCCAGGTAGGATAGAAAACCTACTGGACAGTAGCTTTCCAAAACCGAGAGAGTTTTAGAGTTTTAGAGGGTAGAGTTGGAGACCCTTGCTCTACTAGGTATACATCAGTTCTGGAGGGACTCAGGTGTAGCATATTAAGCCACTAAGGTTGGGGAGCCACTAAGTGACAAGACAGATTCGGTGAACAATGGCTTTGCTGTTGGCACCAGTTTTTAATCACAAATTGCTACTTTTAGACTTCAGGATGAAGAACAGAACAAACAATTTGCATAAAAAAATGAATTTGTACACAGATTTACAGACTGAAATAAAATCCGCAATAATTGGACCCAGATTTGTTTCATACACACACAACCGCATGACATTTGAAATTGTTTAGATTTTCATCACAGTAGTAATTACCATCAGTAGGAGAAGCTTTTTTGATGATTGTTTCCTGGAGAGTCAACAGTGAATGAGACACACTGGTCGACACACATAAAAAGCTAACGTGATCTGACCTTGACCTCCTTGTGGAGAGAGAACATCTCAAAGCAGAACAGGCTGTTTCAAACTTAATGGGCACAGAGCAATTCTCTGTGTATTTTTGACGAATGTGTTGTCCTGACATAAGCCGCATTAACTGCAAACTGGAAACTATATTTATACTAGCGTGAAAGATCAAAGGACAAAGTGTGAACTGTGATCGCAAAAGTGTCCTTCCATGAAGATGGGGTGTGAATATGGGGCAGAGAAGAAGAGTCTGTTTGGCTGACATTTTAACAAATTTGCAAAAAATATAAAGAAACAACCTGGATGTGTGTGAACTGTTGCTAACCTTGTCATGCTCGATTTAGCTTCAGACCGTCTATGTTTTGAGTGCCCATGTAGTTTTCTTCTCTGTTGTCTAGGGAGTGTGATGACAATTTTTGCAAAAGTTGCATGAGTGCCAACAAATTGTGAAACAAATAAACAAGCTTGACATTGGATGCTCTGGATTCACGTTTAACAGTTTAAATGTTTCTTGCCAAGAGGACAAATAAACTGAAATCACACATATGCTTACCGTGGTTTTACTGCCAGAAATTAAACTGGCACAGGAACCCAATGGTGCTTGATAGATTTCGTTATAATTAATGAGTAAACAGTATTGTTTCAGGGTTATAATAGGAGGCAAAAGGTTGGGTGAGGGTTTTTTGCAAGGTTTCACCCCAGACAAACATCAGTACCACAAAGGTGTGCAGTCCTGGAAGTATGAACTTCTTGTTGGGGCCTTTTAGATCTTCCTGTTGCCCAGAAAAGCCAGTGGTTTTCCTTCCACTCCCTTCAAACAAAACAAACAAATGAACAAACAAACAAACAAACTTGTGCTGCATTGGATGTTTGGAGAAAGAATGTGGACAAAAATTTATGAACAAAATGGCAGGTCACATGCATGTGTACCACGATGTGACCCATCAGCCCGTGCAGATAGCAAAACTCAGGAGAAACATACAGTATCAAGGCGCGTTGTCTCATTTCAGCATAGCGCTGTCATTGCATTTCTGCTGGGTAATTTAATCATGACCTTATTAGTCAAACTTGGTGGCAGGTAAACAGATGTGGAATTGGTTGCTATCCTGGGTTTGTTGACCAGTTAAATGATCTTGTAAAAATGCTATAAAACTACTTACAATCTTGATGTCCGTGGCTTGTCTCTGATCTATTTCTGGACAGAAATAGAGTAATGGACAGATACAATGTAGTTACTGGTTAATATTTAACATGAAAATGGATGGCTGCAGTGTGCATGCAAATGCAAACTTGCAAAGAGCCCAGATGCTATTTTTTTGCCCCAGCGAGGAGGGAGGAGGACTTTGATTGGGTTGGAGAGAACAGATGCTGCCTCTAATCGATCTAAAATAAATCCATTAACCACCACCCTCTTCCTGAGCTGAAGTATTTATTGTTACATGTTATAAATTCAAACTAGTCCCCTTTATCCACATTTGGCTGTTTGTCTCTAACTTAATCCTGCCAAAATTCCAATGTGGATGTCATTTTAGCTGAGAGGCTTTAAAAATTCTATAATTCTGCTATATAATCATGAATCTTATGTGGTTTATTATTAATCAAACAAAAAAAATGGATAAAAGCAGTTTATCTGTGGCTGAGTACACAGAATTATATTATAGTTCATGAAATATATAAAAACAAAAACAAAGTCAAGCTTTAGCTAGCTGATCCCTCTGGAACGTGCATGTCTAAACATGGAGATTTTGGCCTCTAAGATACTGAGGAAAAATGTGGGGAATCTAAGCCTTCCTGTTTGTAAAAGCTTCTGATTCTTTTGTCTACCTCTCAGTAGCTTTTTTCAGTCCTACTGAGCATATTAAACAACAGCACAGAGGCAGCCAGTTTGAAGTCATCCTTCTATCACACCAGCCTCCCAGATTCAGTTAAAGTTTCCTGTTATAAAAGGGTGTCATTAGGCTATGTGGGTCCCTCCATTTCTTTATAAATGCATATTCACATAATCCAGTGACATCAATCTCCAGTGACTTCAAACAGCATCACCCACAATTGATAGAAAACTGCTGAATCTGCCACTGCAGACTCAGTGTTGTGTCATTGGTAAAAGTACAGTAGAACCTTAGAACTCGAACGCCTCTTACCTCAACCAGCTCGGACATTCAACGAGTCTATTGAAGTTTTTTTCGCTTGTACCTCGTCCTGAATCTTGGAACTTGACCATTCCTGCTAAAAATTGTACAGATCGAGACTCGTTCAGCTCTACCAATCTCGAACGGTTTAGTCAATAAAAATCTAGACGCAACTTGACCAAAAACTTGGAACACCACAAAACAAAACAGAGCTGCTAAAACTTGTACAGATTGAGAAGCGTTTCTGATGGGCTGACACAAAGGCACCTTGCGGTGCCTCTCGACCAAGTTTGACGTGCAAAAGCTGTGTTCCTGTGTTCGGTGTGAATTTTTTGTACTTTATCTACAGTACACTTAGTGATACAGTAGTCATGGTCCCTAAGAAAGTGAGCAGTGATAGCAGCAAACCAAAGAGGAAAGGGGTGAGAGTAACTGCAGAACTTATAGTGAAACTTGAAGGTGGTGCACGTGTCTTTAATCTTGTTTTATATTGATTGTCAATGCTTTTTATCATTAGTTAGGTAGATATGTTTAAATAGGCAGTCATTTGGGGGTCTGGAATGGATTAAATTCCTTTACATTATTTCTTATGGGAAAATTGACTTTGACAAAATCGCAACCCAACCAGCCTTCTGCAACTAATTAAGTTAAACATTTGTGATCAAATGTATCACTGTACGTTACCACTAGCTCTAATGGTGGACAATGTTTTAGCTCACTAGTTAGTATTGACGGTCCACATCTTCAGCATTGTGTGTGATTCCCCTGATTCCTTGTGTGTGGAATTTATAAATTCTGCCTCTATCTGTGAGTCTTCATTACCCGTCATAAGTTGTAGTGGAAGGTGGAAGAAGAGGTAACAGCAATTATTCATGGTAATTGTGAATTGGAGTTAAGGCATCATTGCTGTCAAAGAGACATGATAAGTCATGGTTCTGCTCCTTAGTACCACTAAAGAAAGCTATACACAGATGTACCGACTCATTTGCTCTTTCGATATGGTGGTTGACTGTAGACCCCTTTGTACGCCTATGCTATTATAAGCGGGTCACCTAGACAGACACCCAAGCACGAGCCTTGTTCTAACTTAGGTGACATTTTGTTTTCGTCTGTCCAAACATATTTTTCCGAGTGGGAGGGAAGCAGAGGAAAATGTCCTACCTGCCGTTCAAGTCAGGACATATCACGAGGGAGTGTCATCCAAAATTAACGAGAGTGGCCTGGTGGAGTCCCCCCCTATGCTTCCCCCCGTGTTTCTGCAGATCCAGGTTGCTAAAATTGCTAGAGATTGGGCCAGCCTCAGATACTGTCTGTCTATGCTTGGCTGAGCATTACAAGACCGGCAGGATACCTGGAAACACCTGGAAGCCAGCCAATGGCATCATTTAGCCGAGCAAAACTCACAACGATCTGAGAAGCCTGGCCAAACTCATTGAAAAGCCACCCTTCTCAGTGACATGTGAGCACTTTGGCTCACCTTGTTCCATGTGCTCAGTTCATGTTTACTTAGGACTAAAGTTAGAAAATGCTACGTTGGGCTGTCATTTCAGTTCTCTCCTGGAGGACCCTTGAACAGGACACCTAATCCCTAAGTTGCTCTGGACAGAAGTGTTTGCTAGGTATCTGAAAAGTACTCTTTAAAAATGTGTTTTAAAGAGCCCAGCACACATGAGGAGTTTGAACATTATAGGTCTAACTGTTTGCATTGCTGTGAAGGCTGCAAGTTTTTCTCTAAAGTAAGAACCTTGCAGGCCTAATTAAAGTCCTCTCACTGAGTACATAGCTAAAGGACAATGTATCCATTTCAAATTAAAAGCCCCCTTCATCTCCAGCAGTTTGAAAAGTTCCTTTGAAAGGGTAAATATCCATTAGTGATGATGTGATGGGAAAGTGGGCCGTACACCTCTGCTTCCTGGCAGCAGAAGCAGAACTTCTCTAGAATTTAATTTTGTTTTTGTTTTAGTTATTTTTTTGGCTGTCAACTGAGACGTACTTCTCCGAAGAGCAATTCAGGCCAAATTCCAGACCTTTAGTCGCTGGAGAGCAGGTCCTAAAAATATCACCCCATGCTGATGGGTAAAATGCAACAATGGCAGAAAATATTGTTAATAGAAAACACATGTACTGTAGGACGATGCACTGGGTGATTTATGCTGCTGGGGGCATTTTCTCAAGGTCTTCAGAGTTCATTCAGACCTGTGGCAAATTCTGTGGATTTAGAAATTCGTGCCAAAATCTTCTCACAATGGATTCGCCTGTGTTACGTTGTGTCTTTGCATGAGGGTGCTGGCAATGGACAGAACAGCCGCAGTGTAGCAATATGCACACTCTTCAATATCTGTCACATGAATTCAGCTAATAAACAAGAGATAAAGCCAGGGCTGGCCCAACCCTTTTCAGGGCCCAAAGCAAAATTTGATTAACCTAGATGTCATTTATCATTTCCCTTCCTATTCTGACATGTTGAGTTTGCTTATATCTTGCACCGGCCCTGGATAAAACTATTTCTTCCAATTACCTTTCTAACTGTTAAGTAATTACTAAGGTCCATCCTTAGCAATTAAGAGGTTACATCGATAGCTCTTAAGTTTAAGTTCCTGAGCAGAAATTAACTATGTTGCAAGTTGGGCCCATTTGCCGGGGAACCGCCAAGGACAGCAGTGCATTTTTCAGCTGCGCAGGGAGGGGACACCATCTTAATTATCTGCTGTTCTGGACAAACACAGAGGCCCTTCGAAGGGGGGACTGTATCTCGAGGCCAGGAGGACCGGCGGGAGCGGAAGGTTCGGCAGCATGGATGAAAGGGAGGAATTCATCTGTGACAACAGGCTCAGCCGAGTGCATTCAGAAAGGGCTGGAATGAAAACACCACCTCAGACTGAATAAGCCTTCAGATCTTATCTACCTTTTGCACTGAAAGCCATTTAATTGTTTCTGTACCGAATGATAAGCTGGGGTGTATAGCTTACGAATAAGGCAGTTTATTTTACCTGCCAAAAGATCCCAGTAATATGCAGTTATTTTATATTAATAGTTTTTCTTATTATTGTTCTTTAATATTTTTAGATATCAATTTGCAGTCTTGATATTTTAAGCCCATTTTCCAAAATCACCAAAGGTATTCATTCTCATACCATCACAGCATAAGCATAAACAGTCATAAACAGTTCATGAGATATGAGAAATGTTCTGATGCTTTTCCCTCAAACTTCTTCAAGGGCAGAAAGTCTCCAGATTTTCTGACCACTCTGACTCTCTTGTGACCCTTGGTGACCTGTTGGCATAATGACATCTATCAGGGCAAAGTCTATAGTCTGATTGCCCCTTGCAGGGCTAGCCCCGCGTGTTCCGGCGAGATCCTGTCCAGCCCCCTAGAGCAGCAGGAAACAAATTTTGTCAGTGAATTTACATTAAAAACATTTAGCGTCTGTTTTACAAGAAAAGTGAAGAAAAGTATTAAAACTAGTGTAAGTAACTGTAATGTAAAGAATGCAACCAGAGGTATTTCTTTTGGGTCCAGATCCCTTCTTATGTATTTTAAAAATTATTTAAACTGAGGATAGATAAAAATAATCCAGTGATGAAAAAAAGCTCTGCAATCAAAATTCAATGAATGCAAAATGCTGGCTTTATTTTTAGCCAGGGTCCAGTAATTTGTGTTTTTTTTAATGAAAGGCATTAATAAATATGAGAAATTATAGAAGCTGGGAGAAATACAGCATTCATGCGACCCTCCCCCCCCCATACTCTGCAATCAAAATGCATCTTCGAATTGATCAAGCAAATTGTAGGTTGGTAATGTTTTTACAGCAGCTCAAATTAAGATAAGATTGCCAAAATGATAACTACTGTTTGATTTATAAGGATTCAAGAATTCAAAAGCTTTGGTGTCTTTTGTGCAAGTACAATGCAAGACTTGATTGTATGCCTCCCCTCAGAGTTAAACGACGATAAATAAACATTGATAAATAAACAATGATTATGTTCCTTCTGTGTTGTGAAAGTTTCCCGCTGAGGTTGAAAAACAAGCAGCTGAACTCAAAATCCATCGTGTGTGTGTGCGCGCGTGTGTGTGTTTGCATGCACTTCTGTGTGCGTTTCTATCATTAGTACATCGTGAGGACCAGATTTCCCCACAATGTGATAAAAACTACAACTCCTTACATTCTTTTGCTCTCCACAAAGATAACCTACTGGGAATGCAATCAAAAAACTAAAAATGTCAAAAGTCGAGTATTTTGTTTGGCTAGTTATGGCTATTGTTACCGTTGGGTAGGATCAAGGTTATCGTAGTTGGGATTAGGGTTATACCCATAGAAATGGAGAGTCCCCACAAAGATATGGATAAGTGGACTGTGTGTGTGTGTGCGTGTGTGTGTGTGTGTGTGTGCCCTGCAATGGACTGGCATCACATCCATTCCGTAGTACCTTTGTCTTGTTCACTTAGAATAAGCTCCAGGACCTCGGTGACCCCAGGAGAAGCAGTTCTGGATGAATGGATGGATGAATGGATGGATGAATGGATGGATGAATGGATGGATGAATGGATGGATGGATGAATTTCAGTTGGCCTGGGACAAGCAAGTCATCGGATCACGTAAAGGAAACCATATTAGTTATTGAATATTAACCATATTGGAATATTGGTTCCAAATTAGTTAAGAATGCTGAAGTCAGGGGTAAAGAGATGAGAGGCTCAATCTGCTGCGGTGTTAGCATTCCTGCGTCCATGTGCTTTATTTTACTGAAAAGAATGGAGAAATAACACTGTGGTTTTGAAGGATGCCACAAGAACAAAATCCCCCCAACCCCCACAGAGATGCAGGCATGAGTCCCTTGGATGAGCGGAAATATACACTCCAGGAATGACCTTGGAGGATGTTAGTCAGAGGACCTGCTTAGCCATTTTTAATAATATAATATGACGCTATAAACAATCATAATCAAAATAAGCAGAAAGCAATTTATTATTATTTTTTTGTTCCAGTAAGAAGCACCATCACACAACGGCTTTTTATGATGTTGGGAACAGTTTCTCCAGTGTATTCTATCTCTTCATTGCCAGGAAAACCTGCCTCCTCTACACAGAATTATGAAATAATCTGATTTTCTTATCCAAGGGTTCTGACATGGGAGCTCTGAAGCGATCCGTGTCCAGTCTCTCTCGGGCCTCCAAGCGTGGTTTTAATGTGGCAGTATCCCGTGGTTCTGACACCCTCACGTGATTCCTAGTGCCTCGTGGGAGTGTTGCTTTCCACTTCCTGTAAGCAGGAATTTTGTTAATGGAATTAATCACCCACAGAACCCTGGTGAGAGGCTGTCGCTCCCCCCAAGTCCGTCAGTGTCCTAGTATGTGAGTGTGTGTCCTGTGATCGACTGGTATCCTACAGTATCTATGGTGTGATGTGTCCTGAGCTTCTTGGGACAGTCTGAACTGGATAAGCTGTTATGTATACATTTATGGATGGATGGATGGTTCAATCAAACGATTGATCTATTACAGCAAACACTTTGCAGTTTCCTATTCATTTTGAATGAGTGAGTTTATCTAGTGCTTTTCAAGGCACCCAAAGCACTTTTCAGAACTCACATGGAACCACTTTTACCACCACCACTGTGTAACACCCACCTAGATGATTCTAGCCAGGAAACTGGGGTACCACCCCTACTCTTTCGAAAGATTTTGACCTATCAGATGTTTGCAGAAACAACATTGTCAGATCTGCTGTCTGTTTGTTATCTCCAGCAGAAAGATTTGTGGGCTAACAGCTAATAGTGTGGAAATTAGTGGCCATGTTTTTCCACAAAACTTGAGTTGCCCAATAAAAGAGCTGCATGTGTACATCTTGATTGTCAGTTTGATTCAGTGCAGACACACCCTTTCCCAGCATAATGACTTCTCATGGATTGCAAGTCTATTTCATATGTCTTTATCTATGTTCCCTTATCTTGTACACAAGGCAAAGAATAGGTCTGCATAATATCCAAAGGCTTTTGTCTTTCTCATTGTTTACTTCTTCCCTATGCCTTTCCTCGGAAAAGTTTGCCCCCAGGGGAAGAAAAATGCACAACAGATATTCAGTCACTTTCATTACATGCTTTCAGAATGTGGTCTGCCTGACTTGTTATTACACAAATACTCTTCCGCAACTTTGGACGTAAATTCAGCAAGAGAACTACGAAAAGTCCATTGCGATGGGTTTTCAGCTGGATACTTGTGCCTTCACTCTGATTTTTGGATGTGCAATGAAAGGGGATGTTTTAACATGAAAAGGACCATGAATAAATTTACATTTGCACAAGCCTTTTAAACTGCCTTTATTTGGGATCTGCTGTTCATATGTGTTTTTATGGATAGTGCTGAGATGATCTGGGCTCACACCACAGTTGAAAAATACTTCACGTTGGCTCAGGAGGGAACCACAAGCAGCCACTTGAACATCAATATTTATGTTGCGTTTCAAGCAGCACTTACAGTATGTGAAGCCCAGGCAGCCTCCTGTCCTAAAAGCTACACGCTCGTTCTTTGTTGACTTCTCAGGCCTTGACTTCAAGGGTCAAGTTGAAGGCGTTTATTCTGCTGGCCAAAAACTGTGTTTTCAATTAATCAGCTAGTGCTTTCATGCAGGTTCGTTTAGATCTTGAAGAGCTCAAGCAGTGGTATATGTTGTGCAGTCACAAGCAGACGTTAACGCCTGATTTAATCATTCTTACACTGTACAGTACTTCATTCACTGCGAAAGATCTTTTTTTGGGTTGTCATTATTTTATGCTACAGTTATGAGATGAACCAGAAAATATGTTTTTTGTTTTCTATGCCTTGGAAATGATGTCAAAGTTAAAATTTAATAAACATATGTCTCTCTGTTTTCCTTGATATATCTATATGCTGGTTCAAGCCTCAGGTGAAGTCCTATTGTTCCCTCAACCCAAGTTATCAGACCTGAGTGTCCTCATCAAAAGCCAGTTATGGCGATTGTAAGCTGCTTTGGATATTTACTGTATGAGTACAGGAATCTCTGAGTTAAAAGTAATGTTTTCTTATTTAATCCCCTTATTTGTATTGAGTCACTTTAAAAAATACAAACGAAGAAATGTAATTCATTTGTTTGGTGAGGTTCAGGCCCTCAACTGACTAATTTGCCTGTGGCCCCTATTTACATGTGAATAGCTTTAGGCATGAAATAATGAAACGTATAGACCAAAGCAGGAAAGGGCATCAACACAATGTGTAGTGAATTCCCAGCAACACCAAAGACAGACACTACACCCAGTGCAGTAGACACACTGGGGAAAATTATGCTAGAGTCATATGAATACAATGAAGCCTTATAATTAGCCTTTGCAGAGGTGGTAATGCATTCAGTGCATAATTGCTTTAATTACATTATTTTAAATCAATAGGGTTGGTTGAGCATTTGTAAAAAACAGACACTATTCTGAGTATTATTGCTGAGCATTAGTGCTGCTTTTTCTAATATGAATTGTTTGAACGTAATGGAATAAAAGTTAAATCTCACCTCACCCAATCTTTGTTTATGCTTTATACTTATTTAATGCACTTTAAACTTTAAAAAGTAGTTTTTCTCATCCATAGGAACCCGATTGTCTCATTCCCAAAACGTGTGACATCATCACATCCATCAACATGAGCTGCTTGCTGCAGAGTGCCCCCTGTTGACAGTAATTTAACGATCTTATCATTCAGAGAAAGATTCTGCCTGACAGGAGGAAAGCTAACAAAGGCAATACTGTGGAGGGCAAAACAAATACCCTTTACAACGTGACTGCTTTGTTAGAAGGTAACTCAAAACAAACACGTGTTTTTACCGAGCTGCTAAATTTAGACGAGGTTCAATCGATTCGCCCTGTTTGTCGTAAACCTTCCTAAGAATAGTCAGCTGGTTGTTCATTTACATGCACCAGTGTGGATGTGTCTGTATTGCCCTTTAAGCCTCTGTTCCACCTGTTAACTTTCAGCCTTTGAAAACGTACAATTGAAAGCAAATCTGGGCCCTTGATTCGTAGGCGTGCACACAGATTCACGTAGGCACGACTCACTCAGACGTACACCGGAGAGGATGCCTCTCAGTCTTTCCATGCTTCGTCCGTCAGCTTTTTATAGAGTCAATATTAGAAGTTCCCTCCATCCGTCTGCTGCCATGCCCTGTGCTGTTTGTGGAATTAAGATCTCCCTCTTAGCGAGACCCCAGCTGACATCCTGTCTGTGGTGATTAGCCCTGAATCTGGCCACTCCCCCCACCAAACCCGATAAATTTACAGCAGCCATGCAAAGGTTAGAGAGTATTTCCTGTAGCACCAATCCAGAAATATTCCATCTTGCTCCTTTTTGTACAACCCTCCCGCCCTGTTAATCTCTCCCCCCCATACTCTGTGAAATGGCTGTTTCCAGAACCTGCATTAAGTCCTCCCAGTTCACAATAAAGAAAAAAAGATATCATTTTTTAAAAAGAGATATCAGCCATTTTGAGGTCCTACCCCCGAAGCACACCCTTGTGCACCAGAGAGAGGAGTCTTGTTCGTGGTGACTGGCACCCAGAAAGTTGGGGGACTATCACAGTGAGGTGACGGGGGAGACCAAAGAGCATAGGGGCTATTTCCAGCTGCTTTCATCCCACACCCCAGTCACACTGGGAAAAAAACACTCAGCACTTCATTAAGGGCGAGAAAGCAAGTCGAATTATAGCCAATCATTAGCGTGGGACTTCAACCAGCAATGCAATCGACCACAGATCCTTGGTGAATAAGAATACTGGATTCAGTGCAGCGTGGCTGGAATAGGAGAACCAGTGACAAGTGCAGGGACCACCCCAAGATCCAGGCTCTTTATGGTCCATATGGTGGACTGATCGTGAGCTTTCCCTGGTCAATGAAGAGGGGTCCTGCAAACGGAGACACACATACCAGATTTTAAACGTAGATGGTTATCTGGGAAGGTCAGAAGGTATCTTCTGGTTAAGTCCATCGCAGCCTTCATGCTGCCAGGTCAAATGGCTGAAAAAGTATGAGCATGGCTGGTCAGAATGAAAGAGGTGATATAAACCAGGATGACCGCCTGAAAAGTTCAAATTATACATATTAACAACCACCCCCCCAAATGGGCCTTCTATATTCAAAAGAGCCACAAGGCCGCTCTGTGGCCTCTTGACGTCAGTTCTTTATTTACAGCTGGACAAACTGCGGGAGGGAACGGGGAGATGACAGGGCCATGGCGGCACATCCGGATGAAGCGTCTTTCAGTGATGAGGGCGTTTGATTAAAACACCCATGTCTGGGTAATATGAGCCAGTGGTTTATGTCAGAACATTCCAGAATTAATGCCGTGATTGATATCAGGAAAATTCAATTTCAGTTACAGTTCCCAATGGTTTTACTTGTATATTTTGTCAATACTATCTTTTATTAAAATAATAATAATAACAATAATAATAATAATAATAATAATAATAATAATAATAAAATAATAATAATAAATAATAATAATAATAGATATGAATCAAAGATACATTGGATATAAAGAACATCTTTGAAAATGAAATAATTGGAAGGATGATGAAAGAAAGATGAAGTCAAAGAACTGGAGGTATTCATGCAAAACTTCAAATTACTGCCACAACTGTGGATTTTAATGGGGGAGAGGGGGGACGTAGAGAGGGGCCTTTATGCACGATGGAATGCTTACAGAACACACGTGGGTGACATGCTCACCATTTCCCTGACACAGGGACGTTAAGCCAGTCAGCTGTTCACACAGGAGGCAAAGCATGTTTGGAATGTTGCGGCTTCGACTACGGATGGGCATTGCTGGGAGACGGAATGACCTATCAGAGCTCCCCCTGAAATCAGTATGACAAAAAACAACACAGACACCCCTCCAGGACTGAGAAAACCAGAGTCTGACAGTGGTACTACCACCCGGGTTATGTCCAGTGGCGATGAAACATATAAAGCCAGAGTGTCATGCACTAAGAACTGCCAGAGGAGGTTAAAATCAGCATGTGGCTGATGGAGGAGAAAAGGGAGGGAGAGAGAGAAAGAGGAACAGGAAGAGAGCCAAAGTAATTTCCTGGGGATCGGGACCGTCGGAGACAGTAACAACAGATTGTGTCCCTGCTCTATAATTATACAAGAGACTGAGTCAGGCACAGGCTGCTGACAAGCAGCCCAGTCAACAGGAAATCGGACAAAAAAATAAGGGCAGCTCTGTGTGAGGGTTTGGCAAGGTGTGCAGGGGAAGCAGAGCTGAGAAGGGAGCGGCCGGATGCGAGACGGAGACGGGTTCGAGATGCACGGAAGCCAGGCACAAGTACCTTGTTTGGTTCCGTGGTGAAATGCTTAAGCAGTATGCACTCCTATTCCAGGGGTCTGCATTTAAATCTGAGTGGAATTTAGGAGGTCTGCTTTCTGGAATTTCAATGAAGTCAGTACTAATAATGGCATTGTTTGATGGGAACATCCGTCTTTCTTCATGGGGCTTCCTGGAGCCTAGCACAAGACAGGGGAGCACCCAAATGTTCCAAAGTACAACGGGCTTTAACTGGTATATGTGGAAGTAATTCTCAAAGACTTAACTGTCAATGGTATATGTTTCATAAGCAACAGCAGTTTTCCAACTGGAAGAGCCAGTGGCCTTCAATGACTGGCCCAGGGCTTTCACAGCAAAACGCATTGTTTACCAGTATATTTTAAATACCGCAATGTTAAGCAAGCAACAGAACACGATGCATCAACTTGATGGGAGAAAGGAGAAAATGTGCCCTCAGGGTTAAAGGAAACATGTGCAGGTAACATCAGACATCAACAAGACGAAGCCTGGCAGAGCACTCTGGAAGACTGCTAGCTTATACCTGCATACATTTGCATAAAAACGATCAGATATGCATGACCTGTACAAGGAAATGGCGCTTGCATTCAAGTCAATGGTGCTTTTAAGTCTCTCCGAATGGATTCTTTGATTCATGGTGTTATACAGTATCAAAGGTGGTGGCTGGGGGACGGAGGAGCGGCTCGCAGTGGGCCCTGCCGACTGACGATAACAGGATGTCATTGGAGATTTCTAGAGAGTCCTGTCACAGAAAATGTCATTAATGTCATCGCCAGTCTTTGCAAGTACTGTCGCTGAGCAATGGTCAGGCATTTTCCATAATATGCTGAAATTATGTAGCCAGACTGGACATAAATTCCTTAGGATTTGCTGGCTTTGGAATTCCGTATTCCCAAGGCTTCATTAAAGCCATTTTCAGTAGAAATGTGGATGAATTAATGCTATTTAATACAGGATGAAAAAACACTGGGAAGAGATCGTCCAGTTACGTGGAATTCAGAAATTCGCAGATGTGAGAAAATGATTATATATATATATATATATATATATGTATGTATGTATGTGTGTGTCTGTGTGTATGTGAATATATGTGTGTATATTTAAATGTAGCTCATTTGTAAGAACATATTTTGTAATGTATTATGTGTCAAATTGCCATTTAAGTCAAATGATGCATGTAGAAAGGGTGCCAGAGACAGCTTAACTGACTGCACAGCCAGAGAGAGCTGAGATCGCTTCTATGTGAAACAGGCCAAGGCACTGCAGTGTGCCGTACCATCCACTGGGAGGCACTAATACGCTGCTGCGAATGTACCCAACCACCTCCCGCATCTGTGTCCTGCTCTCCTGAGGGATGTTAGTTAATGTTTGTCTTATTAAAGTCAGGACACTTGACTTGGCTAGAGGTGAATAAAAATAACAGATTAATCCCCCCCCTTTAAAAACACACGGAGCAGAGTAGTGTGACGAGGCAGAAGTCACACGTGCATTGCACACTAATCAAAATAAAAAATACAGAGTGCCTTGTGAGGAGTCAATTTTCAAAGAGCGTGTGAGTGACGATAACCAGGGCTGAGAGGGTGAGAGAAAAATACGCCGAAAACACAATCGCTCCTTCTGGGACTGCCAGCCTCAGTTAAATTATAATAAATGAAGGCAAAGTCTGTACTGGGACTTTAAGGAACAACTGCAGAAGCAACAGACCTGAGCGCATGTTAATGTCCACTGCATTACCTGCTGCTGCCGGATGATTTTAAGTAAGGGGACCGATGACTAATGGAACTTCTGGCTTGATGTCAGCTTCTGAAAACCCATATGAAGAAGGAACAGACATGGGCCGATGCCCCCAGTGAGGCCCACAGCAGGAAGGCTCAGATGCAGATCAGACCCCCTGTTCCTACGAGGAACTGATCGTGATCTCTCTTAGTTCCAAGGAACGCCCCAGCAACAGAGATGATCTGGCATGGGGATGCATGGTGGATCTGAAAGACCAGATGATAATGAGGACCAGTGGTTGATAAAGCTCGATTTGGAGACTGACACTGACTGGGTGCCTGCTAAAAAATTAAATATCAGAGACAATTAGTCATGGTATAGAAAGGCAGAACAAATTCTGGCATCTATGGGAGTAGGCAAATGGTTCACTAGCATAGCTGCTGTTTGACCTTACAAAATATGTGTTGTGCCACCCAGGGTTCCGATCTCACCCCCCACAAAGAGGTGTGAGGCAACTATGAAAACTTGCAGGGGCAAATTCAGGAGTGAGTCATGAGAAGCTCCCCTGTCTTGAAAATGCCTCAGTTTGGAAACGCATGGGAATACACTTAACCTGCCTGAGATGAAGACTGTTACAGATTAAGCTAGTGGGTTGTGCTGTCCTTTTATGGGAGCCAATCAGGCCTACCGCTGGGTTTGAAAAATGTGTCCCTAGATGTGCCTCACTCATGGGGGGGCTTAATCGCATAATCATTGACCTGTTTAGATTGATCACTTCTTAACAACCAAAAAATCCACCCATCAACATAGGCTGATATTACAGGAATCTCTATCGCACAGGCCTGAAATGAATTTGAAGTTGCATGTACTGCAGATGTACTGTTCACATGTAAAATCAAGCACAGCCAGCTGACGTATCGCTCTCACAGAGCGCAGGCAGTCAGTGCTGCTTGAGCAATTATGCATGAGGGCCTTGCTCAAGGGCCCAGCGGTGATATGAGTACTCTGTCAGCTGCGAGATTTGAAGGCCATGACATTCTGGACACAAGTATACATCCCTTAAAGCTGTAGACGTAGATGTAGGCAAACAGACACAAATGAGGGGGCATATAAATGTCATGCTTCTCATCCATGATATTATGCTGTAATAACTGAGTTATTACAATGACGTGCACCATTGAATGAGCTCCATAAACAAACATAGTGAGAGCCCAGCAATTTGGCAACGTCCTGCACTATTCCCAGGTGTGTTGCAAAAGGTTGAGCCGTATGGTACAAACCGCTTCACCTGTGTGATGCACATAGTTCCCTGCAGGTCAGGAACAAGAGAGAATGCACACAGAGAGAGCTTTTTTTTTGTGTGGAACATCAGCAGATTTTCTTCACGATAACTGCACGGTGAAAAAGTGTTACTGAATATTCAACGCAAGAAGGATCAACTATTTTGTAATCTTTTGTGATATTTAATGTTTTTATATCTAGAGTTTGGAATTCTAGCATGACAGCATAGTTAATATGTAAAATAAGGGGTTTAGATGATTCAGCGCATTATTTGTGAGTAATACTAAAATATTAGGCTAGATTTAAAATTAGATAAAATTAACACGCCCTGCTTCCACTCTCTCTCTCCAGTGTGGCTCCTGTTACATTTTTGTCTTGCCTCTTGTTTCAGCCCTCGTGTGCCTCACTCCAGCTGCCTCTCATTTGCTCCCTCGTCAGTGATGTATAAAGTGGCTTCCTGTCTTGAGCTCCCAAATCTGGTCATTAATGTTGCCCTTGTGTGTGCTCCAGTGCTTCCCTTCTTGCAAGTGTTCTTTTTTGTTTGACCCCATATTGTCCACTTTGGTTTGCCCTGTTCCATTCCTTGAATACCCCCACCCCCTTTTTTTTTGTCCTCACGCTTACTCCTGCCTCCTTTGTTTCCGTGTCATGACAGAAACAAAGAGCAAAATCTAATCTGCTTGAAAGAAACAGTAAAAACATTAATTTAAACATATTTAGTTGTAGATCCTCAATGGTATCTATTTTTACCCATGTGCCGTGCAGTGAACTTTGAACTCTGTATTGGTTATCTGATTGGCTGGAAGCCCAGAGGCCTTTCCCTAGCCTCTCAGAGTCTTGCAACTCCTATTGGCTCAGTACCTATATGTCCTAGGGCCAGAGCTTTACCAGGTCAATTGGGAGAAGGCCAGTCTAGGTCTTCAGTCATATCTAAAGAAAAAAAGACTATGGCCACATGACCAAGAATGCCAGGAAATGGCCGGCTGCTAGGTCACGTCTTTTAAGCAGGTTAGCAGAAGATGGCCAGGAGGTCACTCGGTCAGGTTGTCGCCCAGATTTCTGAGGGACAGAAAAATAATAACAGAATGAAGTCATCAGGAAGTGTGACATTCAGAATGTAGGAAAATGAGCCTCGTGACACTCTTTATTGATGTGGAATCGACTTGGAAGTTTTTCTGGAGTACTGTGCTGTGGAGGTTGGCAATTGCAAACTGGAGACGTCAGTAATTTATTGTAGATAGCAGCATTCAGAAATGACTGTTGTGTAACACAGCTGAGAAGCTGCTAAAATGGTCATTACAATCTGCTCCGAGATTAAGTGACTTAAGACAGAAATAATTACTTTTCAGTGGAAAATTGTGCCAGTTGTAAGAAAAGAACTGAGGCAGAAGGTTTAGTCAATGAAAGAATGAATGAAAGCTCAGAGCATTTCAGGTGCTCTAAATGAGCAGCTCCTCAGTGGGTCATGGGGGGTCCATTAGCTAATTCAAACTACATGTATATTCTAGAGATATCATTAATACCAGGTAACAGGCACTGCTTAAAATTTAGCCCAGTCACGATATACCTTTAATATGTAAGAATTAATTAAGAAAAATTATAATGAGCAGTAACAAAGAATTATTATCACTGGCAGGGGTGATTTCAGGGATAAAATTATTGTTGGGGCCCCACCTACAGCATAAAATGCTGCTGTAACAACCAGAAAAAAGATGGACCCCCCTCCCCCCCTACAACTTGGGGCCCTGGGTTATATAGCCCAGAATAGCCTGCGCATAAGTCCACCCCTGATTACTGTTTAATGTCAAAGTCATTGAGTCATTAAGAAACTGGTTTGATTGTTTTTGTCTCAGATGGGAAAAGAGGAATCCCAGTACTGACTTCACAATCCTGAACGTCAGGTACCATATGTTACATACATGGACAAACACAGATGCACATAATCTGTTAATGGCAGCCATGTTTCATCAGCTGTAGCCATTTATTGAAAGAATCCTTGTGTGCTCCTTGTTCCTTGAGCATTCCATTTTTGGGTCATGAGGGAGTTGTTATGAAACCAATATTGAACTTGCCCAGAAGGACGCTCTCGATGCCCCAGGCACCGTGCCCGTGGAGACGTCCCGAACAGTGTGCCTATAATTAGAAAGCTTATTAGCCAGATAAAAATGTAACATGGGGGGTTGGCACATGTTGGTGGTGGATTTCAGTTTTGGAAATGTCATGGAAGAGACAGCCCTTATGTAACGGGGTCATTTTGTTCCAGGGAACAAAATTCATCAGAAAATGCAATAAGGCTTTCGTTGAAGAACATGATCTCAGCTGGCAAAGGCCGTAAAATATTTGGAATGGAATTAATTGGAAAAGTGTCTTTCCTGACCAAAATGAAAATAATACTAAAAATATGATTTTTTCCAGTATAGGGAACCAGGCTGGGATACACCTGAAATGGGATGACAGTCCATCGCAGGACACATACATCTGGGCTATATACAGTAGAGACAGAGCATACAAACTCCATAGACAGAGGGCAGAGGTTCAGTCTTACAGATCAGAATGCTATACTCTCAATTAACCAGTCCAGGTTTATTTAATATTCAAGCTGTTAATTTTCAGAAAAAATTCCAGAGGGAATCAAGGAGCAGAAAAAATGTAATTGGCCATTACGGGAAAAGTTGAAAATGATTTCTTTTTAAAGAAGGCCATTGAGAAAATCCTGGAATGTAATATGTATAAATTCTAAATTAGAAATGTATGAGGGCATTCAGCCGTGATTTGCCTGGGGTTACGTTAGCTTAGGTTAATTTATGGATTTGCCTATTGAAGTTTTGTGATGTTAAACGTATGCATCCCAAAATCAAGAACGCTTCCCGTAAGTAATATGTGCTGATTTTCACGTCATGCTGTGCAAACACTACAGTAAATCAGGGCCAGTCTAATTGCGGACAATTTAATTTTTATTACCATTGAATTACCTTCATCCAGCCACACACTCATACATCAAAAGCAATGCAGCACGAGTCCATCTTAGGTACCTGTCTTTAGACTATATGGGAATCTCTAATTCCCAGGAAATGTACATGTACACAAGTAAACCCCACACAGGGAACCAAGATGGGACTCAAACCCACAATCCTAGTATCCTTTGAGTTCTGCCCTGTGCAGTACTGGATAGGCTCCAGGCTCACCACAACCCTGTACGGCATAAGCAATTATGGAAAATGGAAGGATTAATGGATATATTTTTCCTGCCAAAGGCCCCATTTCCCTATTTTTTTACCATTTTGTTTACATTCATCCATCCAAGGACGTGGATGTTTACATTGAATGATGTCAAATACACTCAAATGCATATACATTCTTACACACAAAGCTCATAAAAAGTCTTAGGGTGTTCACCTAATTTTCTAAAAATGTTGCAAATTCATTAGTTTCATAACAAAAATTCATCGACCAGCAATGTTTAACATACCTGCACATACTGTATCTTCCACACAAACATTTTCTTATTAAATGTCATGATTTTTTTGACTGAGTCGTTCAGGTATTGTTCTTGTCATTTTGCTATTATTTGCAAGTAGAGTATCCATTGGGAGCCAATGCTTAAACACAAATGTTTAACATTTTCTGTTATTGCAAAAGTGTTACCAATCAAAAAGCATCCAGTGAAACTGTTTGCCAATGAACTTTTTAACTTTGAAGAGCTCTTTTAGAACTACAATTTGGGTTTCAATTTATTACTACTTAAAATTTATGTTTTACTTAAAAACTACTGGATGTTTCTACTGTATTATATATTTTTGTAAATAAATGATTAAAAATTATTTTTATTATAAATTTTAATTTAAAATAAATTTTTAATATTTTTACTAAATTAAGCAAGCATCCCAAGACTTTCTGTGAGAACTTATATTTTTAAAGGACTTTTTATCCAAAATAATTCCAAAAGTGTTCCATCTAAATACCTGGGATATTCTCCTTAATGTGAAATATCTTTTTCAGGCAGGACATACAGGAGCTGAAACACAATCCAGTGAGATTTAAATGTTCATTTTTGTTCAGCTAATATGCCATCTGACCTCAACACTGGATCTCTTGCAGACAGATGACTTTCCAAAAAACACATCCACTTATCCCAACAATAAATCCTCGAAGGGTCCATTTTTGGGTCCCCCAGATTCAGTCATAAAATTAGCTTTTTTTAATGGACAGAATGTAACTGTTGGGTTTTGAGGATTTTTTAGTTATCTGTGAAGGTCTTTCTGTACCTTGCAACAATGTGACCTCACAGGTAAGTGCAGGGGGAATGGACGCTTTTAATCAGAATCACTCCCTGTGATGTAACAGGTACCGAGAAGCCTGTTAAATCTGGCCAAAAATATATTACTAAGGGTAAAAGAAACAGTGAGAGACAGTCAGCTACTTCTTCTTTTATTCCCAGCAATCTGTTGCCTCATCCCCAGGACACAGAGTGACATGTTTAACCATTGTCACTGAGAATGGCATTAAACTCCCAACTCTAATGCAGCTTGTTTCCAGCTGCAATTTATAAATCGAAAGGCTCGTTATGGACGGAAAGGGAGGTGGTAACTGAGGCTAAAAATAAATAAGGCAGTCAGGCCAAAGTCGATACATTTGCTCTCATTAAATGAATAAACATTATGGGTGATAAGGTGTGTGGGGGTGTAGCGGATTAACATAATCCATTACACCCATCATTTAATAAGAGCTTCTATATATATCACATACTCATATCCTTTGCTGCCTGAGAGCAGTTAGAAGACGGATGGATGGAGGGCATCACATTGAGGAAGTCCCCTGTTCTTTCTGGATAGGCTACAAGTGTACGTTGACCCATTCCTGCATAAGTAGCATGGACGTATCGATGGGACTTTGTGGACCTGCTAAAGGCACCTTCTGGATACCGGATCTACGCAACATCGGGGAACGTCGTTATTTGCAATTGGGTTTCATCATCCTGCTGACGGGATTGTTAATAGGCCCCCACACTTGGGAAATGTTATTTTTGGTACTGCTCTTTTCATCCAGACTTTAATTTGTAAAATAATTACTGCTTTGAAAATGATTCTACCTGGGGCAAGGAGGATGAGTAATGTGCTGGAAGGTTTTCCGTTCCTATTAGTTTACGGAGACACGTTATATTTGAACAGGAAAGACACCAGGCCAGCAACAAATTGCAGAGGTCAAAGGTCACCTCGCAGTCTGCAGCACCACTTCCTGCCAAGGCCCACAGATGGGGACCAATTTACAATAAAGCGACAGCGAGCAGCTGGTTCTAGAGCAGCCATACTGGTAAGCGTTCCTATAGCAAAGGCGGGAATGAGTTCCTCCGCCTCTCAGAAAGGCTTGGGCCCCGATCCGGACAGCTGTTTGTGCGACCCTCAACAGCCCCGGGAAAATGCATACCTTCGCTTTCAGCCAGGCGGTTTGTTAGCTGCTGAAACTGTCTCAGCACATCAGAACTGAGTCTTGGGGGACATTAGCTTCTCAGATCTTAAATCTTAGATCTTAAATCTTTGCCAAAATGACCATGGTAAAACAAAATAAAATCCCTCTTCTCCAGTTATTTTAAGAATTTCTGTTAAGTTCCCCAGATGGACTAATTTATTCTGCTTTACCTTCTCTGGGCTAATTTATTGTGCTTCTCTGTTCTTTGTTTATGAAGTACTCAGCGTCCCTTGTGAAACATTGACCAACATTTAAAACCAAAAGTTCAGAAATGATCACGTTTTACACCACATGGTTTTAGTGATTTCAGGCATATGACAAAAGGCTTTGCTTCACACAGCTACTGCTGAAGCCTCCAGCTTCACTGCAGCCTGACTCCAGTCAGTAGGACACCATTTGCTTCGTGGAAATTCCAAAGGCCTATATCTCGCAGTTCTGTGCCTGCCTTGATCCGACTGTCCACTGAGACAGCCAGTCAGTGTAGTACCACACAGAGCCTTCGACAAGCTGGGCCAGAAGGCCTAACATCATGGGGAGACGTTTATACCTCACGGACATGCCAGAGTGCCACATCCCCTTAACCATTCCCGGTCTATCCCACAAAGAAATGAGACTGGTTCCCAGAACTCCCAGCGGCCTCTGCTCCGCATTTGCCGCTTGCGCACAGCCCACTCCCCGCCACAGAAAGGCATGTCCCCCATCGGCGTGGCACATATCCGGCACTAGCTTTCAGATGGCTGAGTGTTCTTCTGTATCTCAAGACTAATTTTGAATTTGGCAGGCAGCACCCAAACCTGGCATAGACCTGGAGTGTTTAAAAATGCGTTCCCTTTGCAGGCGGTTGAGTGATGAGATGAGGGAGGGTGCTTTTGACAATGCCCTGCTCGAGCCCCGGAGGTTCATGCAAACGTTAATAAAGCTCTTTTGGCTCTGGTGTTGGAGGAGATTCACATCTTGTCAAGGCTACAGGCTCCTACACAGAGCACCTGGAACAGACAGCCTATTTTTACCCTCACTGTGCTTATTGCATCCACATGGAAAGACTTCTTCATTTGGTTCCCATCTCTGCTGCTGCTGCTGTTTCTGTTTAAATGAACCTTGAATGTCCTTCAATCTCTGTTTATGCTTATGGAAGATAAGAAGAGCGATTCTGCATACAGATGTGCATGAGATCCAGAGATTTTTAAAAAAGATGGGACAAAATGTTAACAGTGCTGTGTCAGAACATTGTTGTAAAACATTGCCATTTTCCACTGGTGGTACATTGTTTAAGAGATTCAACTTGCAACAATACACACTCATGTATTAAGACTCACATAAAGAAAGTCCTGTTCTTTCAACAATTGCTTAAATTGACATTGCTATCAGCAGAAACACACTGCAGAGAATAAAGTAAGGTGAATTAAAGACAATTGTTAGCCTGGAACATATAAAAACACAACCGCCGGGTCTGAAGCTTGCTTATATGGCGCAAAGAACAACAATTCTGATATAACATTTCCATTAGAGTTTCATAAAGGGTCAATTCTATTACATAATCATTCCTTGCTTTCCATTGCTTGGGGCGTACAATGGGATAGTAAAAAGTGTTGGGCAGTCGGTTGTGGGGATGTTACAGGAGGAGTGTCTTGGTAAAGTCCCATACAGCACTTAATGGGCCCCCAGTGTTGAGTGGGAATGGAACATTTCCACTTCACCGTGACCAGCGTGACGCAAACTGGGCTTTAAAGTCCACCAGAGACTTTGAGAGATAAGGCTGATATGACAATAAAAGGCAAGGAGTTAAAAAGGACAAGAAACACAATGAAATTGTCTCACGGTATGACTATTGAGAGCCTTAATCTCAGACGCAGGTCATTAGGAGTTTACTGTGCTCTCCGTGGGGGGGGGGGGGGGGGGGGGGGGGGGGGGGGGGGGGGGGGG
>JAODKF010000126.1:5751323-5763041 GCA_026779585.1 Mormyrus proboscirostris
TTTGCCCCCCCCCCCCCCCCCCATGGCCCACTTTACAGCATTTGGTAGGAAAACCTCCAGGGTCATTAGGATGGGTGCTTTTCACTCCCCCTGGGAATGAAAGTGCGAGCACCCCATGCTTCATGCCCCTGACTAGGCTTAAATCCACAGCTGCTCCCCCTCCATTATCGGGTCATTCTCTGGCCAGCCGAATTAGTTCTCCTTGTTCTTGGGGCCTCCAGCTGTGGCCCTGAGATGGAGGAGTGACCCCAACACCTGGAGGCCCCAGATTACCATTGCAAAACGCTTCCTCTATTTGCCTTGTTTTTGACGGTAATTGAAGTATCAGCTTTTTAAATGGTCAATTCATATCCATCCATGTTCTATTCTGCTTGTATATTTCAAGGTTGTGATTAAATAACAGAATATTACAATCAAGCAGGGTCAGACACTCACTGAAGCTATTGAGGATTAAGGGTCTTGCTGAGAGGCTCAACAATGAAACCACAGAACTCACTCTGGGATTTGAGCCAATGACCTTCTGGTCATGGGCATGCAACATCCTAACCTGCTGAGCCTCACACTACCTGTATGGATGACTAACTGAAAATGTATTTGTATTGGGAGTGAGCACAAGGCAGAAAATATGGCACAGAGTTTCCAGGAGTTCTCCGCATCTCTGACCTCGTGCCAGTTTACTTGTAATTAATGATAACCAGCTGGATCTAATCAGCATTCAGTGCTCATGAGGAGTATAAGAGCCAGCTGGTCTGAAGACAAAGGACCTTTAGGGAACAAAGACGGGACCAAGCCCAGCTGTACGTGCTGTGGGATCGTCTTGTTTCTGGCCATTAATATGGAGCCTCAAACTCATTGTGTATCCTGGCTTTGGATCGTTGAAGCCAGCTGCTCTGTATCTGTACCCCATGAAGATTACAGGCCGCCACCTCACAACCTGCGGCAATGTCTGTGTAACTGTGACACCCACGGCTCGGTGAAGAAAATGGATGGCTAGGTAGGGATCAGTTCTAACTCCAACTCATCCACGTTCAGAGTGGAGTGCAGAAAAAGCAGGACATTGCAGGAATCGCTATGCATGTAATCCTACGGAGACGGCGTCTGAGAAACACACCATTCACCCTGACACATCTCCATCTCATTACTTCCCCTGGTGACAAATTCCTGACATAACTTTTACCCAAACTCCGCGACATAATTTGCGTCATTCTCGCTGCACTGAGAACTGGGTCATTGTCCCATTGACTTTTACATGGATCTGTTTAAGTTCCTTCGGTCGGCCCGGTAGGAGGGCGGGGCCAATGAACAACATGCGATTGATGCTAAAATGGAAAGACAGATGAAACGGCATGGAGGATAATACATCTGCTTTTTGTGTAGACATTTGGGTGAAACCAGGTCAAAAGCCCCCCAGACCGATAAAAGGCGAAACTTGCCAGATGAATTGCATTTATTGATTTGTGTTTTTAGTCACAATGCATCATAAATCAGTATAACTAAGAGCAGCAGGCAAGTATGAGTAATTACCGCACAGTTATTGACTGGCTTACTGAAGTGTAGCTGGGAGTTAATGGTTTTTCTGGACAAGCATGAGCAAGAATCCACAACCGCAGAATATGGACGGTGCAAGAGGTGACCAGAATCTCACATCGATGGGTTGGATCTCTATGCAAGGCTTTCCAGTAGATCTTATAAAATGCATTTAAAAAGACTGAAACAATAATAAAACACTTCAGGAATAGGCCAGACTGCAGTTTGACTTTGATTGATGAGCTGGCTGACTGGTGTCAATACAAAGCCTTTCATTTTGGGGCAAGTGTGCATTTCAGAGAATCGCCTGCAGCTTAACCAGTCATCTGTCAACAGGACACTAAAAATAGCAACATTGGGGAGAAATGTACACAGCTCACTCCTGTGTTGCTGGTCCAACCTCCCGTCTTAATAATAGCAGAATATATTTGAGATCAGATAGGTCTGACTTTTATCTGTCTGCCACAACATTATATTTTCATACAATGTTTATACAACCAGACACTTAGCTACGCCTGCATGCTAAGGCAAATGACCTGCTCCTCTGAACAGCCAATCACGTGCCTCCCATCTGAAATTATACACTGGACAGACGGGGTCAAGAGGTTTAGTTACTGTTCGACTAAGTGTTACGGCAGCCAGACGTGAACCTGGAGTCACAATTTTGAACTTGGTGTGATCGTTGATGCCAGATATGCGAATATCTGACATCAGACGCCCTCCTGGGATTGTAGAGTCTGAAATTTACAGAGAATGGTGTGGTCAACAAGAAACAGGCAGTCAGTGGAAATTCTGAAAGAAACACCTTGTTAATGAGAGATGTCAAAATGAATAGCCAGACCTGTTAAAGTTAACAGGAAGGCCACAGGTGTAAAAATAACAGTTCAGTACAACAGTGCTGTGTAGAATAGCTTCCCTGAATGAACATCTTGTCTACCATTGAAGCAGTTCTGGGGGTAAAAGTGGGTCCTTTTTGGTTCTAACTAGATGTACATAATAAAGTGGCCCGTTACCTTATATGCGTTAGGTCAAATCAGTTCAGTGACAACACTGGAAAAAAAATTTCTTCCTCATTTAATAGTGACAACAGACCCTTCTTCAAGGTGCCCTTGTCCACCACTACCCTGTACATAAACATGAAGATATTGTCTGTATTGTACAATACAGGGTAACCAAATGTGTTCTGGAATGTTCCTAATGTTGAAACCCTATGTGCACGAAAACAAAGTGTGATACAGAACATATGAGCGCCCACAGGAGGGTTTTGCAAAAAAAAAAAACAACAAGAAATTGCCATATGGAACTCTGACCGCAATAAAAATAAGTAAGTCAGCTTGATTGGGGAGGGGGGCACAGGGGGTTGCTCTGTCAGCTGGAAAAGTTTCACAGAATTAGATCACTGAGATTTTCAAGGACACTAAGGATAGTGCTGGCCACCAAGACAGCCCTGCGCTAGAAAGGAGAGAGGAGAGAGTGAAGAAGGTGAGGGGAGGAACGGAGAGAGAAGGAGAAGAGAGCAGAAAGGAAGAGAGGAGAGGGCTTATGCCTTGAGCCAATTACGGCATGTTAAATTAACAAATGAACTTATTAGTAAACAAGTCTCATTGTGGTAGCTGTCTCTTCTCTTGCTCACAGTCCTCTCAGTGGGTGCTTGAACATGACACCCCCCCCCACACCACCACCACCATTTCATAGTCCCAACGGAGGCCAGCACAGCTGCCACATCTGTGCCATTTACACACCTGGCTGTACGGCCGGGCCCACGCACGGGGCTGTTTCCTGCGGGAGCCGGTCCGACGAGCCCCAGCAGGCTGAGGACTGCCCCGGAGTGGGCCTCAGCATCCTCTGCAGGGATTGCTCTCAGGGGCGTCGTGCTCATCAGGGGGAAAGTAGGGACATAAACCCTTTGGCCCATGCTGAGTCACCATAGAAACCATTTACTCACGAGTATGATTGTTACATATTAACAACGAATCGCAGAATATAATCACAAAGTAACCTGATCCCCGGGGGACCTAATTATTATATCTTAAATATATATATGCAGTATATCACAATGAAAACATATTCCTCATTAAATCAAGGGGAACTGTATCCCTTGTGAGTATTGAATAATAGAATTACTATATATCTCTATACGCCGACTGAGTGCTAAGACATTGTGTCTTTGTTGGTGTGGTGTAGTTATTCTCAAATATCACTTTATGGCGGCATATAACCACAAATAAGTTTCAGTCCAAGGAAATACATGTACTTGTGTGTCTTGCAGAGAGCAGAAGATCTCACCAAAGCAATACAGCTTGGTCGACTTTTCAGAGGCAGTGATGAAAACATCCTTGGGTTCTATTTTCCACAAGAATCGTCCCAGTAACACAAATCACTAATAATTTATCATCATAATAGCATAATGACGAGAAACATAATTGACTGCTACATGTAAGATGGTCAGTCATATATGATTATGAAAATGGGGTTATAGTGACTCACACTCTCTTCTTGGATGGCTTCCAACTCAGCTCCACCCCAAACCTTGATAAGTGGTTCCGATTGATGGCACTATGCTATTAAAATTGGTCTCCATGGCGGTCTCGGCCACACGGAACAGACCGGAAAACTAGATAATTTAGATGAGAACCCTGAAGCCTGGATTGGCAGGCTAGACACTGGACATCAGGCCCTTTGCTGCTGATCACTCATCACTGCAGGTCCAACTAATGAGACTGTGTCACCCCGTAATTAGGGTCACCTGAGGTCACGCCAGTCCAGCAAACTGAATTAGCCAAAACGTCTGTGCTGTATCAGACACCGTTGAACCTCGGATTTAAATAGTGCACAGTATGTAAGGTATAAGGATGCAAAAGTCCAGGAAATCAGAGGAGGGAAGGCAAGATACAGGAAATAACACCAATTGAAAGACTCGCACATTACTGTCTTCAGGATGCTTGGGGCTGGACAGAGGTCAAAGGTCAGGGGATAAGTGTGTGCTGGCTGTGTTTTGCAGGATGTGGCTGGGAGCACTTACCCTGTTCCCAAAAACCTCAAGGCTCATTGACGTTACCCTCTTAGTGACAGTCTAACGAAATTACACAGACACAGCCCTATTAAATACCCAACCACCAAAGGCAATATTGTAGCCTAAGTGGCTGGTGAGGATGAGCTAACTCATCTAAATTAAGAGGCATCCTGTGTGCCTGGACATGGTCGGTGATTCAATTAAGAAATTCTGTGAATTTCATACGCCTTATTAGTACATCTGAAGTATATATTGCACAAAATGCTAACTGTAGATTCTGGGCCATTATTTTTCTCCGCGTAGGGCTGCCGTTTTAATGTAGGAGTGTTTCTCTGATCTAGAAAGCCAAAGAGAAGGGAGGAGAAGGTGCCTAACCATAGACACCGTGGAGAATATTACCATGCGTGTCACGTCTCCATCTTCACCCAGATTGAGATGGGGGGAGGGGCAGGAATAGAAAGGGAGAGGAGCTGGAAGGAGAAGATAAAGCCAGGACTCCAAAAATAGACACTGGGGCAAACCGGTCAGGCAGACTACGTCAAATGGGTGTTTTTAGCCGAGATTTTAAGTTGAGATAGGATTAGAGGACCGCGTGAAGCCCATCGGCACCCTATGATGCACTGCCCGCCTTCCCTCGCTCTTGCTCCCCCCTGCAGGTCCCTTTATATCACAGCATCAGGCTTCTGTTATGTTCCACACGCCAAGCCTCGCCCTGAGCTGACCCCCTATGAAATGCCACTGGTATTTAGGTTGGTTGACAGTGAGCTGCTCTTTACCTTAAAATCCAACCTCCATCCTAACCAATTATCCTGGTCAGGGTCTATTCCAGACAGAACAGAGCACAAGGCATTGGTATGCTCAAAGTCAAGTCAAAGTCAAAACGTTTTTTTGTTTTGTCTTCAGCTGCGTTATACACCAAGATGAATGCTTGTGGGAGTTGTACCTAGCAACTAGAGGAGGTGGGATCAAGACATCTGATTGGTTGGACCCACTTGCTTTACAATCTGATTGGTTATCTCTCCAAACCAAATCATTTTTATTTCTGCCCTCAGAACATTTTTGTGTAAGTGAAATTCCCATGTGTAACATAAAATGACTCTTGTCGGTCATAGTGCAAGAAACAGTCATAAATAGAATATGAATGTGAATATTAAAGACATTTAAACACTAGCAGTCTGACAATTTAGACACAATATACTGCATGGAAATAAGACACGGACAGAAAAATACAGACAGACTAGAGTGACAGTCCATCACAAAGAAGACACACGGTGCAAATTCACCCAGTTTTAACATCTTCAGACTGGAACCTCACATGACACTGGGAGAACAGGCACACACAGAGAGCAGAAAGACTCGAACCCCTAACCCCTGAGGTGCTGGTGCTACCCTGCAAACCAGCCTGCCATTTCTGTATCAAGGAAGTATCAAGGAACCTTGAAATGTTATGTATGACATTACTCTGTATCTGAACATCAAGTATCAAACTCTTTTCATATGGTTATAATTGCCTGACAGTTTGATGTTGATATATAAAATGATAAAAAAGACATATTTTAGGTCTCTAATAGCTTAATGCTGATACATTGTGGTGCTATATGGATCGATGTCATGATTCTGGGTGTTTACTGTATGGCGCGTCACATGACTCTACTTAATGAGTGGTATGGAAAATGAACAAATAGTTGTACTTTTTACTTGTATTTGTACTTGTTCTTAGGACAAAACTGTGTTTTATTTAGTTTTCCGTATAAATTTGTTATTTGTGAGTTATGCTAATATGCACCTTTTGAAAGGTTATTGTAAGGAACCAGCCACATCTTCCCCATGACTCATTGGTAATTCATTCATCTTGTATCAGCATGACGTGATTTCGTTTCTCATTAACTCACAGATAGCAGGGAGCAAGAATGCACCACAGAGGGAAAAAAGAAGCTCATTCGGATGCCAAAAATAGTTTTGGTTATTGCCTAGTGCTTGACTTAGCTTACATGCCAATGGGTGATTACTTTCATGGTATTTTTATTTAGAGCACAGACACTGGAAATAAGGGTCAGATTTCAGGCATCGACTGCAGCTCCGATCTTCTCGATAATGTGAGAAGATAACTTTGGGACACGTGTCAACTAGGCGACGTGCTGTTGAGAGGCTCCGAGGGTCATTCGTCTGCAAACGTCTGCCCTTTCAAATGGCAACAAAATATGAACAAACTGAAAAGAGTACAGGAGATAAAGGCACACCCCAAATGACACAGTGTGTGCCAGGAGGGATGTCCACGCGAGACCCAGTCCTCTGATTCTTCTGCTCCTGTGTAGGCAAATTCACATAAATCAATGCCCCTGACAATTTGGGCTCAATAAAGCAATACTTTTGTCAAAAGTTAAATAGACACAAAGTACACAAGTACATGCCAAAGTGAGAAAAAGCAAGCACCCAAAAAAAGAATTCAACACATTCAGTGTCAAAGTTCAAAGGATAACTCTAAGTCCAAGCTTTATAAGTTTGCTATTTCTTAAACTTATTTTAAGCATTACAGTTTAAAAATGTCACTGTGTTTTATGAGAGATGAATTGGCTTCCAGCCTCAATCCACTCATGTTCTCCCCATAGCTACCTTTATTGCTTTTTATTACTCAAAATAGCCATTCTGCTGTTTAAATTTCGACCCCCATCTCCCCACTGTGCACGTCAGCCGTCCCTTAATGCTTGCGCCAGAGGGGAAGAAGAAGAAGCGCTATTTGTTTACCGTGGCTGGACGATAAACCACACGGGACACACAGCGTGCAAAAGCCCCGTGACGCATCGTACACAATAGATGACATTTTGTTGATTTTTTTTTTACAAAGTAACAATTTATGTCAGATACCCAGCTCCGCCAAAAGGACTTTTTCCTTACTCCCCGACTCAATGCCGTCATCAGTGTAAAATCCACAGCATCAGTAGCCGCTGCCTCTTGGTTTGTGGAACGTCACCGGTGGAAAACGAGCCACGTGTGGGGAAAATTATGAGCGAGAGAGGAAACTGCTAGCTTCCTCGTCAACTGATGCTAACTGACCTAGCTGTTTAGTTGGTTAAAAAAAAGAACAGGTGCTGGAGCAAAGGCCATAGAATCTCAGTTTTGGAAATCCGTATAATAACTGATATATACATTTTTCATATATAAGTCATTATCTCTTCCATGGTATGATATTGCTTATGTAGCTCAGGGTAACAGTGATCTCAGGAAACACAAAGCATTTGATGTATATATAGCACAGCATACCTATTTAATATATAGAGGCTCTACTTTTTCAGGGGGCCTAGGCAAAACTTTACTTGGGAGCCTCCCCCAGAAAATCTTTTTGTTTCACTTCCACACAATATAGCTAGAGCTGTCCTTGTGTAAAATTTTAAAACATTAAAACATATAATATTGTCGTGAAAGCTAAACAGAATCCATATCGACTCATTCGGACTTGTTTCTCATAATGGTTAGTGGACCTGTATTTCAATGCCTTACTCTGTAATAAACACACGGTTGGAGGTGACAACAGCATGGAGCTTCTCAAAGATGTGGAGATGGAAAGCTAAATGCCTTCTGGAGATGTGATGGATAAAAAAATAAAGTAAAAATCTGGAGATTTTGGGGCCATAGACGGTATAGTTGTATGACGGGACGTGCTCTGTGGCATGGTATGGGCCCAGCCACTTGTCGTATACATGTACCCCCCCTCCCCCCATAAGTATTCAGGTCCCACTTCCTGATGTCCCCACACTCATGAATAATTTGGCTCATTAAACCGCCTCGAGCAGTACGCACAGGCTACGTGCTTAGCAAGACACAAACGGCGGATTGTTCGGTAGCGAGTTATTCCTTGCGTCGCCAAACTACCACGCACATAGCAGGACTAAACTCGTGGAAAATTTGCACTTCCTGGAATGTCGGTGGCGAATTAATGGGTGTCCTCCGAGCTTTGTGGGTCCGAGTGGGTGTGTGGAGTTTGCATGTTCTCCGCCTTCTCGCTTGCATTTCCTCTGCTTATGCTGTATTCCTCAGCTGGTCCAAAAATATGTCTAGGTGAAGCAGTGTCACCTCAAAATGTCCCTTATGTGTGAGACTGTGCGTCCTGTGATGGAGTGCCATCCTGACCAAGGTGTCCACTGTCTTGTGCCCTGCACTTCCTGAAATAGGCTCCAGACTCACCATGACCCAGTTCTTCTACAGCGTAATGAAAAACAGATGGACGCAAAGTTACTTCAGCTGGGCCCCAGAGATGCCCTTTCTTGGACCCTCCCCCCATCTGTCCCCTTGAGAAGTCAAGACAGAAATGCAAATGGGTGGCACAGTAAAAACCATCAAGTGACACATGTACAATTTCGGTGATATGATTAATTCTTTCCCCAGAATAAATTGTGTAATTCCAAAATCTGTTTTACGATGCTATCCATGCAATATGCTATTTCAGAAAGTACCAATCTCTATCTAATCACATCCTATCTCTGTTTTCCACTGTTTAATCTGTTCTGGCTTGCAGGAAGTCTAATAAAAAAAATGATCATGTCGTGACAATATTTTATGCTGGTTGCCATATTTCTACCAGCCGGAAAAAGAAGAACTCCTGCACCTCTCTCACCCCCCATTTCCAATTTTAGCCTCCTGGCACAGAGAATTGGTTCTTTAACATGACGTTTATGCTGGATATGTGAAAACTGACTTTCAGAGTGACAACAAACCAGCTCTAGAGAATACCAATTAGCAAGGAGTGGTGGGGGGGGCAGGGGGGTCATCCAGTCCAAAGATGACAGTAGTTTGCCCTAGTTATTCACAAATGAAGGGCCCTCTAGGCCTGTCGGGGGGCTATTTTAAACATCGGGGCTAAATGGTAATTTGCACCATCTTGAGTAGTTATGTAATTCAGTCACTTGGGGGGGGGTATTGCTGGGTCGGGCCTCTTCTTATGTAATTGCCATTTCGCCCCATAATGTGGTGAACAACCTTTTTGTTTCATTCCCTGTGTCATGGGGGCATATAAAATCTCAGAATGATAGTGTCTGCTGCCCTGCTGTCAGCTGAATTTTTGGATTTAACCGCAGACTGCAGCAGTTTCTATTCAGGAACGACAGAACTAATGCTGCACATTCAGCAAAATTATTTATCTTGTCATCTTCCATGACCACTTCTCCACACCAAGGGCAATCTAGAGTCACCAACTTAATTGCATATCTTTGGACTAGTGGTGTTACCAGGTTACCATTCGGGGGAGGGGGGGGGGGTTCGGTGTTAGCGGTGTGTCTTGGGGGTCCACTGGTGGGCAGTTTTCCAGCCAGGTAAGCAGCAATAGTGAAGGTTGATGACCAAGGGTTGGTGGTCGGTTGAGTGGGTAGATGATCACTTGAGCAATTGGGGGTTAAGGGCTTTGCTCATGGCTCTAACAGTTACCCCACTCTGTCAACCATGGGAGTTGAACCAATGACCTTCCTATTTTAAGCGCAGTATCCTAACCTGCTGAGGCACAGACCACCCTAACCGTGGGGCTCTTTGCTAAGCCCTGTGGTCAGGATAGTGACCTACGCAAAACCCACTGAGCCCCTGTAACCCATAGACAGGGATTAAGTAATAACAGTGGATGTCATGCCCCTTTTTATTCAATCCTTGGTACATCGTCACCGCTACTTAATTACTGTAATTGGCTTAAAATTCCTCTTAAGTGATGATCCATCAAACGGAGCCCTTGTGTCCTCTCCAACCTGATCTTCTGCCTCAAGCCCGTTTGGTCTCAGATCTGAGCTGGTTGAACTTTAACAGCGAATATCTGAGGCGAATTACTGAAAGTTGCGCATTTGCCCTGCCAGCCGTAACCAATCCATAGCAGCTGTTTTGAAATCCCTAAAAAAAACCGAAGGTCCTTAAAAAATTCTAAAAATAGAATTTAAATGAACATGATGGCAGAGATGATCCCCGGTGCCCTGGGAGCAGCTCTCAGCGAGAATCATAATGCTGTTTCAGTTTGGCCTTCCTGCATTAAAATGGGTGTAAAATGTCACTGGGAATCAGGCCAGGCCAGTCATCACCATGACGTCACAATGAGGTTCTCCGCAATAACAGGAAGGCCGAGGATGCAGTATAATGATACGTTGGCTTCATTAAGTGCCACTCTGGGTGTTTTACCAAGCGGATGCAAGGTGCCCATCACAGCTAATTCCTGTCTGTGGGTTTCCATGATGACGTGACACACGCAGTCCTGTCTTTGATTTCGACTACTGTGGGGGAGACGAGGGTCAGTAAATTCCTCTTGCAAAATCTACACCTTGGGCATCACAAAGACATCGAAGGTTCAGGTTCTCCCAAAAGCTCCTGTTAGCACCTTACATAGCTAGAACCCTTCAGTTGTATGGTTCAAATAATGTACATTGCTAACATAGTTGCTGCATAGTTAGCAATTGTACTTTCATGAAATGTACCCCTAAATAAATGTTACCCCCCCCCCCAGTCCAGTCCATAAGCGAGACACTGGGCCGCCTGGAGAGTGATCTTCTGAGGGGGTGCTGACTTAACCAGCTAATTTCACCTTGTCTCGGAAGGGGGTGATGAAGCTTGTCTAGAGCACCACATTGACTAGAGCCTTATTATATAATACTCATTATTCGTCTACATTATGTTCTTATTATTGCCACCATGGGATTTTGCAATAAAAAGGGTGAACCTACTGCTTTATAACTTTATGTTTTTAGAAGCAGTGAGGTGGTTAGGCTAATCTGTGCTGCTATTTCTAAAGATGGTGTCTTTTAGCAGTGTCCCTTTCCTTTTATGCTGTATATTTTGGAGACTAATTTCTGAGCCTTTAGGTAATTCCATTTCCCTGTGCGACTCAGGATAGTTCCACACTCTAAGTGCAAAACGAATACATTATATCAGGGAATTGTCAGGGTATTTTTGGAGCTTTTATATAACTGCCAAGACAAAAGTGGCTATCTGTGAGATTCCGGCTTTGGTTCCCCTCTGTGGAACTTTTTAACCATCAGCGACCCAAATTAGAAAGCCAGAGTTTGGCCTGTGTGCTCAGGCCACAGTCTGTCCTGTAGGCTCAGTCATGAGACTCTTCTCTAAAGGGAAATTTCACTGCCGCTATCGGGGGGTTATTTAAATGAAACAAATTGAATGGATGAGTGAAGTATTAAAGGGTTAAGCACTCCTATATA
>JAODKF010000126.1:5763432-5774483 GCA_026779585.1 Mormyrus proboscirostris
CTGCCCTCTGCTTACTGATACGGGCATCCTGTCCACAGTGCTCTCCTGTCTGTCCTCTGCCCTATGCTTACTGATACGGGCATCCTGTCCACAGTGCTCTCCTGTCTGTCCTCTGCCCTCTGCTTACTGATACGGGCATCCTGTCCACAGTGCTCTCCTGTCTGTCCTCTGCCCTATGCTTACTGATACAGGTTAAGAAGTTGTCTAAATGGATCTGGCAGAACTTCATAAGGAAATAAACTACCATCTGCCCATTGAGTAAAATTGTCGCTCCCACGCATACTTGCCCCCACCCACTAGAGGGAACTGAATGGGCTGCTCCTGTTTCCAGACCATTATTTACTCCTGTGCCTCTTCACCTGTTATGATATTTTATCCTCTTTGGCTTTGCTAAGTTTCTCCTTGCGAGTAGCAGTCTGAGCATTAGTTTCGGTGTACTTTTCGCCTGTGTCTGACTCTTTGTCCGTATTCCTGACCAGCAGTTCCGGATTATTCTATAAAACCTTGTTTGTGCCTAATTGACCTTTACCTGATTAAAGACTACGAGTTCCGTTTCAAGTTTGGGAAGTAAACTCCATAATTACCCTTCAATGCCCCACCATTATAAAAAACATATACTGTTCTATCAAATCATAAAAATCTTTCCGTTCTTTGTTTTTTTTTTTTTTGTTGTAATAAGTCATTCTAACTTATTACAAAAAGCACTTGTAGCATTTCAGAGGGGCAGTGTTTTTCATGTCAGGTGAGAATCTTCCCATAACATCCATCTGTCCTCTCAAAGAATCAATAAATACAATGGCACTCTAAATCCAGTGCCTGTTTCAAATCAAAAAAAGAGAGCAAAACGAAAAGAGCGAAACAGAACAGAAATAACAGTGTCAAGACGAAAGCAGAACCTATCTTCACCTCACAAGTAGAGGCCTCTGTGGTCAGATCCAGAATAATCCTGTTACTGTAGTTATCACAATCCAGGGGCGGTATCACTTTTATAATGCAATGATAGACCAGACGCTGACCTGGGGCAGAAACCCTGCAAATAGTTTCTTGAATGTTGTGTGATGTTTTTGTGGTGTCAGACTGTGTGTGTGTGTGAACTATGTTTATATTACATTGAGGGGACCAAAAAGACCTACTATTTTGTGGGGACTATTTTTCAGGTCCCCACAAAGATCTGTGAATGCAATCAAAAAATTAAAAATGTCACAATTATTTTGTTTGGTTACTTATGGTTAAGGATAGGGCTGGGTAGGGGTTAAGGTCGCCATGTTGAGATAGATTCGAATTTTCCCCATAGAAATGAATGGAGAATCCCCACAAAGATATGACGACAAACCAGTGTGTGTGTGTGTCTATGTGAGTATAATGCACTACCAGTTTTCTGTGTTTTCTGCAGGGTTACTAAGTGAACAATAATCTGAGTCAGGGCATGAAAATATAAACAGTCTTAAATAGTCTGAAATACTTCTCAGAAAAAGAGAGCAAAGAGGGAAGATAGCTGGGAAGGGTTAATCAATCCTGCCTGACGATTGCTCATTTCTCCTTTCAGTGACTCGGCGCTAGGGTCTGCACTTGGCCAGCACAAGAAATGTCCTTTTGTTTAGTTTAGCAGCCTCCTGTAAGATCCTAAAATAGGCCGTTTGTGCAATGGGTCTGTATACGTGGCCGATTTTAGCTCCGACTTCCTATGCCACCTGACGGCCAGACGGCCCGTCTTCCCCAGGCCTTGGAGTGACTGAACGGCAGCTGTTGATCTCAGAAAGGAAGTGGCCAGTGAGTCAGGAGTGTAGGCAAAACTGAACCTCTCCCCTAGACACAACTGCAAGGGGCCAGACAATGAACTTCACATGACTACTGCTAGACTAAGTGGATTAAAAAAAGATTTGATCTCTTCATTGGGCTTTATTGGTCTGAGCAGAACCACTTGCCAGCTGTCAGCTGTGACTTGTAAAGTTCTATTTATGATTACCATTAAAAAAAATGTCTTGTGGGGATTCTTTGGGCACCTCTAATAGTCTATGACCTCACCCACAGCTTTGGAAGTGCAGGGGTTTTCTAATTAACACGCAAACAATGCGTGACAGTTGCCAGTCGCACCCTGACACACTACAAACCCTGAGCGAGACCTACCGCCCCCACCATTGCCAGAATCACCTCGGGGGCGTCAACCACAAATGGTAGAAGCACGATTAATGTAAAGACAGGGCAAGCTGGCTCCCAGGTTACTTGATAACAGAATCACTTGAAGCTCTATTTCACTCTTGTGACAAAGTGACATTTAGATGACTCTTTCAATCTCTGATATCAACCTTTAGGGAATATAGTTCTGCTTCACTGCAATTACAGTATTGTGTTACATAGTAATTCAGTGTTAGAATGACTTACTTTTTTTAAAAAAAGAAGGATCTAATTACTCAGATCCCTGCTGAATCCCACTCAGGCTCTTCAGGATTGTTCCTGTGGCAGCCCTTGCTATCTCTTTGCCATTTTATTTTTTTTTTTCTGTTTTTGTATTTTGGGGAAGTTCCTGCTCACGTGAATGTACCGCCTCCTTTTTTTTACCAAATTGACGCCAAAGCCTCCTGAAGTGTTTCGAAGCAGAATATAGTGGAAGTCTTGGGGAAAAAAATGCATCAGTGATTGGGTGTCATACAGGAGTGGCACTGGCAGTGACAGGGAATTCATTCACTGGGATGTTGACAGAAGGATGGGTTGGGAGGCGTGGATGAATGCACACTGCTGGAATTCTCTGCAGGCCTGTCATCTATAAGGGTAAATTTATGTAGGTGTAGCAATAATACCATAGGGGTGGCATGGAGGTGCAGTGGTTAACACTGTTAATTCAGTCTCTGCCAAGCTTGTGTGTGTGGAGTTTGCATGTTCGCCCAATGTTGTCATGGGGTTTCCTACCACAGTCCAAAAACATGCTGAGCTATTTGGGGCTACCAAATTGCCCATAGGAGTGAGTGTGCCATGCAATGGGTTGGTGCCCCATCCTGAGTTGTTCCCTGCCTTGTGCCTATAGCAGAGGTGTCAAACTCCAGTCCTGGAGGGCCGGACCCCTGTGTAGCTTAGCTCTGTAGCTGTTCCACCACAAGCGATTCAGCTCAAGAGCTGTGTGGTAATTAGCACAAGGAGTTGAATCAGGTGTGTTAAATGAGGGGAAACCCAAAAATGTGCAGGGCTCTGGGCCCCCAGGACTGGAGTTTCACACCTGTGGCTTATAGGCTCCAGACCACCCCTGACCCTGAATAGGACAAGCCAATGGGTGGATAGTAACACCAAAAGTCCATGAGTGAGGACACACACATTTCTTGATTCGCTCTGGAAGTGTAACGTGTGCAACCAAATTTTCCAGCAGAGTAAAGTGATTAATTACATGCTACAATGCGCTCCCATTGCCAGACTAATTTCCCTTTTATTTACAAATGAAGGCCAGCCGAATGTTGTTTTCAAAGGTCTTTAAGTGAATGTTTGGCAGGTGGTGTGTAGTTCTGCAGGTTAAGCAGCAGTGTCTGATTTGAAGGTTGCCAGTTAAAATCCCATGCTCGGGTGAATGAAAGTGCCTGCTAAATAAATTAAATATATGTATCTCAGTGAAACGGTAAATTGAAAACTGCAGCTCTTCTGGACAATAAATATGCACATGGGGTTTGAAGAATAGAACAGGCAAACTGAGAAACATATATGTACAAAAAACCTTGGCTCTCTATCTTAAAAAAGCTTACAGATCTGCAAGGACTAGGCCATTGTTTCTGTGCCCTCTTTCCTGTAATGTATAAGTTTGTTTTTTACTCAACACTTTCTTGACATTACTCCTCCAAAACACCCACTCCGGCCTTTTTTTATTTTTATCCCCAAGGATTCAAAGGCTTTAGTGTCATTTGCACAAGGACTATGACATACCTGTGTGTGTACCTCCCTTCAGCCTCCCATTGCGCAAACATACGTCTAAACGACGTCTTTGTCATACGTAGAAAAGACGTCCCCTGAGGAGCCAGAATGAAAGTTTTTATGACGTCTTTTTACGACGTCTTCTGAACGTCTAAATCAGACGTCCCCTGGACCGCTATACAAGGTTTCAAATGAGTTAAAATGCGGTCATCATGGACGTCTTTTCAATGTCTTATAGTACCAAAAGCATATTAATTTTAGACATTGTGTATATCGTGCCTCTTGGCTAAATTCATTTATAAATTAAAACTTTAATTTAAATAATGTATTGCAGCAACGGGCAAACCAAGGCATCGCGGAGAGACACGGAGACTCTCCTGCCGAGGAAACACCTCAATTAGTAGGATCACATCAGGCACCCAACGAACACAAAACAATTACAATTAAGAAACACAAAGTTGTCAGACGCCGAACTGTAAAACGCATACACGGTGGGAGATTTATGTAAGCAAACTGCACAAGAGGATCAGACCGGGTACACATAAGACACATGCAAACATATGCAAAACAATAAGGAATTACCTGTTAACAAGAACAGCAACATTAACGCAACAATGGCTATTTAACACTGCACGCGGGGATACTGGGATATGCGCCCCGCCGGTGTTACAGTATATACAACAGAACAGTACAGAGCTAAAGAAAAAGCACATTTAAAAGCTTAATTACAATCTACAATCTCTGCTGTGGCTTAGCATTGCCATCTAATAGTTCTGTCGTGGTCACTAGGTATCATTAACTCACGATAGAATTAGTCACAATTAGCGTTGGGAACTAGCCGAACATTGCATTTGAAAAGCCATATAATATAAAACTATTCACAACTATAATGTTAACCTGTTTAGTTGACGTTGTTTAATCGGCTAGCTTATAACATGGCGCCAACATTTGTAGCTACATAAACGTTGACAAAACTCTGGCTGGTTAGGGTTGCCAACTGTTGTTCCTTCGTGGTCACTATCGTTAGCTAAGCGGTGGACTCAGTCACAGTTAGCAAGCTAACTAGCCACAGCAGTTGGTTATAAAAATACCAAAAAAGCTAACATGAAGGAAATTCATTAACATAACTTAGCATTAACCTGGTTTAACAAGCTGGATGTGTGTTCGACCGGACATCAAGCTGCTGCCAGATTTTGAAAGCCTCTGCGCCTGCACAAAATTGTCCGCGAGGGACGTGGATATGGAAATACTAAGCAAAACACTCAGTGGTTGGAATTTAGAGGCTGTAAAAATTCTGAATGTGATGACACAATTTACTCCATATACGAATGGAATTGTATAGATGTGATCATGATTACATTTACTATTTCAGAAAATGATGCGAGGGAGCATATGGTATGCTTTTTAAAATTCCGTTTAATTCAAAGGGGGTTGAATTCATGAGCATTAAATTGAATTGATAATGTCCAAAACATACACATTCAGATATTAAACTACATATCAACGTCGAAGAGAGGTCGTAGTTAGACGTCCAGATACTGAACCTGATTTGCACGTCGTGCAGACATACATATATAGTCCTGGACGGACCGACCCCATATAGTCTCATGTTTGCTGGGCTTACACATCATATGTTGCTAATGACAATAAATAACAAATAAGAGAACAGTGAGGATAAGCAGCATACATATAATATATACAGCATGCAAACACTATACAATATACATGCAGTATAAAATATATATGTAACGTATAAGTAGGACAACCTGTGTATTATACTTAAGTGTGGATTCTGTTTTTTTGCATCCTCTTGACATCTAGAAATTAATGCATGCCTTCTGTAGAGGACATTATGTTTTTGCTCATACCTCTCATACTTAGGCTGACCACCTAATTCATGTCTGGAGGAACACTGTGAGCTATGACAGGGTTTGTAAACTACCATGGCAGCAATTTCAATTAAAAAGACTAGGATTTCACTTTTGCACTTGAGTTCTTGCTGTGTGCTGATTGGTCAGTCTCCTATAATCATGCAGGTGTCACTCGTGTTAATCTGAAACAGCTGGATGAGTCTTTCAATCAAGGAAACAAACCAGTAAAAGTACAAGACTACCTGAACAATTTAGCTGAGCTCAGGAGCCTTTCAGCTTTATAGCTCCTCTGCTTATGAACTTTCAACTTACGAACTTTCAGACATACGAACAAAGAGACTGTAAGTCCAAATTGTGTCCAAACAACCCTGGACAGGGGGCCAGCCCATCGCAGGGCACACTCACACACTGTTACCCTTGACTCACACATGCACACCTACGGGCAATTTATTAACTCCAATTAGCCTCAGCATAGCTTTGGACTGTGGGGGGAAATCGGAGTACCCGGAGGAAACCCCACAACGACACAGGGAGAACATGCAAACTCCACACACATGTAACCCAGGCAGAGACTCAAACCCAGGTGTCATGCCCCGAACATCCGTTCCTCCCGTGTGCCACGCCCCCTCATCAACCCCCGTGTGGATTCCCCGTGTTTATCAGCTGTTCCCGATTGTTGTCAATTAGTCCATTGTATTTAGTCCGCGTTTCCGTTTGTTTCCCCAGTCCGGTCATTGTCATGTTACCCTGTGTTTTGCTTGTCCCTGCTGGTCCTACGTCTAATAAACCCTGTGTTCGCCCCGACTACCTGTTTCCTGCGCTTCTGTCTCCGCTTTGCACTCCGTGAGGCGTAACAAGAATGACCGGACTCCCCAAACCAAGACCAGGCACTTCGCCTACTACCCGGCTGAGGGACGATTTCTCCGGCATCCCCAGGATGATCCCGGTGAACTACGCATTCTGTAACCCCAGCCTGTACTGGTCGGAAGCGGACTGGAACTCGAAACCGGCATCCGAGGTGCCTGGCCGCACAACGCCAGCGAGGAGGAGAAGACAGCAGGACGCGCATAAGGTCTGTATGGGGGCCGTCTCTGTTTCCGCCGCCGACCCTGCAAAGCATGCGGAGAATCCCCGCCCGATCCTTAACCCAGCGGTGTTCACGGGTGACGTCCCTGCCGCTTCGCTGCTTAAGCCAGCCGCCTGCCTCTTCATCGGGACCTTAAAGGGGCCAGGTCCATTTTTGACACTATCCTGCGGGTTCCGAGGTTCCAGAGGCAGCAGCACCCCCCGTGGTTCCAGAGCCCCGGCCCCGCCTGGATACAGCGAGGAGGGTTTTTACCCTCCAGGGACTATACTGGCGGGTGTTAGGGGATCCTGCCATAAGGGACTCCCCAGAGGCAGTTCAGCTCCTGGAGCAGCTCCAGAGAGAGTTTGCCGCCATCACCCCCAAGTCCCCGCTACAGCAGCTTCACAGGGCGGAGGAGACCCTGAGGAAGCTGCTCCGCTTGAGAGCAAAGGCGGTCTCCCCAGCCGGGGGAACCGTGCCCGCACCTGAGGCACAACCCCCTGCTCAGCCCCCAGAGGAGCCTGTGGTTCCTGCTCCGGCGGCGTCCCCCAAGGCGCCTGCAGCGCCCCCTGTTGGCTCGGGCTCCCCGGGCCTCTTGGGCTCCTCGCTCAGGTCCCAGTGACTTCTGTGTCCCTCGCAGTGTTCCCCGAGGCGCCCACGGCCCCTGCTGCGGCCCCTGCTGCTGCTGCCGTAGCACCCGTAACCGCTGTTTCTTCTGCCCAATCCCCTGTGCCACTCCCCATGACTCCTGTGCTCTCCATTTCAGCGCCCAAGCTCCCAGCCAAGCTCCTCGTGGCTCCAGAGCTCCCCGCGGCTCCAGAGCTCCCAGCCGCCTTCGAGGACTTCGGATGGCGAGCTTTCCCCAAGGATTTCGCGCCTGAGACAACGTCAGAACCAAGTCAAAAGGACACGGTTTGAACTTTCTTTTCCTACTGGAGGACTATCTCACTGTTATTGTGGTAGGATTATACAATTAAATGGATGAGGACTGAACTGAGGTATATTAGAAAGATATCCTGTGTGACATACTGTTTACTATTGATTTCTTTTGTCATATTGTTCATGTGGTTCAAGTAGGACATTCTCAGCTGTTTTCTAAAAGAATGCCAATATAAAGGGTCAGTACACTTAAAGGTGCTATGGTAAGAGTTGCAGTCTCTTTCAAATTAAGTTACTTACTTTAAATAAGGGGAGTAAATAGTTTAGTAAATTTAATTATTAATCCGAGAGCAATTATACAGACCGGTCTTAAAGAAAAAAACACTTAGTTGACAAAACTAATTAAAATTAGGATAATTAACAAATCCTATCCTGGATCTAAAAGAAGGGAAAAAAGGGAAGTTGAGTTAGACTGATTTTGCTACTGTTGTGTGTGTATGTGTAATTGTGTGTTACTGTATTCGTAAGTTTCAGTAAAATTGCCGGCCATAACCCCAAGGTTTTGTCTCTGGTCTACTTATCCATTGTTTAAGCTTTTCAAATCACTCCTTCCGAACCTAGAACTGGTCCAGTAGCTTATGTTCCCTGTTTTTCAGTGACGCAAGCGTTACACAGGCCCTAGCTTCGCCCACACCACGCCCGTCAGCTCCAGACTCCCCGGCCCCGGCGGCTAACGTGCCGACCCACGAGGGTCCAGTCCCCGTGGCCCCAGTGCTTCCCGTTGGCGCACCACCCAAGGACACTGCAGTGCCCGAGCTGACCGCACACCCGAGGATGCTGCCACGTCCACAGAGGTGCCCTCTGCTGGTTGCATGCCCGTGGCGCCCCCTTTTGGCCACACGCCCGTCCAGCCCGGCTCTCCTGTCTCGCCCGTCCAGCCCGGCTCTCCTGTCTCGCCCGTCCAGCCCGGCTCTCCTGTCTCGCCCGTCCAGCCCGGCTCTCCTGTCTCGCCCGTCCAGCCCGGCCCTGCTCCCTCGACCTCGGTCCCCGAGGTGGTCCCGGAAGACCTGACCCCTGCTCCTTCCTCCACATTGGAATCGGAGGAGGAGTTGGAGTGGGACCCCTCGGATTACCTTCACCATGCCTGTGGACCCCTTCAGGGGGTCACCCCAACCACCGGCATATCATCATGGCTCCCAGAGTCCCCCTTTCTCCCTCAGACTCCGGCTAGGCGGTTGGCCCCGACCTCATGCGGGGCACCTGATCAGCTGGCCACAGCCCGATGACCGGTATCCCCTTGACGGCCTGCAGATCCCTTGCCCAAGGCTCTCCCCACGGCTCCCTCCTTGTCACCTCCACTAGCCCCTTTACCTGCATCCTCGCCACCCTCAGCCCCTGTTCCGGCCCCGCAGAGGCCTGCTGCCCCCACGTGCCCTGCTTCCCGTCCACCAAAAGTCCCCACTGCTCCCTGTTGCCCCCTGCCCTTGGACCCCTTAGCTCCTGTGTTCACTCCCCGTCCTGTTTTCATTGTTGTCCCCCTCTTGTTCCTTCGTGCCCTCTGTGCTTCCCCTTCGTCCCTCAATGCTTTCGTCTTTGATTGGTCCTTTTGTGCCCCCTGTGTCTTTTCCGTGTCCCTCCGTGCCTTTGCCCCCCTCTGGTCCCTTTGTGCCCCCTGTGGTTCTCCCTCATTCCTCAGTGCCCTCTAGTCCCTTTGTGGGCCCCATGTTTTCTCCCCGTCCTTCTGTGCCTTTGTCCCCTTTTGGTTCCTTTGTGCCTTCCCATCCGTTTGTGTCCACGCCCCCTATTCGTCCCTATGTACCTCCTGTGGGTGTGGTCCCTCCGGCGTCCCCTTTAGTGTCCCCGGGTCCCATGTTTCAGTCTTTGGTGCCCCTGTGTGTGTCTGCGTTCCCTGTAGTGTGTTGTCTGCTGTCTGACAGGCTTCTGTCTCCGCTTTGCACTCCGTGAGGCGTAACACCGGGTCCCAGAGGCGTGAGGCAACAGTGCTAACCACTGCACCACCATGTAGATCGCCCCCAATAATAATCATAATAATGGTAATATTAATAAATCAAAATTAAAAAAACTTCTGGATTTCCCTCTGGATTTCAGGAGGATACAATCCTGAAAACTCTTTCCTTCTACCACAAAAATACAATTTTCAGGTATCATCTCATGGGAACCAGCCGTCCATTTATAACAGTACATAAACACCGGGAAGATGATAACATAGATGGTGCTGTTTTCATTTTCCTGTGCCAGGAAAATGATCCACCAGTTTTGTGAAAAAATATTTTTATAAAGCATGAGTGAGATTGAGTGACATCAGCTGCACGTTACGATGCTCTGACTGTATTATTAAACACAGAACACGGTCTCCCTCTGTCTAATGAGGTGTGTTTTTGTACTGAGTCCGTAAGAGCGTTCCCAGGCAAAGTTTTCAGAAAGAATCCGCACATGTTGCTTCTCTTGGTTCCCATAAAACGATCGCTGTTACATAAGGAGACTCACCAGAGCATACGCGTGACCAGCATTCAGTCCACGTGTTTAGAGTTTACAGTGAAGCTCTGGGCTCGTGCGGGGGACAGGTGGTAAGATTACGGGGAAGAGAGAAGCACTTTTATTCTGAAAGGCAAGGGTGACGTTCTGTGACTCACACTCCCATTATTTTGGTGATGTCATCCCACCATTTGGAGCCAGGCGGCGTGGATGGATTTGTTTGCCGCTGCTGAATCGTTGCTAACGACGACGGCAACGGAACCATCCACCAACCAATCAGTGATACGTCCAGCTGTGGCTAGATGGGCAGGCTGACATGTGGGCCAGCCAGAGAAACAGATGCTTGGGCACCGGAGCTCGAACGATGTCGCTGGGCGAAGCGAGGTCGGAACAGGGGTTCCACTGTCCTCGGGTTCGTTATGAGTCAGTGATGCTGACTGGTGATGGAATCCTAACGAGCTGTGAATCATCACGAAACACGGCTCCCTGCTGCTCCGTCCCCCTGTGAGGATGACAGGCCAGGAGGCCGCAATGAAGACATCACCCGCAGGAAGTCGCCTCTAAGGCTTTGCCGGGTGTAGCTGGCAGCTGAGGGCAGTGCTGTCACCAATGACAAAGCGTCTCCACTACTGTCCTGTCAGTCTCATCCATATCAATCTTTCACCCACAATGTCCTTCTTCATTTATGGTGGTGCAGCGGTGTTACGTGCCGTGAGTTGTACACGTATTGTGCATCTTCTTTGGGCGCCTGCTCATTCGCCATTCGTCCGCCGCCTCTTCGGCCCCGCCCTCTTGGCTCCGCCCGGACCTGGCCCCGCCTCCCGGCTGCGACGACTTCCTGTTCCGGC
>JAODKF010000126.1:5774583-5791676 GCA_026779585.1 Mormyrus proboscirostris
CCTGCTTGTCCCGTCGTCTCCCTTCCCTCTCCTTTGCCTTTCTGGCGATCCCCAACCCTAGACTGGGGATCGTAACAAGCGGTTAGCAGCGGTTAGGATTCGCTTCAGACCCCCCATGACCCCGAAGAGGTAAAGTGGTTGCAGAAAATGGATGGATGGATTTTTATGGACGTTATTTTCAAATCACTCCGTTTAGCAAAGTCAGGGATCCAGTTTGAGATTTGTTTTTTTATGTTTTGATTCTCAGTAGAAAAGTTACTAAATCTCTCTAAACCAGGAGGGGGCACCTTGTTTGAGCCGTCCAGCTCAGGGAGGCTATTGAGAGATTTGTTGACCAGTGGGGTTGGGGGGGGCGAGGTGTCTGGCATTACAGTTATCCAAGCTAACTGCTTCGATCAATCAAATTAGCCTCTGTTTTGATAAGACATTCTAGGCATAACACTGAATGATACACTAGGCTTTTTTCAATCATTTCAAATATGTAAATAATAAATAATTTCAGAGACCATGAATACACAGGAGACGGTTCCGGCCTGGGGGCTCCGGGATGCAGCCCAGCCTCATACCCTGTGCTCCCTCCAGCTGACCCTGACCAGGATGAGTGGCTGGAAGATGGATGGATATTTTCATAGGTAGATTTATTATTGTGAGTCTGTAATCCTTGCCTGTGACAAATGATACTCCTTCACACTACAGCTTTTATCTCGACAAAAATAGTCTCAACTTGACCTTAAGGAATCACTTACCACAAATCTGTCTGCTACAAACCAGACTCAAACTGAACGGTGTTTGTGAGGACCCCTCCTCTCTGTCTCAAAAATATGTTACATAACTTCAGACACTTTATGAGGACATGCATCTTCATCTTTCTGTTATGTCTAAATCTTTTGAAACTATCTGATTCTGGTTCAATAAACGTGATTCTGATTCTATTTCTATGCAGGATTCAGGCAGTACTCAGGAACTCATCGGAATACTCGTACTTACGAATGGACTGCCATAAAGCGTATTACATTAAAAATGGGAGTTATATATGATGGCTTGTAATAATGAACGGACACAGTACTCTCTGACACCCGTCAAAACATTGCAGGGCTTCAGCACTCCATCAGCTCGAGGTACAGTACAGTACATTATTACTTTTATTATTATTATTTACTGTATTATTATTTTTCTGACTTATTTACAAATTCGACGTAAAGACAGACTTGGGGAACGGAACTCATTCATAACTTTGAGATTACTGGTAGTATCATTCTATAAATACAAAGAATATCAGTTGATGGTAAGCAATGCTTTCCACGATTGTCTCACTAATTTCTTGGCTCTAATGCCTGTAATGCCACAACACAGCATGTTCCAGCCGATTGGACACATATGGTCCATAGCCAGGTGGCAGAGAGAGAGAGAGAGAGACAGAGAGAGATGAATCTCCTAGCTGATGTGTCTGAGAGCCATTAATCTGTCCAAGCTAGGAACTCAGATAAGGAACAGCTGCGATCGCATGACTAGCAGGTCCAATTGTCCTCAGATTCCAGAGCGGGGTCAGTCCACAGACGACTCCGGTTTCCATTTGGTACCTGGGCTGGACCGGGCCAGAAGCTTCAAGTATTACCCAGCTGTGAATTCCACCATCCTGTCTAGACAGCCATACTGTTGTAATTTGACCTTTTTTCTCCGGTCACAGGTAGCCCATTACTATATATAGCCAGCAAATGGAGACGCTTGTTTAATTGCAGAAAGGCTCTCCCCACGCAGTGCAACCATCCAGACTTTTTCCAACATTTTCTGCAAAATGCTGCACTGTCTCGCCAAATCTGTCTTGTTTTTTGTTTCATTATTAAGTCGGTCGATTGCACCTCACCATCTTTTCTCAGGACATTCTGTGGTGTAAACACTAGTGAACGTGGGACACACAGCAGGGTTGAGAGCCCCTTCGGCTTAAAAGGCTCAGACACAAGGTTTGCAAAAACAAGATGCACCCACCCTGCTGTGGAGCAAATACTGAAACGGCTGCGCTAAATGGCACTGTGTGAAAGCCATTTAGCACCTCCAAACTGACGCAATTAGCCAAGTTTGTGTCAAGATCGGTCACTATAGCGATGACGTGGTTTTCTCAGCACTAAGTCCTTAGCTTTAGCACAGGGCTAGCCAGCTGAGGGGTGTCCATGAGCGTCATTGCTCTAGTCTCCTGAGGAATGCTTGTATAAGACAGTGTAGCAGATATAGATATTGTGGCCATCTGTGGCTTAGCCAGTTAGGACTTTGTGTGTGTGATCAGAAGGTTGCTAGTTCATATCCTGGTGTCAGCAGAGTGATTTCACCATTCATTCCTTGAGAAACAACCCTGAGCCGCCAGCTGCTCCAGTGACTGATCAGTAGGCCGCCAGCTTGAGCCCAAGCCTTGGCAGAAGAGGTACATTTCTGTTGGATACTGGAGCAAGGTCCTTATCCCCCTGAAATGCTCCAGGGGGGCTAGATAAATGCCCGACCCAGTGCTCGGACCTTAAGCTTCACTCTCTCTTGGACATATGTGTGTGTTTGTGTGTCTCAAAGGAAGTACAAGACAGAAGTGCAAATGGAGCCTTCCAGTGTACCTGTACTCATACTTGTTTATTTGGCAAATAAAGTATCATCACTGACTGCCTGGCCCAATTATCTCAAATGTAAATTACTTTGGATAAAAGCATCGGCAAAATAAATAACTGTACACTGCTCGTAGTATCATTCTGTATATACAGTACAAGATACAAGTGTACCCAACTGAGCAAAAACATGGGCCAAACCCAACACTGCAAAATATTGACCTTATTGACAAATCATTGGTCAGATAATTAGCAGGAACTAATGCACTCCTGAGAGCTGCACAGCCATTGGCTCCTCGCTGATCACCGCTGCAGTGAACTGCAGTGGGAAAAGCTAGGAACAGAGGAATTCACTTGCACAGTCTTCTTGTAGGCAAAGATTTGATATGCAAAATGTTCGATATAAAATTCAAACAAACACATGTGTGAGTGTTCAAAAATTTCCAAAATATCTTCTGGCAATTTGCTGTTGAGACCAACCATTATCTGTAACAACTTGTCCTATTCAGGACTGCAGAAGGTCCAGAGCCCATGGGCACAAGGCAGGGAACAATCCAGGCCAGGGTGCCAGCCATCACAGGGCACAATCACACACTATTCAGTCAAACATGCATAATTTGGTAACTCCAATTAACTTTAGCAATGCTTTTTTTGAATTCTACACACAAGGAACCTGGACAGAGACTCAAACCAACATCCCCAAGGTAACAGTGCTAACCACTGTGCCACTGTGTCACCATGCCGCTCCCCTGTTGAGACCATTAAAAGCTTTTTAAATGTTTTGCAGTTTTGGGTTTGGCCCATTTCTTTTCCCAGGAGTGTACATTTAGATAGATGCATTACACAAAAAAAAGAAAATTCCTAAGCTTTCCTGCCATTTAGAGAGGCAAGTGGCTAGCGTGTTGTGGGCAACCTGTGAATTTCCAGCTACAGAGTCTGCCCCCCTCCTCGCCCTCCCCCGACGAGTTCGCAGCCGGGTGCCGCAGTCCGCGGAATTCCCCCAAGAGTGGCCGTGTGGTGTTACATCACCAGCTGGCGGGTTTTTGGGGGCTGCACGGGGCCCCCGACCGGAAGCTCGGCTTGATCTGGCGATAAATCAGAGGGTTCTCGCACTTCCGTGTAGCGACACCCACGTCCTTCAAAGTCAGAACGGGAAAAAAAGGGGTGAGCAGAAAAAAAAACAAGGCCGGTTGTGGCCCCCCTTCCGACGTCTGGCTATGTCGCAATTTGTCGCCTTGTCGGTTGCAGTCTTTAGCGTGCAAGTGAAACCCGACTGTGGTTTTGCTGTTGAGAGTGAAGGTCTATCTTCACCGTAGGTTAATGCCTTGTGATTGCACCCACATGTTTAATAAACAGAAAACACATAATTCGGGGAGCACATTGAAGCCCCCCCACCCCGGCCCCTTGAAGAGGTGAAGATTCCACCACACAAACTATAAATATTGTCTCCGATGTTTGGCTCCAATTGCCAAGCAAATGTTGACATTTTGCAGTTTTCTCCCATTTTATGGAAGATGGTGTTTACAGCAGTTTATCCAATTATGTATATACCATCTAGGGTCAGGGAACTTTATTATGTTATTTTTAATTGGTGCGTGTCGACCTCAGTTATTTGCCTGCCCTTTTATTTACTTTTAAGGTGTAGGGTGAAATGCATGTATTTGCATGTGAAGGTTTTATTTAGCGTCGCGGTGTTGGCAGCACTGTACACCTCCAGAATGGGTGGGGGGGTTAAGTTTTCATGTTCACTCTGTGTTTGCATGGATTTCTTCCAGGTACTTGGAGCTTTCCCCATATAGACGAAAAAGATGCAGTTAGGTAAATAGGTGATTCTAAATCGTAAGGAATTTCCGCTGTCCCTTTCCCTGTGTCGTGTCATTCCTGAGTTCAGTCCCAGGCTCCACTGTTACCTGGTACTTGATATGCACTCCTGTGCGAAGGCTGGATGTATTTTGTAGCCATTCCAAGCATTTCCTTGCTTTTATATCTATACGATCACCATTGTTTCCATAGAAACATCATTAAGGGTCTCTATTCTTTTAAAATACAGACGTTCCCAGGGTTACGATGGGGTTACGTAAGGCGAAAATGCATTTTTATACAGCACACCTTAGCTAACAAACATCATAGTCCAGCCAACCTTAAACATGCTTAGAACACTTACATTAGCCTACAGTTGAGCAAAATAATTAACATATTATTGAATAATCATACCAAAATGTCATAACATTGAGCATCATAACCCAAAGAGGATCTGTACAGATTTTTCTTCATGACATATTATTTAAATAAAATATGTGAATTCAAATAACATTCATAACGTTGAAAAAAAGATTAGAGGTTAGCAGCTCAGAGTCCAGCTGTGATAGACTCTGATCTGATGGAAATTCTGTGTAGAGAAGCTACTTTAGATTTACAGCGCTGTTTTCAACAGCTGGAACGAACCTATGTACCATAAAAAGAACAGCTCATTAAGTCCCCATTTGTGACTTTCTCAGCTTTGTAACACTCTTTGAACAATCAAAATTCCTTTTAACAATTAGAAAGAAACATTTAAATGGTCTATGAAAAACACACAGTATATGATTTTTACGACTATCAGGGGTACAACGGCATCTTTTTTTCGGGAAATATTTATCCGAGTGACGCCAGATCAGTACTCAGACCTGAAAGCATTACACCAAGATGTAAGCAGGAGGATATATTGTTTATGGGCAAAACCCATGAAGGGAACAAACTGTCCTTTAAATGAGAACTTAAACTGATTTATGATACATGATTGTGCAACAGTATTCAACCATTAGGGGAACAAGCATTAGGAGAACAGCCATTCTAACTTGCACCAAGCAAAATATGCTTTGTGTGACATATTTGGGTATCGTGATGAGTATTAGTACTGTAGTCTTACCCTTTCGTCTCATTATTATGCTCTTTCATCTTCTAGATTTACTCCCCTTTTGCAGTTGCTTTTCTGCTTTGTTTTGTTGCTGTGTTGTCTTTCACTCTCTTTTATTTGTTACTACAGCTGTATTCTTCGTCACGGTTTTTCTGCTCTCTCACACTTGACGGTTAGCATGTCCTAGGAAGGATGGATGGCCAGTTGATCTTTGACTCCTGGGTTCTCTTTCTCCCCACAATTTCACCCGAACTGATACTTGCTCCTCTAGATTTTTCTGCCCGCATGGTGCTCTGGAGCAACTGTCCTATAAGAAAGAAATGGTTTCAAAATCAGGAGAATAGACAAAGGCATCGGCTAATCCTGCTATGCTAACGAGAAAATTAAGCACTTAAATTGAGAAAAAAACGTAAAAGAAGCTTCTATCTGTCCAACCTGCTCTCTGCCTCAGTCACATGGTTTCACCCCCAATACATGCAACATGACATTAATCTGCCCCCAGATTGAGGAAATTGGCCCATTTTCCCAAGGTTCATTACAGTGATGACCCCCACCCCCCAAGGTTAGTAAAAGCAAAGTGTAATTATATTACTTACTCTTTTTGAGAATAAAAATAAAACGCAGAATAAAAATCCTGTCACTCGATCTGACATCTACCCAGATAGGAAATCTTCTTAAAAACATTCATCTTTACAATAACAACCTTCAAAACTCTAATCCTTCATGTTTTCTCCAGTGGGGCCGGGCCTTTTTATAGCGCACACGTAGGACAAGGCAAAACATGAAACCTAATGGAATTTAGTTAATTCATCCAAAACTAATATTTTGGAAAGTTTAGCACCTGCAAGCAATGCCAAGGACAACACAGTCAATGGACTCATCTCTGAGCAAAGACAAATACTAATGAATTGCACATTTTGTTTTACATTCCACTATATATGTCATCAACCAAAGTGTGCTGAGCTGTAAGCTGCACAAAGGAACCAGACGGCAGGGATTTGTGACGTACTCGAGGAAACGTGCCGTAACACGTTGAACAGGAAACATGCCACGCGTCATGCAGATACAAAACAGAACGTTCGTTCGCTGCATGAGGGACGTAACAGCTCGCCGTTGAACAGGCTAGTCCCCAGTCTGCCGTCAGGTACCAGGCAAGTCTGACAGCACAGTCATAATGGAACCACTCAAAGTAACAGTTTGCTCAGTCCATTTGCTTTGAAGACGGCCAATTCCAGTACACCCAGACACACACAGCTATTTAAGAATGACGCCCTGATACATGTCCCTGTCTCCTGATGTGCATTCTTACCACCCAATTAGCATGGCGGCACCTATGTCACCATTCAATAAAGTCATCTTTTTCATGTGCAAATATCCTTATTGGCTCCAGGGGGGTGCAAGAGTGATGGCGTATAGGATGGATCTGGCAACCCATGATGGAATGTAACTGGTCTGACAAACTACGCTTTTTAACAGATTTATCTTTGTTACTTAAGCAGGAGGTGCCCTGTGATGGTCTGGCATCCCATCCAGGGTGTATCCAAGCCTGGGACAGGCTATAACCACACCCACCCCTCCACTCCACCCATGACGTCATGCTTTATGTTCCATTTGCACAAATACAGGCACATTGGAATGCATGGAATACACATTCTTGCTCGTCTCCGAGGTGAGAGTAAGGCTTGGGATGCAGGGCCAGCGGGCATGCAGTACGCTAGGAACATTTAGGGATTGAAGGCCCTTCGCAGACTTTTGTGGCCCTGGGATTCGAACCGGCGACCATCTGATCACTAGGCATATAGCACTAACCAGCTGAGCCTCACAACAGCCCTGGCATAACCCTAGGGTGCCCAGATGGCGCTCAGATCTCAATTACCCTATCCTTGTCTCAAGAGAGACCTGTAATCCTGGACATGAATTTCCCCCATCCTATCTATACATCACCATGCTTAAGCACCCCCCATAGACCCACCCCCCATAGACCCACCCCCTCACCGTAAACTGGTGTTTATTGTGAGAAGCAATTGGATTTTGCTGCAGCAAAAAAAGAACAGACATGAATCCTGGGGAAAATCAGGCATCTAGATGCAGACCACAATGTCAGAATCAGCCGTGAAGGTCTGGAGTGTCATGACTGTGGTGTGGAAGGTGGATTTCGGATCAGTGTGGGGTGTATGTTTGTGTGTGTGTGTGGATTAGATTTATATTACATTGTGGGGACCAAATGTCTGCCACACTGTTTTAAAAACCAGTTATTTTGGTGTTGTGGAGACCATTTTTCAGGTCAGATTAGAGTTTTGCCCTAGAAATGAATGGAGTGTCTCCACAAAGATATAATCACAAACCTGTGTGTATGTGTGCGTGTGCGTGTGTGCATGCACGCGCGCATCCTTATGCAGAGAAGGGATCAGCATGTCAATAGATGAGTCGCCTGTGAATGAGGCGCCTTCACGCCCCAGGGAAAAGGCCCGGCCTGAAATCATTCAGCAATGAAGTTCATTTTTGCGTCAGATGAGCCTGTTGTGGCCTCTGCTGGGAGCACATGGCGTGCCCGTACCCATGCCCACATGGCATATCGACACAGGGGTGTGTTCCAGACACATAGGCGCAGACAAGTCTGAACTAGATGGGAAAGCTGATGAAACTTCACTCCTGATTGCAAATGACAGCAGAAATCATCCATCCATTCATCCACCCATAACTGCTTTTGTGGGAATAGGGTGAGCCTGCTGTAAGAAGCATGAGGCATAATGCAGGGGACCCCCCTGGATCCATCCCAGGGCACATAATATGGGCCAATTTAGTGAAGTGAATTTGAGCCCACAATTCAGTAGGTGTGAGGTTCTATTGAACATAATGCACTCCTGTAACACCCATGAAATGTTTTAAGGTCATATCATGGCTTGGCATGCTGATATATTATGTTAATGATTGGTTTCAGTAAAGCTGCCAAGTTAATATCTATACCTGACTCAAAACTAGAGCAGGTGTGTCTAGAACCCACAACCTGTAAGTGTATTAAGCGCAGCCCTGTTCGCTGCCTCTCCCCCGTTGGGGAAGAGAGTAATCTGATTTGCTTTTGATTACAGAACCTGGATCTTGAAAAGCCTAAAGTCAGCTTTTTATTAGGCTCTTCTGTCATTTTTCCACATCAATGGCTCTGTAAAATGCAGAGGTTACTGGAAAAGCACCAGTAGGTGATGGGGATCCTTGCCCTCTAGGCCAATCTGTCAATCCCTCTGCTTATTTGTATCAGGGCCACGATTTTGTACTGAGAAGCACTGGCTTGCTGAGGCCGAGCCTCTTGAAAATGGAGACTGTGAAAAAAAAAAAGTTTAGCAAGTCTCATGTCTTTGAAAAAACCTTAAGTCACACAGCTCCCTCAGGATTAAAATCCAGTAGGTGTGGTAGAGTGAGCATTGTCACCTGGGGCCCCTGCGGAGTCTTGAGGTTCCTCTCATGCCATGACACTCTCTCTTTCTCTGTCTCTCTCTCTCGCCCTATCAGAATCTTGCATGCAACCAGCTGTTTTCCAGGCTGTCTTAGTCCAATTCCTTTTTTTCATCCTCTCCCTTAACTGGGAATAACAGAAGCCCAAAGCGAGGAAGCTACAGACATGCAGAGAACCGTAAGCATTGCATCACAGTGCATTGCGTCACACACGATGACAGTATTAGCAGAACCTAACACAAAATCATTCAGAATGAATTATGTACTCGATCTTACAGTTTTACAGAAAGCTCAACATTTTATGACGTACGAATTTATTATCCCTTAGGGAGTAACGAATAGCTTAGCGACTCAGGGATCTGTGCCAGGAGGGTCGTGAGTTTGAATCCCGTATCACAGCAGCTGGACCCATGTGGAAGGTCCTTAATCCCAGGGCTTCGGGAAGGTAGCTGATCTAGATCTTTGACCCGAAAACTTCTAACTTCTTACCTCTAAATACAAGCTTGTCTGTGTCTTTCTGTGCAAGATATAGAATGTGGAAAAAGTGCCCAATTTTCCCACAGGGATGAACAAAATACCACTATTCTATACTCTGTTCAAATGTTCCTGTTCTGGAGATTTGGAAATGTTGCCTTTCTGGTCTGGTTCCACATCCCCAGTGGAACCGATGACACGTTCCCAGCAGGTCGGGCCCAAAGTTGCTGGCGCTCAACAGCCCAAAGTCCTTGGCATTTTGAAAAACACGCCTCTACTTGGACATTTTCTCTCCACCTACATCATGTTGTGCTTTCTCCGAACACTTCGCAGGCGACCGGCACCACGCAGAACCGAAGCCAGCGAGAACCAGTGCCTCTGCAGAACACACAAATAGCCCGGCACCCCCGAGGCCACCTCACCCACTCCCAACATCATTTTCATTTTGCTGTGAAAAGTGTTATTCCTGGCCGTCTCTGAACACCTCCACCTCAACACGATCGCTTCCTGAAAGAATGGGTACAGGCCCATTGTGTGAGATCACTTTCTGGAAATACCATCAGTGGCTCTGACCACATTGACACACCATCCTCAATCGCCTTCCCGGAGTCTGTATCCCTCCCTTGCCTTCAGGACGTCTCGGATCCTGAGCCTCTCACCAGTGACGTGATTCGTTAGGGAATCCCGGGCACGGGTGTGGTGGGAACAGTGACACCTGCAGCTGTGCCGATGTCCACCTGACGTCATGTTCCAGGAATGTCCACCTCCCTGCTACAGAGGAATGCATCGCAGCTGGCAGCCGCTCTTGTCACAGCTGGACACATGACGGTAGAAGACAGCTTTCTCCCCTGGTCCAAACTGCACCCTTATCACAAACACACCAGTGCTGTTTTTTGGCTTCCCATTAAGTCACACAGAAAGTGCACCATGCTGTATTTTACTCCTGATATATTTCTAACAATCTCATTGCAAGACTACCCATGCACATAAAACACCAGCAGATGTGATTTTTAAAAATTTATATGGGCTACGGGTGGAAAAAAATTTAAAAAATAAAAGTTGTGCCCCATCAAAGCTCATTACTGTTTGTATAGCCCCAAGCAGCAGGAGAATGTCCTGTACTCTGCTCGGGGAATGTTGTTGACCATGAGGTAAATGAGGATGGACATCACCGGCAATGGGGTGGCTGTAATCCTCATACCACACTGCTTGGCAGCACTGCATGAACAGATAGGCGCTGAGACTGTCTGTACTATATGTGTGGGTATAGAAATGGTTTGATATCGTCTCTGACACTGTGAGGTCAGGAAACCGGTATAATTAGATTTTTATAACGTAAGTTCAAAATTCTCACAGTCATACTCGTAAGCCACCCCGTTGCCCCATCAGCGATAGGCTGATGACTCATTCCTGAGCGTACAAGCAGATGCCACAGTGCAGTTTTGAAATCAATTGGCTTGTACAGTTTAATAATCCAGGGCTGCTAAAGACCTTCCTGTTGTGTTATCTCTTATGTCTATCAGAGGAGTGGGGCTCGATCACGTCATGTTCTGCACAGCAGATCAGACATCAGGTACCGAAACCCCGCTCGTCCCGTGTGGGCTGGCTGTGGTGAGGTTTATATAAGGTCAGCGGGGGAAGTTTGGGGGTGGGATGTGAGTACGGCCTGTACTGTCAGTGAAGCAGGCTTTGCAGAATTCCATTCCTATAATTTTCTCAGTTGGGGCTTCATCATTTATCATAAATGGCATTTCTTCTACTTGTTTGTATTTTTTTCCAGGAATAAATCAAACATCGCTTTTATTATTTTTCTTACCCAGTTGTGGCTCAGTCCTGCTTTGTGTATCTGATTCCCATTCCTGCCTTTGGCGTCTTTGGTGATCTTTGTCCTCTGCGTCATCCTGTGTAGTATGTGTGATGTAGGTACTACAGGTTCAGCAAGAGCATGGCCCAGTCACTCCCGAAAAGTGACTCTGTTCCGCCTGCGATGGACTCCAGGTTTACTGCGACCCTGTCCGAGAAAAGCACAGGCAGATGGGTGGATGGACGAATTCTCCCAGGATTCCTGTGTCTCCCCCATATTTTTATATGAATAACGAATGAATGGAGTTTAGCTACTGATTGGGTTCTCTGAAAAAATAAGCACAATAAATTGAATGAAAGGGCGTAAAATACAGGGCTTGTTTCCAGGTTGTGATTGGAAAATATATGTCAGGTGCTTTTTGCATTCCGCGATCACGCCCATCTGCTCATCAGCCACCAATGCAGTCAGATCAACCCATCTTGCACAGCCTGTTTTCTGCAAGTGGTTCTGCCTCAATTATACTTCATAAGGAATGTTTGTTCCCAGCTTGGCTGGCATCAGTCTGAGGCTGAAACTCGACTAAACCGGATTACATGAACCAACAGGGCGGCTGGATATATGCTTGTTTTTTTATGGGGGGAGTTGATAACACTTCCACAACCACCCACAGGCTCAGGAGCTTGGTTACAGAATAAAAACACCCCTCAATATGACTGGCATTGTTGCGTTCATATCAGTGTAATACAGAGGAAATCTCACTCCGACTTAGGCGCGTAGCAGGCTTGTGGTCTCGGTGTCATCTCAAGTTTCGAAAAAGCATTCGGACACACATCTGGACAGAATCGCCTCTCCCGTTGTGGGAATCGATGGGAGACAGAGACCGTTTGTACCAGAATTCATTCAGGTGGGCTTTGCAAGCGCAAGTGGTATTTGTTGTCAAGGACGTGATGCTGAATTATGACTGAAAGGCAAAAGCCAGCACAATTTATTTTTCCTATCACTTAATCCTGCTTCACTGCAGGCTGGAAACTTCATTCCTCAGCTTAGCAAAAAAACAAGCCATTTTTTTGGCCTTGCTTGACAAGCCATACACCAAAATCTGTGGGTATTTATTAAAACAAATCATGTACTACGGCTGGGAGCCCATAATATGAAGTCCACAACATAGATTTACCACCTAGGATAAGTGAAGCCATTACAATCAATGGATAAGGACAAAAAAACAGTTACTTTTGGGTACAAAAGGAAACATGGTCAGTAAACCAGTCTCTGCTCACCAGCTCCAATAAGTACATGACCAACCAGGATTAAATTACATTTGCAAGACGCCAAGTGACATTTAAAAAGTAAAGACTTGTCACGCCCGTGCAGGCGGCACCCCACAGCTGCTCACCCAGGAAGCCTAATTAGGAGGCAATAAAGGAGTGGACAGAACAGCAGAACAATGCAAAGTATTGCGCCGATGTTATCGAGCCGTGCCAAGCAACATTTGTCTATCGTCTCCCTTCATCTCCCAAACCTCTCCCGTTTGCCTGCTGTTCTGTCCTTGACTCACCTGCCTTCCTCTCCCAGCCCAGCTCCCGCTCCTGACCAGCCCGTCCCACAGAGCCCAGCTGTCTGTGTCTTTCTTTCCCGGTGTCTCCCAGTCTTGTGCTCCATTGTCGGACGGATTCCCCTGGCTGCCGACCTACGCTCACGACCCCGACCATTCTTCTGGCTTCGTCCCTTTTTGTACCTCTGCCGATTTTCATCAATTAAACTCCTTTGTTCCCCGCATCTCTGGATCCTAGCGTCTCTCTGGGCCGGCTTACCACAAATCTGATTTTTAATTTAATCTTTTTTTTTTAATTGCAGAGCACATGATGCGCAGGGCATTTCAAATAACAACACACTATATTTTTCTGCGCCGGGCTGCTCATTAATGTCAAGGAACTTCTAATGAAGTTGTGCTGTTCAATGAAAAATCATGGGGGAGGCCAAAAAAGAAGTGATTCACCCCCCCTACCAAGGCTGTAGAAGGGAGTTTGATATGTGGGGGGGGGGTGCAATTTCAAAATTTAAATGCAAAGGTCCATTTTTGGGTGGGGGATATGGGGCCAAATTAAATGCTGGGGGGCACACATCCCCCCCCCCAAGGATTCCCCTGCCTGAGACACTGACCCACACTCCCCAAGACCTGAAATGGGCCTGTTGGTTAAGCTGAGAAAAACCAACCAGACGTAACGCCACCATTTTTCAGTCATGTTCACCTCACACACAGCAGCACCCAAACCCACAAACTTTTCCACACTGCATGCACCTACACTTATCCAGGTACTCGAGACTCACAGAGGTGCAGATGCTAATTACCTGCCACTTATCAGAGACCAACAAGCAATTAATTAAGAGTGGAATGGAGCATAGCTTTAGTTAAATTATATCACAGAGTTTGCAAGCGAAGCAGAAGCGCTACAATTAACACCCTAATGGTCCATTTTCTGAAACACTAACCCGCTATAGGCTCATGATGGATTTCCGTGATCAGAAGTCCGGATAATAGGTATGGAGGTAAATCTATTTATTTTTTTATTGCATATTCTGCTTCAATGCCAATCTACCTAAGCCAAATTCCCCCACTGATTGGGTAGTTATCTGTATCTCCGTGTCCTGTGTTTTAACGTCCATGCCTTAAAAAGTCCATCCATCCATCCATCCATTTTCCAACCCACTGAATCCTATTGGGTCGCGGGGGGCCGGAGCCTATCCCGGAAGCAACGGGCACGAGGCAGGGAACAACCCTGGACAGGGGGCCAGTCCATCGCAGCCTTAAAAAGTCTTGTCTCAATATTAAAATTTTATTTATTACTTCTCATTTGTACTGTGACCGACAAAAACAGCACCACAGCTCAGTCTATGATTCCATGTATCATGTATCTGGAGTTGAAAGGTGAAGACGATTCGACTTTGAGTACAAGAGATATGGACAGGATGGACCAGTCTAGAGACATCGACAGACTTTTCTGCACGTTTTTTGGACCGATTGAGGGAACCTTTACAATCAGAGGGAGAACATGCACACTTCACACATGCTGGGCACATTGCAAACCCATAACCAGGAGGCAGAGCGGTACAGGGCCTACCGACGAGCCAACATGCTGTCCATGACAAACACTTTGCATGCAAATAAGTAAACCAGTTAAATCACATGGTCGCTGGTATGCTTGTTAACTTGATAATTGTGCATAGTGAGAGGATTTCTTCATGCACACTTTGTCAGGACTCTGCACCTCTCACCTATAACCTCCAGTGTTCTGCTGCCTTATTTGCACCTTTAGAAGGTGCTACACACGTATATATTTTGGCTAACAGGCTGTAAGTTAAAACTAAATTAGCGCTAAGTGTGCCTTGCAATTTTTCACGGTTTAGAAAGTCAACAGGCCGTTTAGATTCCCTTTTTTGTTTTTTTTGTTTTTTGCCACGGTCTAAAAACATGTCATTAAACGACTCGAAATACTGCTGATTGTGACCAAATGTTTGCAGCACTGAAATAAACTTGTTGAAAAATAATAATTGTCATATAACAAACAATGAAAGAAATATCTGCTTGGAAAGCCACCCCATTCACTAGGAAGACCTGTTTACATTGCATGATGTACCTGTTTGCTGCAGCCACCTTGTTTCTACTTTCGATAGGAAATATATTCTGAGCATTTCACTTCTCCAACCCCCCCCCGTGCTGCTAATCTTGTGCTCAGCCGGCTCAACGCCTCCCCTATGTCACTCGTTTTCCGCCCGCTCCACACCCACTCCCCTCCACACGCCTACAGCAGCCTGTCCCATTAGTGGCAGGGCGTGCTGCTCTCTGCAATTCATTACTCTCCGGACTCCTCGCCCGTAGCCTGGGCGTCGGCCCGTCGCCGATCGTCAGGTGGCTCAGGAACCTGTTTATTTGCTCGCCCGGTTGGTTGGTCGGTGGCGCTCCTTTGTGTGGTGTGTTTATGTTAGCATTTAGCATGGACATGCCCTTTCTGTCAGCTGTCAGCTCTGCATACCCACAGTGCCCTGCTGCTCTGTGGCCCCAGGCACAAACCCCCTGCCACTTCGTACTCATCCGCTGCATGGCCAAGGCTGGCCTCCTGTCTCTATCCAGATCAAGAGTCCTTCTATTGAATTGAATCCAATTCAATTTATTTTTATAGAGGGTTTCACAACAATCCATAATGACATCATTTATACAGAAAGAAACAAAGAAAGAAAGAAAGAAAGAAAGAAAGAAAGAAAAAAAGAAAGAAAAAAATCTATGGGGGTCAACCCCCTGCCCCCGACCTGCTAACGTTACAGAGTACAAGGAATATTAGTCTGATTTCATGACACACAGTGTGCGCTGTGGTCATGGTGAAAGTCAAAGTCCATCAACAAGCCACTTCTCTGTGCCCTTTCATAAATTATTGCTTGCAGAAGAGGCTCTGGTCTCACAGCACTCGGGCTGGGGGCTTGTGTCCTGCATGTGTGCCGTTCCCATGTCTCCTCATGTCAGCATGGAATTACTCCAAGTCTTCCAGACTGGATAGGCCAGTCTGTTTCCTTGTATAAAGTTAATTTATTAGTTATTTACAAGGGAAGCTCTAATTTGCCCACTGTACAATGCTGTATATTATAGTTCTTTGTATACTTCCTATTTGCACTATTGTTTTGTTTTATTTGTACTACTCCATGGCAGCTGATGTGTGACTTCACAAAAGTTTTTTGCTTACCTGCATATACCAGGATGTGACCAGTAAAGTGATTTGATTTGAGTTGATCTGATCTGAGTTGAACCCAGGGACTTGGGTTGTTCATTGCGGGATACTGTGGGATAAGGGGCTCAGTGCATTGTGGGATATGGCACTCTGCTCCTCACCATTTGAAGCGCTTCAGTTGTTAAAGCACATAGGTGTTCCTCTGAACACTTTCCTTTCCGTGACTATGGAGGAAAAAGTTAGACAGAGCCCTTCGTAGTTCCCTGGCGTTTTTCCACAAAACTGAACAAGGGGGGAAAAATTATAACCCAAGCTGCCATGGAGACAAAAGTAAAACAGAAACATGACACAACGTGAATGTAAGTGCCGATGCCGTCGAATCGTACTCTGCAGCTGAGACACAACGCAGATCTCCAGCATCCCTGGGGAGAACTAGCAGCGGAACTCCTGGCTGCAGCAGCCTCCAAAAAACACAGGAACTCGCACCTCATGTACTTGCTTAAGTGCCCCCGGCTGCCGCTTAGCCTATATTGTTTTGTTTCTGTTTCTTACAAAGCAGCGTGGCCTTTGGCGTGGCCATTTATGCAGACGAATCTTGGCTTGGCAAGTTCAGGAGCCAAACGGGTACGGCGGCTCCTTTGACGTCAGGCTGATGTCCGTACCCAGAAACTTTCTCTCATAAAGCCAGGTGACGACCGGCACCTCTGGCTTTGGAAACCGTGACGCCAGCGCCGTGTTTTCTCTCTGTTTATGACGACGACGTCCCGGGCAGAGAGATTCATTGTATTCCGGTCCATCCCGCAGCACACGTTTTTTGGAAATCCGTGATCCATCTGCGCCAAATGCCCGATCCGGGTGGAGGAAGAGGACTCACCTAAGAGCCTCTCTGCTAGGGGCCTCTCTTTCGGTCAGGGTGAGACACCAGTCTTTTCCGATCAGTAGCCTGATTCTCCAGCTGTGCCGATTGTGCTGTGGCCGGGAGAGGAGATGAGGCCACACACACATACCTGAAGCGTGGATAAATGAGAAAACACAACTCGGTCCTCCGAACAGATGAGTTACAGACACCTCACTGGAGGAGATCCAGGATGTGGTTCACTGGACATGCGTGCAACTAAAATAATGTGGGGGGGGGGGGGGGCAGCGAAAGGGAAGCTGTATATTGT
>JAODKF010000126.1:5806022-5816751 GCA_026779585.1 Mormyrus proboscirostris
ATGAGTTTAATTGAAAAACAAAATATTTAATCTTTATGACACTTAAATATGATTTGCATAATAATTTGGAACATGCTAAACATACAAATTCCTCACTTTTCTGTGCTTTTTCAGTGCACAGGACAATCCCCTTCGTATGCACATCTACATGTGAGCTGTTCGATGTTTTCCTACAAGGCAACTAGCAAATTGTTCTCTGTGTTTGAATTCCAACTTGTGGGAGGAGGCATTTAAGTCTTCTCCTTTAAGTCTTTTCAAGCCCTTAGCTCTTCACTAGGTCCAACACGAGCTTTTTCTAGGAAAGCTTTTCCATGTGGTCTTACGTTGGTTAGATAGTCTGTTTACTCATAACAGCAGCAAGGCCCAGAAGCCCCACAGACTGGGTGGCGGGGGGGGGGGGTATGTTAATCTTATTCATCTATTTTTGTTTCCAAACACGTGTGATTTTTCCAGGAAAAACTGCTGAGATGGTCCTGACATTCATAAGTGAGGAGATTGGCTTGGCGTCTATCCCTGCAGTTAAGTGGCGTGATTTGACCAACAGAAGAATCAGTCGATTGATCGATCATTAAACTAACAAACAAAATGCTGAAGCTGGTTCCGTTTTCTTGAATGCAGTCTCTATGGTAACCTGCTACATTTCTTTGTTTTTCTTCTTTTTCTTCCTGAGCACCCAGTTTACTATATGTGCTGTCCTTTGGAATGCTGAATGAGATCTGAACTCGCTCAGCGCAGATGAACTCAATCATATACAACACCTTTGCTGAAAACACAGCACACAAGACTCCTGTCCCAATTTCCTGTGAAGTCTCTGTGTCAAGGGGTGTTGTGGACCGTGCCACAGCCCGTCATTTTCATTCTTCCATTGCCATGGCGATACTATCACACCACTCCCATGGCGGATTTCGTTGCTGCCCCCCCGTTCACTGACTCTGGAGGCGTGTGCCTGTGTGCTGCGATGCTGTGGTGAGTCAGCTGTGTTGCTAAGGAAGTGGACAGGTCAGGCTTATCGCGGTGATACGGATTGCTGCTCTCGCATGTCAAGGATTATGTAAGCATCTGTAAAAAAAAAAAAAATTGACACCAATCGTCAAAAAAGGCATTTTCCCATAGTCATTCTAGCAGAGTCAGACTTTCACAGCGGCACGATCCTGCAAATGAGTCCTGAGCAGGATGACTTCACCTAACAAGCCCACTCACTAAGGTTTCTTTCCTCTCCCCTCCCAATATACACGGCTGCAGGGGCAATTCTAGGAATTTTTAAGGTGGGGGCATAATCCATACGGGGGGGCCAACCTATCACGCCAATGATATCTTTAGAGCCAGTCCCCCCTGCACCCCCACCCCTGTATGCGCCCCTGCGTGCTCTTGGTCCTCAAGATGACCCTTGATCACTGCCCATTTGTGACTCGACATCTGTTTTTTGCATCTATTCCCCTCCTTGTAATTGTATCTAAATGTCTTTCTTTTATTTTCATTCCTCCCCACCACTTTTGTTGTAATCATTTCCCCAAATAACATCCCCATTCCCTCCTTCGCATCCTTGTGTCTCACGGTTATGCCCACTGTCCTGCTCTGAGGCCCCTATGCTAAAACATTTGTACACCCATCTTCTCTGTGTCTCCAGGGGCATCTCTGCAATAAGAAATGTCTGGAATTGTTCCACGGTCCCTAAATGGGACCTACAGAGCCAACGATCGAACTCCCGCCAAGTCATCCCTCCAGCTCCAGGGCCAGGCACTTAAGACCCAGGTCATAATTACTGAAGACAGTACCCCACAGAGATGAGAAGCATTAGTTCTGGGCTTCCATGGCCACACTGGTTGGAATCGCTGTGAGCCATTAAACACTAACTGGTTTACCCCGCAGGGAACCAAAAGTGACTAATGGGAAGTGGGTTAAACCAGCTGGTGATTAACAGAGCATGGTAATCCCACATGCCATGGGCTTTGAAGGCTCATCTCTTGTCTTTAAGGCCTGCCATTTGCGGTTTGTTTGCCAAGTTGGCCGCGTGCTACAGCATAGATCTGAGAGGAGGAAGCTTGGTTTCACATCAGACAGGAAGCCCTCCACCCCAGCAAGAGGAGACCCATGTGAATTTGGGCCCGCCACTTGATGCTGTCAAATTCGAGGAAGTATGACCAGCCATAGCAGACAAATTGGCGGAAATGGGGCGTCCTGATCACCGAGGGTTCTGTAGCCTCCCTGTCATGCTTATCTGAGGCAAGAGAAGTGCAGCGTGGCCCGAAGAGGAAGTGGGCTTATCGGCTAGCGGTGACAGGACATCCGCGTGACTCATTAGCAGTCAGCTTCTCTGTGAAACCCGTAGTGTCTCTCCCACGCATTCAACCTACACCCGCCCTGACTTCACACCCTCGTGCTCAGCATGGCCACATGGAAACAGTGCCAGGTGGGCTTTCTTTAAACATACCTTTGAGGAGTAGCCACGCGCCGTAACAGAATTGGACTGGGGAACTGAAACTTGGCCGAGGTCCTGTTCCTCCTCCCACCGCCAAGCCACGGGCTGGAGAAGGCGCGGCCGTGCAGCCACACCGGCTCCGATACGGCCTGTGTTTCCTCGGAATACGTCGTGCTTTTGTGAAGCTGGCGTGACGTGCCCCATTCCTTCAACCGTCTTACACTCTGGGGCGGCACTCCCAGAAGAATTCCTGGAATTTCCAAAGATTAGCTCAATTCCTAGTGATCGCTTAACTACCATTGTTTAGATTCCTCTCCTGGAGCATGTTGATTTGCTGTGTTTTCTAGCTTTCCCTTGGATGTTGCTTTGGCCCGGTTTTGTGGTACAGCCTCTGTTGTACCTTCTCCTCGCCACTGCTCTGCCGGGTCCCTGGCTGCCATCATCTGAGAGGTAATGATCATCCATCACTGGTAGATGGAAGAATGTGGGCCCAAGAGCATGTGAATGGATGTCAACTCTGAGGTTTTTGCCACCTAGATATAAATTAACCATGGCCAAAAGCTCAATTTTGATCTGGTTTCTTTGCCATTCCTGGCAGTGCTGCGTCACTCAAGCTTTAAGAGATGGATTCATAAGCAGATCTTTTTAATCTTTGGTAGGGAACTTTCGGTAAATCACTGAGGGAGACAAACTCCCAAATTTCTCAGAATTCACTGTGTTACTGTAAGCTGCTAGCTACTCCACTAGCTGCGTTCCTGGTTCTGCTCAAGTCATCATTCTTTCTTAATAGACTTTGAGATCAACATTTAAACCTACAGTTGAAACTACAGTTTCAAGATGCCTTATTTGCAGCCATATTCCATAGATATACTGACATAATAGGCCACAAATTATTTTTTTTTCCCCGTGGCCAAGATTCCTGTCTCATAGAAGCCAGGTTGAGTTCTTGACTTTCTAAACTTTAAATAAACTCATTAAACTCATTATTTTTAGGACTCATGACAAGGACCTCAATATGATCATCACAGTGGAGGACTGAAATAAGCCCCTACTGTAGCTGTCAGTATGAGACAGTGCAAATGTAGGAGTGACCCTTTGAAAGGAGATGGGAGTCATTCCAATTTGCAGAAGACACTTGAAACAGAAAAAAACAGAGAAAATGCTGAATAATGGTAGATATTATATAAGTAGATGACACATGCTCACTGTTGGTGTCTGTTAAATGAGCAGAACTCTGTCTATCCCGTAAAGCTCATCTCATTTAAGAGACGACCACTTTCTTGGAATGAGGTTTCTCGGTAGCCGGATTAAAGTGCTGGGGGGGTATTTGCAGTAAACCTGCACAACTGCCAGATCCCTGGCTTGGCACTCCTTATACGTATGTCGCTGGGGTTGGTAAACACGCCGACCACTAAGTGCCCGTCTGAGGTAGAGGGGGGATTAGTGCTTGGGCAGGGAGGATGCCTCTCATTTTTCCCGCCTGTGTTACTGTAGAAACCTGGCCAGCAAAAGAGAAACAGAATCAGCAGAAGAGAGGAGGATGCAAGGACCAGCTGGTGCTACAGCTGGTGACAGACTGATGGAGACACGCAAAAATGCCAGCGAAGAAGAGGCGGACAATCTGAGTCGAAAAACAAATGGCAGAGTTTACGGAATTCAAAATAAGTTTCATTTTCCATTTGCACATGTACAGAAGTACAATGGGATTCTTGCACAGTTCCCTTGGTCCAGGGCTGCCAACTTTCATGCATCTCGTGTGACATTCACACTTTCGGACTCTTGTGCTCTCGTCAGAAATCTTACGCCAAATGTATATTATTCCATTATAAACCTAAAATTAGCTACATCGAAAGTGGACGGGTACTTAGCGAACCCTACGGACGATTTAAGATAAAACTGTTACATGCATGTAGATGTGAATGTGCATGCAGACTTGAACTGAAAATCTCATGCCAGCCAGCTGACCAAAACTGGGAACCCTGTTGGTCAAGACTGAAAAACAACAGGCACGACTATGAGAGTAATATGGCAGATGCAGTCAGGAATTTACTGTGACGTTAAATAAACTTTGATAGATGAAAAGATAAACAAGGTGTATGACAAATATTTATTAAGTAAGGTGCCTTCAATGTGTGTGATAGTTGGGGGGGTATGATATCAATTGAATTTAGGCCATTTTATCTTGTTTTATGTTGGTTTCCATCAGTAAACAGTAAGACGCTATAAACAGGATGTAAGAGGACCAGAGGTAAGGATCATGGACGTTCTCTGAGGATCCTGAGTGGTGGGGGGAGGAGGGGGCATAGGGGATTATTGTGGGGCAGGTAGGTTTTTGTGAAAGGTCATCTGCCTCTGATCTCCCTTCCCCCACCACCCTGTTGCCATGCCAATCATGATGACTGTCTCACTTGGCATCCCACCCCTGCTAATTTCCACTCTGGAAACCCCTCCAACTTCTCTGCCCCCAACCCCAGCACTGACGTCACTTGAGCCTGCTGCTGATCAAAGAGGGAAGCCCGGTGACTGCATCAGCAGCAAGCGTGTAGGATGAGTGTCCGGTTAATTAACGAGGGATGACTAGCTTCGACACCCTCCCCCCCCAACCCCCACTGCCACGCCGGCAACACCTGCCCCGCCTTCTCGCATGCATGACCCTCAGCTGATTATCCTCCATGAGGGAAAGTGTGAAAACTTGTGTATGAAGGGATTTGCAATTAAGAGGTATTTATCGAAATAACCATTCCCCCAAAAGAGCGTTTAGCTAACATTTTCGCTATTCTTTTTACGTAGCTAAATTAGGGAGTCTTCACATTTCAAAATTACGGTTACATTTTCGCATTGTATTCATCTACAAATTTCACCAAGAGCGAGCCCCATAAACCAGAGGAATTTATGTGTTTTTAAACTTTGTGCTGTTTATGTTCACGTGTCCCAGGACACCGTTTGGAGCGGCGCACTTCGGACCGGTTTCGAGGAAAAGGGTCGCGGTTTCATCATCCCTGTCGCTTCTGCGACGAACGTTTCCAAGTGCGGCCTAACAAGCTCATAAAAATAAAACCCAATTAAAATTTAATTTGAAAGTAACAGCTGGACATCAATGATTAAAGAGGATTGAAAAATGATTGTAAGATGGAGAGACGGCTAATGGACACTGTCATAAAGGTCATCGTTATGCAACTGTGCACAAGTGACCAATGGCCCTCACACTTAGTTTGGGGCGACGTGGGTGTGGGTCATAAGAAAAACTCTTCCACTTCTCTGCCCCCATTTTTCAGGCAAAAAGAAAAAGATCAACAAGGATAAAAGTAAAGGAGCAGAAGGGTGAAAAACATGGAAGGAAATGATTTTGATCATTAGCTTTTGGATGTTTTTCTGTGGAAGGACACAGATGGCGGCTGGTGACAGAGATTAAGTGTTTTTTTTTTGCAACAGTCTTCAACTGCCAACAATCAACCTACACCACCTGCACACTGTCACCCCCCCAGCCTTCTCAAGTCTTACCCCCTCCCCATACTGTGGGCCTTAGAGTTGCCACCCATCCCTTATAATATGGAATTGTCTCATTTCGGAAAATAAACGGCAGCATCCCATATTGTACAGGACGACTGCATATTATAGGGCACTTGGTAACCTTAGTGGGGCCCTAAACTCCAACATCAAATCATCACTGCCCCCCACCCTTAAAGAAGACACCAGTCTACCCTCCTTATCTTCTAACAAAGACAGTACAGTCAGCTGTAGAATAGCAAGAACATGTTTTGACACGACTCGTCAATCAGACCATGTTTTAACACGACTATATGTATATTATTTCAAAAGAAATAGAAGGAACATAGAGGTGGCTTATTTGATTCTGAATGTGCAAACTGTAGGGCTTCATTAAGATTTGGGCTTTTCTTTACTTAATTAATGCATTCATCTGTCTAGGATGTGCCCCTAGCCTTGGGCCCAAGGGTAGCTATCAGGCTGGATGAAGTTATGAAGCTGGATAGATGTATCTACTGGTCCAAATTGTTCCGAAAGCACAATTGAAAAAGTTAAAACATGGCATTCACAGCAAACAAAACACAAAACCACGTGGTTACTTTAATACAAGCTGCTTCCTTTATTTTCCATCACTGATGACACCAAATGTTTCTTTATTTCCTGTCGCTTGCTATTTTGTAGGAGATGCACTGGTATGTAAACAGTGAAAATGATAAAATACATTTAATAAAACTCCTTACAAGCAGTGTATAACCAGGAAGAGCAAAACCTTACCTCCTCATTTGTAACAATACACATTCTTTTATAGTTTTTTCTCTCTTATTTACATAGTTACAACCATATTCTCATGTTACATTAACGCAACGTTGTTTTTTTTTTTTCCATTTTGTCTCTCTTATTTTTTTAAGAATGATATTTACATGGAGCCCCGGCTGCCTGCTGCCAGGAAATCCAAGCTTGCCTTCTTTGCTTTCTCTCTTAATTTAAATGAGTTAGTCGACCAGCAGAATCTGTAACAATTCTTACAAATAAAAAGTAACACAGAGTTTAATCTGTTGTCCATTTCATAATAAAAAAATAAAAAGAACACAACGGAAACTTGTCCAAAGGAAAACAAACATATTGCACTTGAAATCCAGACAGCAGTGGATGTGGTTACGGCTGGGTAATGATTGGAGGGGGGGAGAGGGGGAGTTTCAGCCGAGTGCAACGTGTTAAGCATTCTGCAATAAGGTCTCTAAATAAATACCTCTGTACAGATAAAGCGTCTTCTTCTCATTAATAGAGCAACTGACTGTTCTGCTCTGTACATGAGTGGAGTGTAGGCTTATAACCTAGAAGTGATGAAAAAAAGCAAACATTTTTAATGCATGAAAGGAAATGAAAAAAACAAACTTCATAGTTGAGTGCTTTGATGTCCTGAGAATATTGTCTCATCCAGTCAAGGAGTAGCTACAATGAGTAGGTTATTGGCTCTACAGAACTCAAACAAAGCATTTTACAGTCTTTGGAGATGGGCAGCAGGTCCTTCTAAGATGTTTGGGGGGTGGGTGGGAGGGTGGAGGGGGGTGATTTTCCCCCTACGTCGTATCAGACTGCCAGCGCTTGTTTTTTCACCTCATTCTTTGGACGAATGTAGTGAGAAAGTCCCCCCCCCCCAAAAAAAAAGGAATGGCAAGGGTGGGGGGAATTGAAGAAAAACTGGCAAACGAAAAGGGGAGAGGTAAAAACAAACAGGCTGACAAAAAAATCCAAAGGCCTTGCCGACCACTGGGATGTGAACATCGTTCTGAGTGTGTGTGTGTGTGTGTGGTGTGCGTTTGTTGGGGGGGGGGGGGATGCACCCCTTTGTCGTACCAACAGCATTTAACAGGATCCACAAGAATGAAAGTGGGGTGGCAGGTGGGGGGAAAAAGAGCAGTAATGTAGTCCATGTCTCTGAGCTCTCAGCACCCAGTCCGTTCTCCAGCACTTGGGGGAACTTAAAAAACCACTAACAGTGATGGCGGAGGCATGACCCCCTGAACCCCGGGCCAGCCGGCCGGGTTAGTTCCTCCAGACCCCAGCCCCACGCGCCAGCTGGGTCGGGGCTGCTCTCTGTCACGCTTTGTGTAAACATTGTGGCATTCCTTCTCCGCAAGCCATCTCAAACTTCTCGAGTCGTAGTAGATGGGATGGAGAAACAAAACTAAATGCTAAATGAACTCAGTCCCCTGCATTTTCTTTCTGAGTCTCTGTCCACTTGATTTTCTCCGGGTTTTTTCTACGACGATGAAGATGACGTTGACATGGACTTCTTTTGGTTCACAAGGTCCAGGTAAAGTTCTGAGCGCAAGAAGCGGGCGTAAGAGTCCTTCTCCATGAGGCCATATATCCTCTTCTGGGCCAGGTCGAAGCACGACCGCAACGAGGTCTGCAGGTTCTCCTTGGTGTGTTCCCGTGTGTACGAGTCCAGGTTGACCTGAAGTCACGACATAAGGAAAAAAACAGGTTCACTGAAGGCTAAGGATTCGGATTCATGTATGTCGCAAAAATGCCTTATCGTTTTTGGAAGGCACATTTAAACCGAATGGTAGGCAATTTAATTGAAAACCAAACCAACTGATCACCAAAATTTAAAAAAATGACTCCTGTTAAAACACAAGCTTGTGTTTACCTCTTTACAGGACTGGATAGCGATGTATTCTGCAAAGATTTTCTTGGCTTTGGAGGCCATCTTGGACTGTGACTTGATTTTCTTGTAGTCCTCGCATGCTAACCAGAATTCCAGGTTCTCTTCACTGAATTCTGTGCGCAGGAACGCTCTGAAGGCAGCCAGTCCATCTGGGTTGGGTAGAGAAAGCGAAGAGCAAAGGATATTAACAGGGAACCAATGACGAAACCATGGTAACGTAAGCTGCTCATTGAATCATAATGCTGGCTTCATTGAACGTGAGATATGTTTTTTTTTTTTAACAGAATGCATTTAATTTCATTCATAAATGACAGCATCACATTTTTTAGATGTGGTTGGAAATGCAGGTTTTCTCTTTAGCAATAGAAGCCGTGAAAGGGGCACCTAGATCACTTCTTGCGGCGGATTAAAGCTGTGGGGGCGATGTGGTGATGCCGCGGCAATAAAATAACATGTGCGTGGGTGGGGGTAAACCTACAGACTGCCAGAACTTGTCTGTCTCCCCCCCGGACCCCAAATTGATTGCTGATAAGACTGTCCACAAAGGAAAAACTCCCTTTCGCAAGACAGACTACGATCGGGGGAGCTCTATAGGAAATGGGGTATTTGCCTCACTCACGTCTGTGCATGTGGTAGCTGTCGATGTCATCGCAATGCTACGGGGGTCTGCAGTCAGGCTTGATGGTCGTGTGCAAACGTGGGGCAGTAATCCCCCTCCCTTCCCCCTTCCACCCCCGTTCCACCCCCGTTCCTTCTCCCTACACTAAAGCGTGAGATTAACGCGGGGGCCCAGGACCGGGGAACAGGCGGACTATTCACCCACTGCGGCACCCACACGTCAATGTCTGCCGAACGGTCAAACGACCAGAGAAGGCATGCATGGTTAATAGCAGAGGCTAGACACGGTGCCATCAAGAAAAGGGTAAGGACACTGGTGTCTTTACTGGAATTAAACCAGTGTAATAAATTGATATAATGCTCTACTGATTTTTAAGATGTATTTATTAAGAGAATAACCAGAGACCCCAACCAGAATAAGGGATTAGTGGATGGATGGATGGATAGATGCATGGATGGATGGATGGACAAATAAACATACATAGAGATTTCATGCCCCTAGCTTTTAAAGCATTCCTGTCCAAAAATCTGCACATCCTCTGAGCAAGCTGTGCATTGCAGGTTAACCAAGTGCATCAGCATGAATTGAGATTTATAGAAAAAGGCACAAACTCACATTTGTGGGCCAGCAGCTTGTCCAGAGACTCGCCCCATTTCTGCGCCTCCTCCGGCGCTGGCCTGCAGATAAAAGCCGCACGATTCTTCAGCAAGCCCATCTCTGCCAGGTTTCTCATTGTGTGACCCATTCGAAGCAGCGCGCTGCCTTCCGTCCTGCCTGAATGCCCAGCGCTCTGCCGTGCCTCTGGCTTCCTTTACGCTATGTCTTTCTCTCACTCTCTCTCTCTCTCTCTCTCTCGCTCTCTCTCTCTTTCCTTGTTATGCTGCTTCTCTGGTTTTTGTGTCAGAGTGTCTGACTGCCCTCGCTGGATTCTTGCTTATATACTTGCTGTCTGAGGGGAGGGGAGAGGGGAGGAGACTAAGCCAGTCTTGTAAGGTTTGATGGGTGTTGCATTCACCCCTAAGCCGCACCCCCAGTATTTTTCTCCTTTTTTTTCAATCCTCTGCCCTACATGTGTTGGCTCAATGTAACAGAGCAGCTCTTCTCACTGAGCCAAAACAGAAATCCTTCCTCGAGTTACATCCGTCCCTTTACGGCCCCGTTTCTGCACTCCACTTTAGATTTCTACCACGGCATCTAGTCGTGTGAGACACTGTGACCTGTGATCGACATTGGCTTCGCGCATTTAAAATGACGCCGGATCAGGCTTTTCTGAGAAAGTGCAGTCATGAGGCTGAAATACAGCATCACATAGGCTTGTCTAATGAGATTTCTCACTGTGCCATATTCAGGCAGACATACACTCGGGCAGGGAATGTTTACCCTAGTAAATTCCCTGTGAATCCATACATCCCCACAAATCTAAGACCAGTCACCACTGATCATACAATTTACAGGTGGAGGGGACAATCTGGGTGGGTTGTGCCCCCTCCTGCCCCCCCCCGGGGGACCCCCATGACACCTGCCAACGGCG
>JAODKF010000126.1:5820333-5831501 GCA_026779585.1 Mormyrus proboscirostris
ACCACCTCAGCCCCTGCACCCGAAACCTCAGCCGAGCCAAAACACTCCCACCCCCCACTGAGCACATGCATGGAGGAGGGACTCTCTATCCTACCTTTCTAGATACTTCTCGGAGAAGTCGACCATGGTGTGTAGCATCAATGAGCCTGAGGGGGCAGCAGAGCACACAGAGCTCGCCTAAGTGTGGGCGGCTGTCACATTCCTTCCTACCCGAGTGGCTCTGTAGCGGCCTTATATACGCCAGGGGTGTGGCCTAGCAGGGGTGGGGGAGGGTCGGGCAGTGGGAGGGGCCCCAGGCCTCCAGTCACAGATCAGCGCGCTCTCAGGCAGCACCGCAGCCCAGACTTCACAGGCTGAGCGTGAGATTATAATTATAACTATAGAAATAATCATAATAAAAAGACTATTATCCATTGCAAAATGGACACAGAAAAGAACATTCCAGAAGGAAATGATTCATGAGACATTATTTAGTGATGCTTTCTTCAGGCAAGGCCCAGGGTTTATGTTTGTGGCTGTCTGTGTGTGTGTGTGTGTCCGTGTGTGCGCATGTCCGTGTGTGTGTGTGTCCGTGTGTGTGCATGTCCGTGTGTGTGTGTCTGTGTGTGTGTGTTCATGTCTGTGTGTCTTTGTGTGGTCATGTGTGCGCATGTCCGTGTGAGCAGGAAACTGGACCAATTTCTCACGTGTCTCCAAACAGGTGGGCCATCTTAAAAATAAGCCGTAGACTTTACTCAATTTCACGGCCCAGAAAAGAGCAACAGGTGTGCAAATATTTGTCTGTTGGGAGCATAATAATTCTCCTTTGTCTGTGGGGGCCTGACAGTGCACCCCCCCACCCCCGCTGCCTATCACCATGTGGGCCAGACAGCACACCTGGAAGCCCCCACTCAGGTGATGATGGATCCCATCCGTTCCACTTCCACTCTGGAGGGGGTCCGGGGGGGATTCTTTGCAAGTCTGGGGGGCACCTGACTCACTTCCTCCCCCCGCTGTTTGGAAGCCTGTATTCCTGTCATTTGATTATTATCTGCTTAGCAGGCTGGCTGTCGGGTATCGAGATACCCCCATCTTCTCAAGGGCACGGTGCGCTAACCCCTCCACCCACTGCTCCACCTTATGCTCCACCTTACAGACTCGCCGCAGTGCCATCCAACAGTCTCCCCAAACAGTCTCACCCTCTCCCCCAGGCGCCTACACCCCCTCACACTCTCATCATCATGATAATAACATCTTTATTTATTACATCTGAAAGCACGGCCCCTGGAGTATCTGGGGAGGCCTAGGGCCTATCTCAGGGTCCCAACAGTGAAATCACTCTGCCGACCTAGAGGTTTGACCTGGTGTGCTCCTGATCACGGGAACAGTGACTCACACTAACTGTGATAATGAAGGAGAAGTTTCACAGTGTACACTGACGCCAGACCAGAAATCAGGAAAATAAAACTCAGTTTTTGGCTGCTTTTGAGGGAGGCACTTCTATATTTGGCAAATGAGGCTGTTCAGCTTAAGAACACCAGTGGGTGATTTGAAAGGGGATTTAGTCTGTAATTCCTCTTGTTTTTATTCACAATAGCAAAGAACTTCCATCATGCTGGTGGGGGGGGGGGTGGGGGTTAATGGCCAAAACATAGCTGATCTGGATCTCAGAAGCAGCTGCTAGTCCCGTCAGGAAGACTTGCCGAGTCAGGGGAATGTGGTCATGGAAAGGTTTTCACCGAAGTAAAATTCCGCTCACTTTCTGATCTGTCCACGAACTCTCAGCTTTCCTTCCTCTACATCTCGTTTACCATCTTTCATCTTTTCTGTCCAATTAGTTCTATCCTCACTCATTTTCTCCCACAGACTAGCCTCTCTGCAGCTAGCTACCTACATCCAGCTACAGGAACAGCGATATAAAAAAGAAGTAGTAAATATCATCTGTAAGCTGATTGGCCCCCACAATGTCCCCTCCCCTTTCACTCATAGATTCAAAACACATCATTGGCTATTGGTAACGTTAGCCCCTGTGTATGAATTAGGCCCCTCTTTTGTCTCCCACCATTAAAATGCCAAGAATCGCCCCTGTTATTAAACCTACAGTGCTCTGCAGCAAGCAGAAAGGTGTACAACGTACTGCGTAGAGTGCCTAAAGCACACTGCGCACATAGAGAGAAGAGGGAAGCTTTGCAAATAAGACAAAGAACAATGGGCTGTATCTCGACTCAATGGTCAAGAGAAAAATTCTACTGAAGTGAGTGTGGGGGGGGGGGGGGGGGTCACCCATTCAACCGTGTCTGAGTTCAGCTGAAGCTACAGCTGCATGCATTCACCCCTTGCGGCCCCGAGGACACAGGCCAGTCGGGGTGTTGTTATCGACGCAGGAACCCGAGAGCCAGATTAAATAGGACCCCGGATATACGTCTCACGCCAGGCTCCTGTGTCGGTTTATCTGCGATTTGCAGGTCTTCCTGTAAACCCACTGAGTTTCCAGCCTCAGGGAACTTTGGCCACGTGTAAACACGTCCCCAACGGCGTGTAAACTGTTGTATTTGTATACCGAAAGGCAATAATTTGAAAAAAATAAATGCAGTCTAGCTCTGGAATGCTCTAGAGCAGCATTACAGCATGGTGGGCAATTTACATCATGAAACTCGTAGGACGATTTGCGAACTCGAAACTCATACTGCCATATCACGTCTTATCATGCCGGACGAGATGTTTGGTTTAGCTCAGAAAAAAACACACATACAAGATTATTCCAGGCCATGTAGGCCCACGGTTATTGGGATGAGGGAGGAGGCAGTGCTTATGATGGTGAGGAAAACATCTTCACCCTGGAATTCAAGAATAAATTCTGAGTCTTAGAGGTATTTCAGTGTCTCAGCTTGTATACATGGGGGGGGCACTGGTCACGCTGAGGGTGTGGGGGGGGGACGAGGCCTCCGCTCCCTCTCATTTCAGTCACCTAGCCCTGCCTTACCTTCCCCATGTGCTCTAGCACCCCAGCTGACTGCACCGGCGTCTGCGTAATTCTCCTGCCCGGATCCCACCCGCGTCCTCAGCTTCGCCTTACGGCTCCCCAGTGCTTGCCGACTGAAGCCACTGGACGTGCCACGCATACCAAGCAGCACCTGATTTAATGCCAGGGCCGTGGCAAAAACAGCCTGAGTGTACCTTCGAGGGTGGGCTTCTGCCTAAAGGGGGTGTGTGGAGCCTGTGTTTGTGTGTGTGGGGGGGGGGTTGTTCTTGTGACTAGGTGCTGGTCAATAGCTGGTCGAAAGCAGCTCCAATGGAAAAACAAACCGTAGTCTGACGTGTCTCAGTACCTGAGTCTGGTACTACACACACACGCGCACACACACACACATGCACATCCACACCTGCCGATGACCCCCCCACGCCCATCCACACCCAGAATAAACCCCAAATTGTCTGTGATCAGGATCCTCTGCGTCCTCTAGATGAGATCTCGGTGCAGATGGTATTAGCATGAACAAGCACTCCAGGGCGACCGTATCAAAAATCCAAACTGATCCGTAATCTGAAATGCCCGAACTCTCGCACTGAAAATGCCCCCAGGTCCGTCACACGGAGACCGTCATTGCCACGGATCTCGGCACAGTCCGAGACGCACATCTGCCGGCATGCTCTCATATTTGCAGACGCGCAGGTGGTGTACGGGTGACATTGAAAACAGCTGAGACAGCAGACAGATACCATCAGTGACGGTGGCACTCTATCCGGACAAGCCGCATGCCAGGGCTCGGGCGCGTAGACACAGCAGATTTACACGCCCAGTGCACGCCGATTCACACGGCCGGACACTGTCCTCACTAGCATGCTGATCTAGCATCTGGCCCCATCCTGCTCAGCTATAGTCATTAAAATGGAAAAGATATTGGCATCAGTCCCAAGTGTCGATCTCGGTTGATATTTAGAGTTATCAGCACCGGGGCTGAAGATACAACTACTAAAAAAAATGGAGGTGACTGTATTGCATGAGCAGTTGATATTCCATTGTTTAGGAAGAGGGATTTCATCAGCCCATTCATAACCTTGCTACAAGTCAGCGCTACTTCACGGTGTCTCACTGCCTGTGTTACGTGATGTGGCTGCTTCACACAAACATAAGGTTGGAAGAAGTGAAGTCACCACCATCACTGCTATTACCGATCTGTGGAGCTCAGACGTTAGCTGTCAGTATTGATTATCAGTATTCGTAGCATTAGTGAAAAATATAATGTCTATTAGTATTAGCCATAATTTCCACAGCAGTTCACCACTAGCTGGAGAAATGCAAGACGCCCCGAAATGTAGACTTACAAATTCTTGGGCCTCCTCTTCTTCTTGGTGCCGTCTGGACTGTCTTCGTAACTGCCCTCGGATCCACCGCTGAGCTGTTGGGAGAAGAGGACGAGGACAGTCTGCATCATATGATCCACAGCCGATTGGCGGATGGGAGAGGACGAGGTCCGACCAGCACTTGATAATGGATCGTTTCCCCCGAAACGAGAAGCTCGCTAAGTGTACGGCTAAGGTGAGCTCCCTGGGCGGGTAAAAGCACTGGGGCTGCGGACCACAGGAAGTATCACGTTATCCTACCCTCGTCTCTGATTGGATGAAGGGATAGGGAGAAGGACATTGAATGGTGGTGGGGCCACACCGGTAATCCGCGGACCCTGGCTTGTCCAACAGGGGGTGGAGATTCGAAACGGTGTGTGTGTGCTGGGATTTCTGAAAGAATGGAGCCATTGTGCAGGTCTGATCCGGTCACACAAAGCACAATATCAGAGTGTACCAGAATATCTCTGGGGCACATTCTTCCTGTCTGACGCCCTTTCTCAGGCCAGGTCAGTCACTCTGTTTGTTGTGAGAAAATAGTACTTTTCTGCAATTATCAGATTGTAAGAAATTATATGTGTGTACATCCAGCCCACAGGCTGCTGAAAGTGGTCATGAAGTGGGACTCGCCACCAGAGAGAGAGAGAGAGAGAGCCCGGTAATGTCAGGGACAACTGGGACGAGGTACGAGCTGGGTAGCTGATCTGCATCTACGCACACAGTACGTGCCACCTCACACGTGTTACCTCGAGTTTGCTTGACCTTAGCTTCCATACCTGAATCGTAGACCAATAAAGCTCCAATGTGTGTTGCCAGTCATTAATAAAGGGTGTTTTGGGGGTTAGGGGGTGCATGAGGTCGTAAAGCAGGATTTGGGGCAGGGGGAATTAATCGGAAATAACATTACGGCTCCAGGAGCTCTGGGAGGGAACGTGTTCAGAGAGGAATTCTTTCTGGTCTGTTTGTTCCAGGTGCTACTGAACCCATGACAGGCAGACAGGACAAGGGCAACAAAACAGGCTGCTGGCACACAAGGCCTGCGTCACGCGATGCGGCTGGTGCGGCGCAGATGCCAGAGAGGGGGCAAACTGCACCAAAAGACGGACGCCAGCACAGAGTATTTTCCTAGACAAAGTGGGAGACTTTGAACCCCTTAGAGTCACATGCCATTTTATTGGGGGGGAGCTTATTTTTAGACAGACAGAGGGGGGGCCCAGTTCACTGACACTTGCTCTGAGTTCGGACTCTGCGGCTTTGACAAATAATGGCAGTGATTAAGCACCCATTCATACTCCCGAATGCGGAAACATGGGACGCTTACGCCGCGGTACAGCACTGAGTCCGTCACACCCATCGATGGCGCCCAGATAGCTGTGAATGGGTTTATTAAAGATTAAAAGGAGCAACTCTATCAAAAGGATGCAGAGAGATGGACAGACAGGACCAACCCATTTAGTGTCTCATTGATTCGGTTTCCATTTTTATTAATGGCCTAGAACATCACAGTATGTGCATTTATTTTTTTTAAGTGAGATCTCCGGGGTTCTGGACTTCGTAGTTCCAGGTGTATTTAATTCAGTTCTCACTGCCACCTTGCTCCACCAACAACCACATTCATAAAGCCATTTCTGCATATTTTTTACTGCTCATTAGCAGTCATTGTATTACACAGTAGCTAGAGGAGACCTAACAATCACCTACAGGATGCTGGGATGGCGACTGACATCAAAATAACCATGAATCCATTGCCAGACTGTGAAAAACATGCAGGAAGGAGGTACAAAATCTGTTCCAGTCCCTGCCGACGGAAGCCTGGCTTCCGGATTCCCAGCGTAGTAGGAAGGAAGGCTGGTTGAGCTGTTTGTCTCTGTTTCTCTACTGGCTGCTCCACCATCAAGTGGAATTACAAGACGAATTCCAGGCAGGTGACGTGTAAGCGTGTGAATCCTCTAAACAACCGCCCTTCCTGCATCGCTTCACAACTGGTACACACAAATTAAACACAAATAGCAGATCAAAAATACAGTCCAGTAGGCTCCTTCTTCTTGCCTGTATACACTAAAGCGGAGGTGGGGAATGTGATCCAGGGCGGGCTGCTGTGGGTGCTGGTTTTTGGGATGACCTCACAATCAGCCAATAACGGTGGGTCCCCCAGGACTGGAGCTGCGAACCACTGCTTTATTATTGGCTGACTGAGAGGCCATTTCTAAAACCTGCACCCACACCAACCCTCCATTCATCAGGTTCCCCACCCCTGCGCCAAAGAAAGAGTCTAGTATATATGAACTTGAGACACTTTTGTCCAATAACATGCTCAATGATTTCATATTACAGGTTGAGTCATAGTCCAGTGTCATTCATACAGCAGCACAAACCGGCTGCTCCAGCTGAATGTGAGTCCTCAGATTTTCTCCTTTGCTCCCAAATCACCCACCTGTTCTGGGCAGGTGTGAATGGACATTTTCCATGGCCTCCCAGATGCACAAATCACAGGTTCCCATTCCCCTCATTCCCACCCCCAGCTAAATATAATGCTGGGTGGGGGGGGGGCACAGCCAGGATAGGAGCGTGACCGCCGGCGCGAAGCCAGGGGGATCTCCCCACTCCGACTCCGTCTCAGGTTTCCAAAGTGGCGTCGTTGACGGCGGCCCCCTACTGAGACGGCACATGGCGAAACTGAGAAGGGTTGGCTGTGACCAGGCCATGTGTGCGTGCCGCTTGCAGGAATCCTGGGCTGGTACCATTTGGCACAGCCGGATAAGGTGAACAGGTCAAGAGGTCATACTGGGACATGCCTGGACATGCTCGCAGCAGCTATAGGGCCTTGGAGAGGGGAGAGATCTACAGGAGGGTGCCCCAACATGAGGCCAGTGGGGCCAATCCGGCCCACGTGAGTGAAATGTTTGGCCCAAGCAAGCTGCCTCAGGAAGAAAGGATTGATTGACCTTTTACACTCCGCTGACCCACCCCTGATTGGCATATCTTAGCATCAGTTATTTGGTGGCCCTTGGTTTCGTGTTGGTGATGATAGAATTTGGCCCTCAGGGAAATTTGACTGGGGACCTCTGCTCTGTTGCAATCCCCTCCGACAGCTGGTCAGTTTCCCTGCAGGGAAAGGGATTATCAGTTTAGCAGTCTTGGCTTTTTTCAGTTTGGTTTCTCTACCATATCATCAAGGTCACTGCAACGCAGTGCCACACTTCACTGCTCTCCCGGGAGAAAGTATCTTTGAAAACTTCACAGAAGGTTCAGGCAGGACCCTAAAGTATCTGCAGCCATTCAAACTGTCAAATTCGGTTTTCGTATTAAGTCTGAATAGGTTTAATGGCGAGTAAAAATACTTACAAAACAAGACACAAGCATAAAAGATACAACGTAAGACAGATGAAAGCGACTTTGCCATCATATTCTAACTGCCTGGGCACAGTTTAACATGTTCATGGCATTGTGTAATGGCGCTTTTCCACTGCCGCCAAGAACCAAGCCATATCTGAAGCATACCGCAAAGAGAGAGGTCTCCATTATATGCTATCTGGGCCGTACCAGCGCCGAGTTGGTGCTACTGACTGGCAGGACCAGAAGCATGATAACTTGGAACTAGAAAATTTTCAACTACCTAATTAAAAAAGTGTTATAGAGCAGCTGAAAGGAATGGATTCATAAGGCAAATTCATGCAAGCAATTCATGCACTAGCATTTCATGCTAATATAAGATGGTGATTCTCATAGAATAGCTAACGGAAATTAGCACATAGTAAATCATGATGTTCACTGTGTGAAAAGCAAATATTTGTTTCTTGGGTTTTACGTCACTGTCGCTCTGCAAACCCAGCAAGGCCTTTACTGAGCCGACCCTTCTACAGCGGAAAACCGAAGCGAGCTGGAACTGTGTTGTAACAAGTGTCTCTTCACAGTACAGCTGGGCTATGACTCGGTTCCTGTATGACAGTGGAAATGCACTATAAGAGAGACGTGGCTTCACATGCTCTGGGTTCCATGGCTGACATATTTGTCACATCTCCCTATGTGTGGAGTGGTACGGCCTTGTTTCTTGCCATTTTGATGTCTGAAAACTGAGAACTATGATGCTCACATTTCATAAAAAAAACATTCAGGGCAGTGTTGATAGCTATTCTCAGCAGAGATTTTTTTTTCTGCCCCCACCCCCCAAAAATAGCTTTGAACACATTTATCTGGGGACAATGCAAGCCTTCCCTCTGATTTCTCGTCCAGAAGGTCACTTCTGGCAGTCTGTCAGATGGAGTTTCCTCGCATTGTGAGGGCAGCTGGTTACAGAGGTACAGAGGCAAGACTCAGGGGAACCACATCAATAATGGACGCCAACACCACCTACCCCCCCCCCCACCACCACCCTTGGATCCCGCTGGGACGGCGTTTGTGTGTCTGGCTTTGGACAAGAGTTGTCCAGCCAACATATTACATTCTTGCTGCTCTGGGTTGGACTTCCTGGAGTCAGGGACAACGTCATCCGTCAAACTGACCGAGGGATGTGGCTCTGTGACCAGGGATGTGGTTCTGTGACCAGGGATGTGGTTCTGTGACCTCATTTACAGTCAGTTACGTAAATGGTCTGACAGGGGCCAACCTTTAAAGGATATTACTCTCATGAAAGGTTCTTCATGAAAGGAGGCAAGTTACATGGCAGGTACTACTGGGAAAATGGGTTAACCATACCACTAAACTGACCTCAATCACCCGTCAGTTTGGCAGAATCAATAGCTGAAGTGCAGAGTGTCATGTGACATGTGCCACACCCCTTTCTAAAATTTGTTCCAAGAAAACTGTCTGATATCATTTGTAAAGTGACATATAATCACAAGAAAGGCTTGTCACCCCTTGTTGATGATTGTTGCCTGGGAGATAATAACACTAATACCCTGCCCCCCCCCAATAAACACATTCCAAACATAGCAGCTACCTTTTAATGGCCAGTGCAGTTTTATGTTTCTTACATTGTACTTGCCTTTCAAAGCCACCTGTTCTGCCTGTTATTTTACAGTTTGCACGCCCACATCCTGCCTGCCAGGACTTCTTTGCGGGGGGGGCGGGTGGAATCTTTTTCAAAACTGCAGCTGAGGTGGGCTTCGGAAGTCTGGCCTTCCGCTGGTCAACCCCCCACCCCCGATCCCTGTGGATCCAGGCCTGCCGGACCATTCCAGGTTTCCAGTTAAAATCCCTCTAAGCCAGCCAGATTCTCGTGATGGCCTCCGGACCCCGACGGATCTTCCGCAGTGACCAGACCATAATTTCCCAGGAGCCTGTTCTCTTCCGCTCAGTTGCTCTCTCCCAAGATATTTTAGAATAGACTTCTGCAGAAAAGCTCAGGAACAATGTTTGGTACACCAGGGAGCTGGGGATGACGAGCGTCCCACACGCGACATGCAGGCGTCCATCCTCAGTTCTCGCCTCACTTAACAGGCCATGCCGGGCGGATCACGACAGTACAGCCAGCTCCTGATGGCACAGTTATACCGTCACAGGGTTACCCCCCTCCCCACCTGCTCATCTCTCTGTTTATTTCTCCTCTGAGACAGGAGTAGGATTTTGCTGCAGAGCAATGCCCTGGTCTTGCTAATGCAGGCAGCCGTTGTACACAACGCCATCTGCTGGTCATTAAAATAGTACACTGGGAGAGGTCAGAGCACATGACTGGGGAATCCCTTGATGGTGGGAGGAGTCACAAGTGTTGGGCTCTTAGAGAGGGTGTACTTGTGCTGGGCTGTAGGCCAGGGCAGTGGATTTTATGGCATCACCGTGGCAGAGAGGTAGACATCTGGCAAGACGGGTCCGTGATTAAGGTCATACTGTACGCTACTTGTCAGCACTGCCACCCCCCCGCCCTGCGCCCCAACACACACAAATGCACGAGAGATCCCTCTGAACTCTCAGCACCATGGCAACGGGCAACACAAACCCCGGAAGTTCCGGGAAGAGTGGGATTCCACATCAACGGTGAGGACCCTCCGTCCCAGGAGAGGCTGCCTGGAAGACATGAAGCAGAGACACCGGTGGGAAGGGGGGGCCGCTCTCCCCCACGTGACACGCAGCAGCCAGGACGGAGTTACGGTCAGTCGCGCTGGAGACTCGTGACACTGCGACGGCGTTTTTACGTAAGACGAAGCGGGTGAGAACAAAATGAGAAGTACAGCGCAGAGAAGCGGGGCTCAGGCAATAGTGACGCATCCTGTCCCCATCCATCATGCCGACCACAACCTTCCCGCTCCATAGCCTGCGCTGCTTGCTCCATGTTGCCCGGGAGACCGGGACAAACGCTACACACCGGGATCATTACACAATCCTAATTCCTCCCTTACCGTATAACTCAAAAGAAAATAAAGGAAATCACTGTAAACTAATAAACAAGCAGGATTAATTAATGTGGGAGTGAAAGGCAACTGTGTAGAGGCTGTTCTGCTTTCTATTATGTGTTTCTGGGCCATTGGTGGTTTTTAAATGAGGGTTCCTGCGCCAGTGACCCCAGTAAGGTAGATTAGTGTCCTCAGAGAACACGAACGCACATCCTCAGAGAGGACGTCATCACTGGGGTCCTGGGCTGCAGGCTGCTCACGCCACAAAATACCTACAACGTTCCAACACAGTGTCACTATGCCAATGTATCGGCTAAAAATCTCTCAGTGTGTATGTCAGTCCTACCAAACAGAGGGATAATCCTAAGGCAGATGCCTCAGAGTGCAACACGGTATGCAGACAGGCTACAAACGCCCTCACCGTGTGGGTCTCAGGAGGACAGCCGGGGGGGGGGGGGGGGGGGGGGGGGGGGGGGGGGGGGGGGGGGGGGGGGGGGGGGGGGGGGGGGGGGGGGG
>JAODKF010000126.1:5850383-5876179 GCA_026779585.1 Mormyrus proboscirostris
GCCCCTACCCCCCCCCCCCCCCCCCGAGATGCACCCACCTGGCCGGTGAGGAAGAGCTCCAGCTTGCCATCCTGCACCACGTAGATGCTATTGTCCGGCTGCCCGGGACGGAACACGTACTCCCCCTGCTGGAACTGCAGGAATACCATGTGCTTGCAGAGCTCCAGGAAAAGTGGCTTCTCAAAGTGGCCCAGCACCCTGAGCACAGGGAGGGTGGGGTGTCACTGGCTAAGGACGCATCGAGTGCACGGGACAGGTCATCGTGGACGGAACCCCCCCCCAACGTACCGTACATTCTTGAGCATGTAGAGCACCTCCGAGGGCAGATGGGAATTTGCCACGTCAAACTCAGTCAGGTCGGCCTCCAGAACGGACGGGGGGGGCTCCTTCATCTGCAGGGTGGGCACCTCCTTCTTAAAGCGCAGGATTCTGGGGGGGGGAGGTGGAGGTGCCAGTAGAATATCATTAATGTCATTAAAGGAGAGGGCGGCTGGTCATATGATGTGAATAGAGGTGCCAGCAGGACACAAACTTTTTGGCAATATTGAGCATCTTCTGCTTCTTCTTAAGGCGGGGTCGGGAGGAGGAGGTGGTGCCCACCAGAGACGAGGTAGACTGGGACACCTGGGAATGGGGGAGGGGCACTGTGAAAAGGGGCGTGGCCTGGCTCTCAGGTCCCACACACAACTCCCACTGGCCTCACCTTGCGCATGATCTTGCGTCCGTAGAACATGACTTTGTCCCGCTTGCGAAATCTGTACTTTGGGGCCTCCTGAGCTTGAAGATCTGGAGAAGAGTAAGAAAAGAGTGAAACTGTCACCTGGACAGAGGAGGGATGGAGAGTGAGCAGAGAGTGAGACTGTAACCCTGAGGGTAGGAGGGAGCTGGTACACACGAGGAAGGCGGACACTCACTGCGAAGCTGGATCCTGCGGAGGACAAGGAAGATGAGGACGGCGATGAGGACGACAGCAACGCCGGCACCAATCACGATCCCCACCATCTGGGGGGGGCGGGGTTCATCAAGGACATGGATGATGACAGATCAACAGGACACTGTCATCAGCGGGACATTTCCAAACAAGTTTGTGTGGCTAATAGTTTATAGGGTCATGTGCTCCCACTGCACGTGTGTTTATATGCATTCACAAACATACATACACATATATGCACACATGCACATGCACACACTCTGTGACACACACACACACACACACACACACACACACACACAAATATGCACTCAGAGACACACATCTGCTCTCTTCCACACAGACAGACAGACAGAGTGGATGTAAACACTGACCATGCTGGTTTGAAGCTGATCTTCCACAAAAGCCTTGAGGTTGAGCAGCCCTTCCTGCTGACAGACACACAGGTCACGATTCCACGATTCACCTGTGAGTCACACGCCTCGCCACCTGCACACACGGCCAGACCCCCAGACGGCACCGGGCGGCTTCACAAAGCACATCGGCGCAGAGGGGTGAGGCAGAACGTGTGGTGTGTGTGTGTGTGTGTGTGTGTGTGTGTGTGTGTGTGTGAACAGACCCCCACCCTATGCGTCTCTATTGGACTACCTGCAGACAACCTTAGTGGAAGGAAACACACACACACACACACACACACACACACACACACACACACACACACACAAACAACACGCAGTGTAGGAGGTGAGGAGCTCAGGAGAGACAGACAGGCAGACAGGCAGACAGGCAGGCAGCTAAGCAGACAGACAGGCAGGCAGGCAGCTAAGCAGACAGACAGGCAGGCAGGCAGCTAAGCAGACAGACAGAAAAGACATAGACACCCAGGAGAACACCTGTCACACAGCCATCATGTGGCCAATACGATCTCATGGTCGAAGCAGCTGCTGAGGCCACACCCACCCCAAGGGCACCGGCCAATAAGCATCAGGCAGGGGCTCTTTGTCTAAGGGCATCGGGTACCATTCCTACCATTCCATAGGGAATAAGAGGAGAACCCACTTTGTGGGGCACTCTGCCTCACAATCACCCGAGCTGAATGTAAGTGGGAGGGAGTGGGCCACATCACCATGGCAACCAGGGCTGGCATGTAAATGGGACTGTGCCACTGGCCGGGGGCACAGGAGTCCTGCTGCTGGACCTTGTAAGGGGGGGGGGGGAGGGGGGGTCACCTCGGTGGGGTCCGACTCCTGTTCCGATGTGCTCTGTCCCATTCTGGCTCCGCCTCCTCACAGGGCAGGTCCATCAACAGCCACTGGAAAGCAGGGGAGCCAAGAGTGATGCCATGGACACACACACAGACAGACAGGCAGGGACACACGCACACACAGACAGACAGGGACAGACACACACACAGACAGGCAGGCTTGGACACACACACACGGACACACACACACAGACAGGGACACACACACAGGGACACACACAGACAGACAGGCAGGCAGGGACACACACACAGGGACACACACAGACAGACAGGGACACACACACAGGGACACACACAGACAGACAGTGACACACACACACACACACACACACACACACACACACACACAGACAGACAGACAGACAGACAGGGACACACACACACACAGGAACACACACAGTTCATATATTTCTACTTAATTTGGAGACTCTCCATTATTTTCTGTGGGGAAAACTCTAATCCCCACATGACACCCTTAACCCATAAGTAACCAAACAAAAAAAGAATTTTGACATTTTTAGTTATTTAACAGGGGACACAGATTTTTTTACAACTTAGGTTTAAATTGTGGGGACTGAATATAGGTCCCCTCAAGGGTCTCCGGTGACACATAACGGGCACAGAGCTCCGTCCTGGTGGGTAAACAAAGACTGCAGGGAGGGGCACAGACACGGCCGGAAAGCTGCCTCCGCAAACAGCCCCACGGAATCGGACCGGGGACCATCTGTGCGCTTGCAGCAAGGGGGCGCCATAGAGTCTCTCTGGGGGGTCCATCCCTCTCCTGCCCAGGTGCTTCTTCTCACACAAAGAAAGCCAAAGCAGCTCAATCCCACTGTCTCTCCCAGCGTGTCCCTCTACCTTGTGTTCTTCCCTTCCCATCTGTTCCCCGGAAAATCCACAGAGGCAGAGAGGATTCTGGGTAGCAGCCACACTTAACCTCATCCCTAGAGCCCAGCCCCCCTCACACACAGACACACACACAAAGGAGACAGTCCGTACTCTGCTCTCTCGTTAATCACATCAGAGCCCATTCTTATTTGTCCATGCGTGGACAAACAGCCTAACATGTAATCACGTGTGATTTCCGGTTGGCTGAAGTTCAAAACATTCACTGACTTATTTGTCATAGTCTGGAAAATCCATCATAGAACATCAGGTCTCAGAAACAGTCACATTCTACAGCTAATCAAGCCGAACACCAAAGATCTTTTATCATATTCCCTCTGTTATCATTTCCGGCAATGGAATCCTCCTGGTAAATTTCTGAAGTGCCAGGGATGAATTCTCTGATTACCACACGTCAGCCCGCCCAAACCCCCTCCCCCACCCAACCGCCCACCATTCCTCACGTTTGGGTGCTGACCCAGTCACTGCAGGGTGTGACTGGATGAGTTCCCATAGTTATGAGAAAGACGAGCTCAATTAGCATGATCCCCAGACCGAGATAAGGCTTAGAAGGAAGCTGTAGCGGTTCAACAAATATCCTGGCCGAGGAAAAAACTGCCGCAACCTTCATTGGACTTTTATAAAGACTTGACAACTCTTTGCCCTTGCAGAATCAGACATAGACTCTGGGTAAATGTTTTTAAGGTAACAGGTTAGACATCAGAAAAAAGACTATCCCAGCGGAGCAAAAGAACAGGAGTGAAAAGACACAACGTCCGAATTTTGAACAGGATTTCTCTGAAATCTGAACTCCTATTTACAGACTCACAATCGCATACACTGAGCTGTTCTCCCAACCAGAGAAAACACAGGCAGAACACACATACACACACACACACACACACACACACACACACATACACACACTCAGTCCAGCACAGGAACATCACTCCATGCTCATGCACCTGTTGTCAGAAGACTCACCAAGTCACCGGCAGAGAGGCGAGTGTGTGTGTGTGTGTGTGTGAGAGAGAAGAGAAGACTGGGAGAGAGAGAAAGAGATGGATGGAGAGAAGACAAGAGATTCAGCCAGTGGAGTGAATCCAGTGCCAGTGAGCCAGTGAATCGTCATCCCCGCCAGAGCCACATGTGTGTGTGTGAGTCTGATGACCGACTGATACAGAGAGAGATAGAGAGAGAGAGAGAGAGAGAGAGAGAGAGAGAGAGAGCAAATAAGGAAGACAGACAGAGAAGAGAACAGAGTGTGTGTGTTTGTTTCAGTGAGTGCACACCATTAGGTTAACCCTCCGGACGGAACATTAAGAAGCGCTGCTTGATAGCTATGTCACACAGTACCTGTGGTCATTTATTATAAGATACTCACCCCCCCACAAATCTACCTTCTGCTTCCCTAGCACATGGAAATGTCCTGCTTAGCCTTATAATCCAAACATGCATACAAGCGCCCACCTATTCCCTCAGACACTCACTTACTCCCTTACTCACTCACTCCCTCCCTTACTTAACTCACTCACTCCCTCCCTTACTCACTCAGACACTCACTCACTCCCTCAGACACTCACTCACTCATTCCATGCTTCTCCTCACCTCCTGGGTCCCGGGATTTGGATACTCTGAAACCCCCGGTTACGGAGCTGCACTGGTGAGACTAGCTTGCTAGCTTTCATCACTGCTGGCAGACCAATGCATCATTTCTGGCATGTGGGCTCAGTGCACACAGGACACACCCTGTGACAATGCGGCGTGTTTCAGGAGCTCACCGATCACCTTCTCTGCCGCTAACTGCTGCCTGAGGGCTCCTGATATGTTTATGCTGCATGACCCCTCAGTGTTTGTGTTTTATTTAGAACCAGAGGTGTCCTTGTCAAGGGCGAAACCGCCATGAGTCACCTGCAATTGAAAAGCAGCGGAGTTCTCATCTTGACCTTCACTATTAGACGCCCGCCCACCACAACAAACCCCCGCCCCCCTGCTACACCCCCTGACAGCTGAAAGTGGCAGATAGACAATAATAATCGCTTGAGGCTGGACAGCGTGCTCTGTGAGTGACAGTGAGTGCCGCCTCTGGGTCCCTCTTTGGGGTGAGGTGTGTCTCCCTTTGAGGTGCAAAGACTCCCAATTGTGAGCCGTGTTGACCTCCATAAGAAATGTTACAACACTTCAAAAAGTCCCCCCAACAGTAACTCTGACACTGGCTTCATCATACTTGGCCATGCAAAGCCAGAAGACATACAGATGGAGTTAAAAAGAGACTAAACAGGAATCAGACCTGTAGGCAAAATAAAAAGCGGCAGTGAAAGGACCCAGCAGAGAATATCTGTCCATGTACAGTCTGTATAGCCCGTCCTCCTTCAGCCATACCATGAGTTTAACTTGAGACATGAAGAGGCTAAAGTCAGATGCCCCTAAAATTCCCGAAGATACACACACCCCTCTCCAGTCAGGTGGGAGATACACCCACCAGACACGTGTGACATCATTTCAAGCATCCCGAATCGGTACTTACGGCTAGAGTGATCCGGACCTGATCGGAACGTTTCGAGGAACAGACCGTAAAAAAAACAGGTTTACTTGCTTAATTTAATCAGAACGAGGACGCTGTTAAAAAAAGTCTTCCTAAATGTATTTATAAATTTATAAATGGTATTACTAAAAAGACTGTAAAGCCCAGTGGAATTTCATAAGTAGAGCACAAACTAGAGAAACTGTTATCTGTACCCACATCTCAAGGTTAAAAGAATTAGGCTTAAACATTTTTAAATAAAGCCACAAAAAGCAAAGCCGTTCGGTTAAAAAAATCAATGAATGAATTGTTTTTACAAGCACAGTGATCACACTCATGCCACAGAGAAACCATCAGCAAGCAAACAGACACACACACACACAAACCCACACACTCAAACATCTGACACACACACTCCAGAAAAATAAACAGTAAACAAATATTTTGACAAAAATCTGGTCCACACATTCACCTGCACACACACACACACACACACACACACACACTCACCTGCATACACACACTCCCCTGCACACACACACTCACCTCTACACACGCACAGACACATCTGCATGCACATATTCCTTAACTATGATCTCCAGCCATTGCCCTCCCCCCCTCCACACACACATTCCTGTGTTACCCTCCTGCAGATGTACCTTAGAAATGGGCATTTGTAAGGCGGGTTAGGCTCAGTGTAGGGGGTCCGGTGGTTGGGTTGATGTTGAGCCTCTCCAGAGAAGAAAATGTGTTCAGCTGGAGACTTCGGCAGATGGAGGTCAATGCCGCGTGGAGAGTGTGGCACAGGGAGATGCCAGTCGTCTGCCTTTCTCTCTCTCTCTCTCTCTCGCTCTCTCCATCCCTCTCTCTCCCCCAGGTTCTGCCCACCTCACTGCAGTTTTAACTTGGATGTCAACCTGCTCCCGCCTGTGTGTGTGATTACACGTGCGCTCTCTCGCTCGCTCGCTCGCTCTCCCACTCTCCCGCTTGCACGACCCCACAGACGCATCTCTGCCCAGGCGCTCTGCTCCCCCCCCAAGCGCTATTTTTAGACCCGTAAATCAGACCCCATCCGGCGGCACCTGAATCCACCACTTGGACCATCTCAGCTGGGCATTAATATCTATATTCATTTACTGGCTGCACTCAGAAATGATGACACGTTTCACCAAGCGCATGCATACATTAGACGGCAGGCTGCTCACATCAAATTAAGATGTTCTTGATGTATGAGCACTACAAGAATCTCACACTGACAGTATCTTAACATAAAGCAGGCAGTTACAAACACACTGGGGCCTACATAAGTCTTTGACTGTTTACATCCTCTCTCATATATTATTAATGCATTATAGACTTTTGGAAAGCAGGCCAATTAATTTTCACAGCTACAGTAAATCACACCATTTATATAAGTCTTCCCCAGGGATAATATGCTGGAATGTTGACTTACGTGGACTGGAGTCATGTAGGTGTTTCGGTACGGAAGCTCATTATTATCACATTCTTTTTGAAGGTGATTGTGTTTCCAGGTGAAAAAAAAGTAAGTTGTTACCCTAAACTTTATTTTATCCTGGAGTATTTTTTTCTTCCTAGTTGCATTAATTAGTGATTTCAGCTAATTATGAATTAGCTTTAAGTTAATGACCAAAACTGGTAAATTAAACATGCACACCAGTCAGAAACACCTTCATGAAAACTAAAATATTTACAGACAGGTAACCACAAAGAGGTTAATGGGCAAACATACACACACACACGCACATGTAGGGTAAACATATCCTTATGGGGAACGCTCATTCATTTCAATGGGGAAAATGCTAACGCTAACTATGACAACCTTAACCCCTACCCTGCCCTAACCATAACAATAAGTAACCAAACAAAATACAAGAGTTTTTGCATTTTTAGTTTTTTCATAGCAGTCACCAATTTTTATAAAATAGAGTTTCCCCTTATGGGGACCAGAAAACCAGTCCCTATAAGGGAAAAAAATGGATATTTATCACGTTATGGGGACATTGTGTCCCCATAATGATAGGTAAACCTGCTCGCACACACACACACACACACTGATAATACATTGCTCTCACGCCTCACAGCGTGCTGTAGTCTAACAGTGCACTGTAACCTCCTTGTGAAATCTTACATGCACAACTAGCTTTCTCTCATTAGCTAAATCTGTTACACCATGTTCCATAATGATAGGCTGACTCCACCTATTCCATGGTATTCAGCCAATCATAAGTCTGTTCCACTTATTACAATTTTCTCCAACCAATCACGGCCCAGCTGCACCTGTTTTGTATTCCATTCATGTGCCTCATCTGCCATCTTTCCAGGTTGCCCATCTCAAGTCCATTTCTTCTGATGCCTGGGGTGATTGTAGGATTTTTTTAGTTGGGGGGTTATAAGAGTGACCATAATTAATTTAGAGGAGCCGACCTTATCATAAGCAAATGGTATGTTTTGATTATGTGAGTGACAGAGGAGGGGGCATTTGGGGGCCAATCATCTTTTAGCCCCACGTCTGTATATGCCCCTGCCTGAACCCTAGACACAGTGCCACTGCCTGACCCCAACACCACAAGAGAGGCACGCTGCAATTCATCATGGGATGTATCATGCGTGTGTGGATGTGAAGTACTCTGGGCCTAAGTCCAGACTTGGGGCAAATTACTAATTTTAGAGAGACTGTGGGCTGAGCCAAAGCACCTTCTGGAGTTGACAGGGAGCTTGCATCTTCTCGTTCTGCATCTGACAGGCTCCCTCACAGTCGTGCCTGCTGGAACCAGCCAGGAGGCTCTTTGGCCTTGGATCTTCCGACAATAAAAAAAAAAAAAGCCCTTAACTGAATCGTGACCTCCGAGAATCTGCCCTGCGAAATAATCGCTCAGCAGGGCACGGCCGTTTTTCTCAATCGATTCACGACGCGGCGTGCTACTCTGATGTCAATAATGAGGGCCAGCAGTGTGCGGTACACAAAAGAGCATCAATTCTGTTGCCCTGTGGGAATTGGGTGAGCAAGAGAGGGACAGACAGAGAGGAAGAAAGAATGGCTCAATGGCTAGCGTGGGCCATTTTGTGAAACCGTCAAACAGCCATCCTGATTCTTAGCCTCATGTTTGCTCAGACAAGATCCGATAATGTCAATGGCGATCATTTTATGTATCAGTTTATTCAGTAAACACGGCAACATTGTGGATCACTAAGTATCATTCTATTCTCACACGTCCAGGATTCCGGATTGGATTCACACCCTCAGAAGTGTGTGCGTGTGTTGTGCTTTTGTCCTCCTGTGTTTGAATTAAGAATGAAAATAATCAGGTGAGGAACTTCAGCTCGACCAAGCAGCCGGTCGGTCGGGTAGAGCTTGTACCTGTCTCTACGAACCAGACCTTTACGTAACATAGTGCCGTAAATAGTGGCAGCAGCTTGTCTCAAGCAAAACGTGCTGTCCAAAAACAGCATCCATCGCAGGCTTAAAAGCGCAGACAACACGGGCTGAGCTGGAGATAATTAAAGGCGATCGATTCTCGTTTTGTTCCAACGTGCGGGACCGCGAGCGACAAGACTACAGCCCCATCTGGACACCACAGTGCAGGAGGCAGAATCTCTGTTATCTCCAGAAAGCAAAGAGTACAAAAGGGGTCAACTTGGGATCCAAGATCACCATTCCAGGCAGAGAGGAACCCATTAAGCACACAACAATCAAATCCAGCGCTCAAAGCCATAGGAAGATTAAAAAAAACAGAGATAAAAAAGGTGATTAAAAACCCAACAGATAAAAGCCTGAATTTAGTGTGCTGGTGTTTATACTCTCCCACCCATAAATAAAGAGCTTAAAATATGGGTAGAGAATCTTATATGTGCCAAGAGAAAATCCGGGTCCCGGTACGAAGGTGTGTGGGCCCTTATACAAAATTCTACACACATGTATGTCTGTATATTATTAGTTATTACTAACAATTGTATATTACATTGATACATTTAGATAAGTATGTATACTGTAGGTATAAATATAATAATAAAATAATATATTTATAATAGATGTTTATAATCACATTTATTGTCTGTAGAACAAAGGTGCTTTCCTGGCCTTTTTCCTGGTGAAACTCTGAATTACATAACCAAAATTAATCTGTTTTGCTAGATCAGACTCAATACTGAGTCTTGCCAAATCTACTACTCGCGCTTGTAACATAGTGGATCTTAGAAAATTATGCTCCAGACCCATCAGCGAAAGGTGAAAACCCGTGATATAGAAAGACCATATAAATAAACATTTTTTTTAATATAGTTTAAGCCTTAAAATACCCCTCCCACACACTTTAAACACATTTAAAATTTTAAACTTATTAAAAACACACTTTGTAAACACATATGATATGTGGATGTCGGGCTACGGATGTGAGTAACACAATAATAATGACATGTCTATTGTTTTAACAAACTCTTGTCTAGCACACGTAGTGACAAATGAAAAGCGTATGTACATTTCGTTATGAATTGTGACTGTGCATGTCTACCTGTTCCAGTACGTAGCAGTATGTTTTATGATTTACTAGTGTATTGTTTAAATGTTACACATACGTAAATAAATTTAAATATTGTTCAAACGAATTTTTGTCTAGCACACGTAGTGTCTACTGAAAACCGTATGCTTTGTTATAAATAGGCTGGAAAGTACATTACAGATAGGATGTACTTATTGAATTTTTACTCCACTTTTATTTATATACAGTACAGGTATATATGTATATGTGTTATAATTACAGTAATACATTGTTGTTATTAATAGTTTAGCATAGAAAAATGATTATTTCAGCGTAAAAAAATGTCAAAAACCCATAAAAAATTATCACTATATAACTGCAGATTTCCGTGATAGAAAATGACATATGTTCCACAGAAAAATCCGCGATACAGCGGGGGCACAATAGCTGAACCGCAGTATAGCTGGGGATCGATGTATAATAAACATTATGGGACGCGTTGGGCTTCATGGCCCCCCTTGAGCTTCATAGGCCCCGGAGCGATGCACCGGCTGCACCCCCCCTCTCCTCGGGCTTGCCTGAGGGATCTACAGAAAATCATACAGTGTCAAAATAAAAGTAACCTCTAGGAACTAATTTAAAGTCTCACACTGAATGATACACACAGATTGCCTCCCCCCCCCCCCAGGACCAAGTATAAAAAAAAAATCTATTTGACTATGGAGGTGTTGATCTGCACCAGTATACATGCACCCCCCCCCCACACCACTGGCCATTGTGGGAGTGTCCTGAGTGGTGGCATCTTCACCCCTTCAGATCTCACGTTCCCCACCCATAGCTAAGTGAAAGCTGATAGTGGATTGGAGGGAGGTAGAACTGGCCGTGTTTGGTCACAGCGGGCGACTTTCGGGAGATTCCCAAAATTTTTACCTCTGTTTCAAAACACAGCGCAAGTGCAAAGAGAAGGCAAGTGACACACATATATTTCTGCATGTCTGAAAAGACAGACAGACAAACAGGGGCACCGTACAGGGGAGGAAGGTTACGATGATTCCATGGCCCCCACAGTGAGGCCTTAAAACGCTGGAGCATAGTTAAATTGGTCTGGGTTGAGGGCCCAAAATATGTAGCTGTACCCCCTAATATTTAATTTGGCTTCATTTGCCCCCCTTCCCCAAATAAAAATAGACCATTAAATTGAAATTATTTAGTTGTGTCCTCCAATATCAAATTCTGTCCTATTTCATTCAATAGACAGACAGACAGACGGACAGACAGACAGACGCAGCCCCGTCTCTCTCACACAGGGGAGGCTCCCTGCCTCCTGCCACAAGCCCTTCGGTTGAGTGTTTTCCTGACAGAAAGCTTTGAGCGGGTCAGTGAACTAAAACAGGACACAGTGTACGGGGTTTGCAGATAAAGACCACAGGAGCGTGATGGAAGACAGCCCGGGGGGCCACGGAGGGGTGGGGGGTAGCTGAGAGAGGCCTGCCCTTGCGAGGTGACACGCAAGGAGAGTGCCGCGAGAGCGCCCCCTCTAGGAGAACGGCGCCCAAAATGTCAGTGTGTTGGAGGTGAATGCCAGCGTGGGACACGGAGCCCAAAGCTACAGGGCCACATTCAAGGGCATCAGCGGAACTGAGACAGAAATAACGTGGTACACAAACAGAGTGTTTCTCTGCCTTGTTTCAGCGGTGGGGAAGCAGACAAGAGCAAAAACAAGAGAATAGCTATGCATGAGAGACCAGCCTTATGCTCATTTTACTTCGTCCCACAGACTCCTCTCAGCAAAACGCACTAACTTTTCACGGGTAGAGGATTTTCGGTTGAGTTAGGGCTGCACAATATCAAATTGCAGTTATGTGACACATGCGTGATAAGAGCCAGGGCTTTAGATGATGTAAACATTTGTCTGGATGCCGGCTTTTCGCCCACAGTTTGCTAAGTAGATTAGTAGTGTGCCTAAAATATTAATGAAATTGGTATTATGACGCCAAAAACTTAGTAATCCGTATAAATTTGGCATGCCCTTATATTTAATAAACGTGTCTGACTTCAAATTGCAAACAGTAACGCCACACCACCAATATCTTTTTACCTTGTTCGTCTACAATATCTCCTCTTTCAAAAGATGTGCCTTCTGATCTGCTCCTTTCTTCACCGCCACTTCAGTGCTTACCATTTCCATGATTTACCAAAACAGTAGTATGTAGTATGCACTGTTAACTGAACTAAAAATCATAGATACATCAAATGTATATAGACTAACTTTTATATCTCAACGTGATATATAGTCCTTCTGCAAGCCGAAGTACAGGACTGTCTGTGCAGCTCGGCCTTTGGGTCATGGAGTTGAGCGCAGTAACAGCTAGCACAGGGCTTATGAACTGCCAGATATGTGGCCCCCTGAAGACTCCATTAGCCAGCTCTCACTTCAGCCCAGAAGCTGTCCCAGGGACCAGGACTTACTCCCTGACTCAGTTAGCCTGGGCTAATAGTATGCTGAACTAGCCTGGGCTAATAGCACGTTGACCTAGCCTGGGCTAACAGTATGCTGAAGTAGCCTGTGCTAAAAGCAAAGTAACCCAAGCTGGGGTCACACTCAAAGTTAACAAGCCAGCTTCCGGGATCCATTCCTGTGACTTAGCAACAGTTTTGAGAATGCAGTCACATGGAGTCCAGATCAACCGTAGGACAATCTGGTGACAACGTGCAAAATGACATCACAGAGCAGACCCTTCCCCCTCCCCGGGATTGGGCCACATGACTCATTAGGACCCGCCCACAGACACAACAGCCAATAATGTCAAGGCTGCATTCATGCCACAGTAAATAAGAAGCTTTGAGTGCTACAGCAATGGTAGGTAAGCCTGACAGGAAACTGCTCCCTACTCCGCCCTCCCCCCCCCAAAACAACGGACAGAATCTGTCAGCAGCAAACTTAATCTGTTACCTGACGCATCAGCTATGACACAGAAACAAGATTCACATCTCTATCCTCTAGTCCAGTGTCTCCCAATCCAGTCTTGAGGAACCCAGAAGCAGCCCACTAGGAGCTGGGAGGGAACAAAAATGTGGACGACTGTGGGTCCCCAATGACTGGATTAGGAAACACTGCTCTAGTCCCTTGTCAAGCCGTTTCAATAAATTAATGGTCATGTTCCATGATGCTACCAAGAACCTAACATATAGAAATGCTAGCATTGCAAATGATCAAATTAGCTGTAGTGAGCTACAGTATACTATCTTTCTGGAACACAGAGCCACATTTGTAAAAAAAATACTTACATATATATATTTGGAAGCATGAGGTCAGGTGAGGGCTGTTTTTTTTTTTTTTTAAATAGCGTGTTCTCATTCATTTTCATTAAAGTCAGATCCTCCTGGGGTCACCTGACCTCATGATTTAGCCCCGTCCCCCCCCATTTCATAAATGTCTACTGACTCTCTTGGTAGACTCCATAACACAGATTGTGCTGAGACAGAAATATGCATGTAATTCATGTGTCTGAATTACAGGGTTCGTATCACAAAGTATAATATTATGGCAAATTTATACTTAAATTTAAATATTATGCTGTGATTGCATTCTCGACCCCATGTTCAGCCGGATCTCCCCCCGCCCCCACCCCCCGATTGATTTAAAAAAGGAAAAGGATGAAGGAGGCACCGGGCTCGCTCCGGCAGTAAGTGGGTCACCGCCACACCGGCGCTCAAAGACGACGGGTGGAAATGAGAAATAACAGTGAATAGGAGAGAGAAAAGAGAGGATGACAGGAAGGGAACGGACACACTCCCCCCACCGCCCACCCAATTCCAAGGGATAAAAGAGGCAGGTGATATCTCTGCTTTTATCTGATGAAAAGTGGTGGGGGGTCGATTGATGCCAGATGTGAAAGCCATGGCCGGCGTGAGCCGATCTGTCACCTTGTTACCCGAGCTTCGAGGGCTGAGCTGGAAGCGGAAAAGGCCCCTCCAGCCATAAAACTGCCCCCCAAGTCCAGGCGAGGACAGCACCACACTCACAACCCCTCCTCAAAACCTTGTCCCCAAGAAGCCATTCAGAACAGCAACCTCAAGAGCCCTTTAAAAAGCACATAATGCTGCGTCTTGAGACAGGATTAACGGTTTAGGACCATGTCTGGCAAACAAAGGAACATAATGACAAAATGTCCGTGTGGTCCTCTTACGTCAGGACCCTCACTGGTCTCTATGAGACTCCCCGAAAGGCCGGAGAGCAAATACACCAAGGCTGCCAGAGTGAAGCACGTGATGGAGAGTATAAACACATTAAAAGAAGGAGAGATAGCCATCCATTTGTGAACATGAGCGTCAGGATTGGGGAGTAGATGTAGATGTATGCTGTGTCAATGTGCAAAATGGACAGCACAGTCCTGCCCCTTTCTCCAAACTTAACCCCACCCCTTCTCTATAGGCTCCCCCCCAGGGCCTACCTTCTCAAGGGTCGTTGGGACCTCACGGTGCTGCAGCTGCTTCTCAATGTGGTCCCCCAAGCACTGGTAGACCCTCCTCTTCTGTTCCGTTGAGTAGGCCTCCAGGCTGAGGAGGCAATCGCACTTCTGTGGATGATCAAAGAAAAAGCTCTGGAGATCAAAGGAACTAGGAAAACCTCTTCTTACATCACCTACATTTCTCCCCCCACCCACCCCCACAAATTTCTAACTTTTGCCTAAAACCACATATCAGCTACAGTATTCATTTGCTGGTTGCCTTATCCAGCTTTGCCTCTTCCTTTTATCTCCAGCTAAAGGCCACCTTCCAAACTCAAGGCAAATAGCACAGTAAAACTCCAGGCTAATCCTGTCAGCTAATGCTCATGCTCACGGCTCATGCTAATGGCCAGTGGCTAATGCTCATGCCAAGAGGCAACATTGAAGGCCATGGGCCAGTCCAATCAGGTAATGCTAATGGCCAGTCAGTAAAGCTCATGGTAAGAGAGAAAACTAAACACCATGTGCCAATCTTATCAGCTCATGCACATACTAAGAGCTAATTCAAATAGCCAGAGGCTAATGCTCACGCTAAGAGACTATATTAAAGACCAAATGCTAGTCTTATCAGCTAATGCTCATGCTAAGAGAGAATACTGAAAGTCACAGGCTAATCTTATCAGCTAATGTTTACGACAAGAGCTAATGCTAACGGCAAGTGGCTAATGCTCAGGCTCAGACACAACATTAAAGGCCATGGACTGTTCCAATAAGCCAATGCCCATGCTAACAGCTAATGTTAATGTACAGTGGCTAAAGTTCATGCTAAGAGAGAATACTAAAGGCCATGTGCCAGTCTAATCAGCTCATGCTCATGCTAAGAGCTAAAGCTAAGGGCCCGGAAAAGGCAAAACAGTGGTAAATGCTATTTAGCATGTGGGGCAAAGCTGTTCTCTGCAAGTGAACACCACAGTCATGGTCTTGAACTTGTGATTAAAGCAATTTCTGAGCTGTTACGTTGTTGTGTTCTTATTGTGACTTTGAAGTTTCATCCAGCACTTCCATCCTACATGAGAACACTTCCACAGCCATTCAGAAACACTAATCGTCTGCACAGATTCTTTGTGGAATGTAATTTTTTACAGTATATCTTACTATCTCCAGGATGAAATTATATGACAAGTGATATTAATCCTTAAATCAATCTTGTCCAGCAAACAAGCCATTTCATTTTTTTTTATTATTATCTGCTTTTCTTTTTGGCCACTTTTCCGCACAAGCCGTACCATGAAGACAGGGGTCGACTCGGTGATGGTGATGCCGGTTTTGCAGCGCGACAGTGACATAAAACAGAAGAGATGCTTATTTCCTGTTCACACAGTGTACATCAGGATTTACTATGTGCATTTTTTTTAAAATGTTACCTTCCACTAGTGTGTCTGTGAGAACTGCTATCTTATGTTAGCACCAAAAGGCTAGCAGAATTAGCATTCACTTGCCTAAATTTGCATTATGAATCCATTCCATTCAGCTGTTCTATAGTACTTTTTTAAGTAGGAGGTTGGAAATGTTCAAGTTCTAAGTTAGCGGGAATGCATCGATTCATTTTGACATGCAAAACTACAATACTACTAATAATGAGTAGTATATAGAATATACCCTTTTTTCTTTAGATAATCCATGGGCAGAACGCCGGTATCTCGGTGTATATTGACCAATCACATGGTGGTGATGCAACCACTTTTGACCCTGCTGGTAAGCATGACCATGTCAGCGCGGGTACGACTCCGGTAATTTACAAAGGAAAACCGCCAGTTTGAAGTATGGTTCAGGTACAGCTCAGTTCTTAGTTGCAGTGTAAAAGCGCCATTTGATCCTGAGAAAAGTGAAAGGGAGATTAAGCAAGGTGTCCAATGTTTCAAAGTTACCATGAGAGGAAAGCCAACAAAATGGTTGAACTTCTCACACTTTGCAGGGGATGCCTGCAAATGTGTATCACTAAATGTAAAATGCAAATACATAGAGCTTAGACTTGATATATCATGTGGTTAATCATGCATAAACTGCCAAATTTAGAGGTGGAGAGATTTAAAAAGGACCTAAAAATAGCAGGTGATTAAAAAAATCTCCAATGACCTTGTGAAGATTACGGCAACGTAAGCTCCTGAATCATCAGCTGAAATGTACACAAATGCAGCATTACAGCAAATGTTTGGTCTAACCTTCTCCCTGCAGGGGCATTTTGGAACTTTTTCTTTAAAAAAAAATAAAAATAAAAAAGCAGTCATCTGAGTCACCAGTTCCTAACAAAGATTGATTTTTGGCAGGCCTATTTATTGTGGGTAATTGGTAAGGTTTATTTTTCACCCCTTACTGAAAACTGTCAGTCTTGCTGGGGCACCAGAAAAGCTGCAAAAGAGCTGCCCTTAGCCTTGGACAAGGCCTAGCCACCACCAGCCCAATCCATTAGCCGGGTGCGTTAACATTATCAGTTCACAGCTCTGTCAGGCTGTCGATCCTTCAGGCAAACAGGTTTCAAGGCAAAGCAGAGACAGCACAAAAAGCTGAAGCATCTACGCACCGGGACGGAGGATTTTGTCCAAAAGTAGCACAGCGCTCTCTCGCTGGGAAAAGCATACTTGGTAACTTGTTTTATTTCAGGACCGGGGAAGCCCGCGGGCAAAGAAAGGGCTAAAAAAATAGATCTGCTGACTTGAAATCTGGACCAGTATATCTGACAGCAGGAGGCACTTATGCCGTTAGAGAGATAACATTTCGGAGAGGGAGACCGAAATCTGATACGCATTACATCATCCAAATCAGGCCAAAGTTTGGCCACTGATCAGCCAATGGGATTTATAGGGGTTGGGAATTTAAAGATGTGACTGGCAGGTTGCAAGATCAGATTCCATAACCAATGGCTGTCATACCCTTGAGCAGGGCACGTAATTCGCCATCGCATTGCTCAACAGAAGACTATAATAATTATAAGCATAATGACGGTAGTTATTTGAGTTGAGTGAAATGCTGAAGTAAAGAATCATGGGAACATAAGGAATGGGTGTGGCTCAGCAGGTTAGGATCAGAAGGTTTGAATCTTGACGCGGTTGTTGAGCCCTTCAGTGAGGTCCTGGACCCTGACTGCTCCGTGGCTGACCCTGACCCTGCACTGCACTGTGACCATCAAGTTCGCTCTGACACATGTATGGGTCTCATGGAGTGCAAGCCAGGTGAAAAGACAATTATCCCCTCAGGGATTCATAAAGTATTACTATTAAATTCTTGATTGTAGGAGAACGAGTAATCAGAATAGGATATTTGCATGTTTGAGGAATCATGGGGGAAATCGTCATTCAAAACGATGGATGTGATGTCCTCAAGATGGCCATATATTCTTCAAAGAGAAAATATTCATATTTAAACTGCACGAGTTTAGAAGGACATAGAACAATTAATGTGGCACTCTACTGCACCACAATAAAAATGACTGTCTGCACTGGAGCAAAAAACAAACAGTGAAACATAAACACTGACTTTATGGGCTAAAACAAGAAAATTTGGGGGTAGTGCAGTGACACAGTGGTTAGCACTGTCATGTCACATCTCTGGGACCAGGGTTGAAGTCTCTCCCAGGGTTCCAAGTGTGCATGTTCTCCCCATGTGATTATGGGATTTCCTCAAGGTACTCTGGTTTCCATCTGCCTTGCGCCTGTAGCCTCTGGGATAAACTCTAGACCCCCCACAACCCTGGACAGGACAAGTGGTTACAAAAAATGGATGGATGGATGTTACAGTTTGCTTTATGCTTACTTATGTCATGCTCATTTTTTGTAGAATCAGCTCCATGCACTTGGCATTGTGTCCCAGCCAGCTGACATCACTGTGAGCGCCTGCATGAACACAGAGCTGCTGTTGGTGAGTCACAAAGCACCGCTTTCAAAGGACGAGTTCACAAGCACAGTCATTGTGCCGGGGGGGCTATAAAGAGACGGGATAAGCTTCAGCAGGTACCGGCTGCAGGTTTGTATCCCCGAGGGTCTGAACCCACACAGAAGTATGCACCATGCTCAACCCAAACTGCAGAATTACCCAGCTATACAGAGGAAGGGCTACATCAATAAGTCGTTTTTATTTAGTCTGCTACGGAAACAAAATGCAAAAAAATATCAACAAAGAACTTTTATCGATTCTCATTGTACCTGAACATTAACAGGGCTACTGCTGATGTATGTGTGTTTATTTGTGAATGGGTCTCTGTTCCTTGTGTGTGTGTGTCTCTGTACCGTGTGTGTGTGTGTTTCTGTCTAAACGCCTGCCGCAGCTGGTATATCTCTGTGCCTGAGCCGCTCGTCACATCCAGCTGGCTCTGACGGCCCACAGAAGAGCTTTACTCAGCGGCTATGTGTCCACTGCCAAGCGGGCATCCCGCAGGCGATCAGAGCCTCCCCGAAGACAGGCGGCAAAAACAGATCGCTGGCTCTGTCACAGCAGTGGTACTGGTGGTGGTGGTGGTGGGGGGGGGACTCACAGGTTTAATGTCTAATCAGAGCACACAATTACAAAACAAATATGGCCGAGTCTCCAGGATCAGAGACCCAGCCTAACTCGGGGTTTGCTAAAAAGAAAAACCAGCTGAGATGTTCCTACACCTCCCTTCCTTTCTGAAGGAGACCCCCCCCGACAAGATGCGCTCCATTTCCAAGCCTTCTTTAGTACTTTCCACGCTGTGACAGGTCCCAACAGGCTGCGAAAATGGATTCCTTGCCGTCCTATCCAGCTCCCTTGATGTACTTACGGAACCCAACCTGAATCTGCGCCATTGAGTTAAAAAGGATTAGTGGGCCTTAATGAGAGAGGGTAACCTTTTGCTATTCGCCAAATCCTGCATCCTCCTATTAGTGGAAAGCCCTGAGGTGGCCACCGAATTGGAAAAGGAGACAGGAGAGCGTGTCCTTTAAAAAGAGCAGCTTCAGAGTTTCATCACTGTTTCTCGGCAGACATGATTATCCAAGCAGAAACTCTTAAAGGCCCTTGATTTTTTCCCCCTGATTTACACAGTGGGAAAAGTTTACTGTGGATCATTCTTTTGTAGTGGAGTAAGTTACTTCCTGGCAGAAGACTAGCTGTCACACCCTGCATTCCTATGCCCTTGCTCTCTCGGTTGTGTGATGCTAATGAACCACACCTGTTACTTGTTTTAATCCTTCCTCTCGTTACAGCCCTCGTGTGCCTCACCCCAGCTGCCTCTCGTCTGCTCCCTCATCAGTGATGTATACAGTGCCTCCCTGTCTTGAGCTCCCCAGTCTGGTCATTGATGTTGCTGCCTGGATGTGCTCCCCAGCTTGCCTTGTGTTCTCTCTTGATTCTCCTGACCCTGTTTTGTCCCCTTGTGGTCCATTTCCTTTTTCCTTGCTTGTTGTTTTTGTTTAAATAAAGCCCCTTTTGGTTTCCTCATGTCTACCTTTGTTTCCGTCCTTCCCGAGACGTGACACAAACATTTTTTTCAATTCATGACTAAGCCCCAAACTACCGCACCACCTGCTGCGTTGAAGGAGTCATGGCAAAGATGCCTCCAGGCAAAACATATAATTGCCCTGCTTGGCTAAGGGGGGTGGTTTTCAGGCCAAAATTTTGCCTGTTTATTTACAATGGTAGTCTCTTCAATAACAGAGTCGAGTTTTCGAGCTGTTCTGATAAATCACCTTTCATATCAAGTCAGAAGTCATTTTGCATCAAATCAACATTTACAAAGTTATTTAAAAGCAGCAGAAAGAGCATTCCTTCCATTTATCCATCCATGCTTCCATCCAAACATCCATCCATCCATCAAGGATGGCCCTAGTCCCCTGTCCTGGATAAGCCTGCCCATGCGGATCAGTTCATTAGGCAGGAGGAAAAGCAGACTATAAATTTCAGCAGAAGGAGCAGATGATCATATAAGTCAACACCCACCATGATTTAGATATTAGCCACCATCAAACTTTTCCACTGGGAGGAGAGCCATCACCCTATTTCAGGAATGCAGGCTTTCACCGGGTGCTAAGCCCACTGGAGTCAGGAGGACTTAAGCGATTGCATGCAGATCTACAGGCACTGCCGGAGACGAGACCCCTGTCACCTCCACGTTCCGATCTGAGTGATGAAATTCAGCCGCATGTCAAGCGTTCGCTGCCTCAAGCTTCATCTGCAAGCCCTGGCCACCAAACCCCCCACACACAGTAAATCAACTGTTGGTGCAATTAAGGCTAGATGGTGACAGCCTGGGCAGGCAGTTACAGATGGCCACGACGAACACAGCCGGACACCCGAGGGGGGGGGGGATGTACAAACATTGAGCCCCTTAAAAAAGACCTTCTTTATCACACCCAAGTCCCAGCCGTCTGACAGCAATCCCAAGCGTGTCATTCTGAGCCTGGGGGATTATTTCGGCACCAGATTAGAAAGCTGAACAGCACGGTGCACTACAGCACGGCAGGAACGGACCAGAACATTCCAGACCCTCCTCCTCCAAGATGGTCTGTAGTGATGCCCTCCACCAGCCAGTTCATTTCCTTCCCCCCAAATCCCCAAGATCCCTCTGTTAATACAGCAGACTAAATCCACCCCCCACCCCCCCCACCACACAACATTCAAACCCATAAGACTGCAGTAACAGTGTAATGCTTCAGTAAGGTCTGTTTTTTCCCCAAAGTGAAATGGCAGCATCCTGCCTTCCGAGTCATGTTAGAGCACGCTGTGTGGCTGTGATGGCTTCCCAGTCACACAACTCCAGAGCCTCTTCGGAGACCGTTCTGCCTCCACATGCTTGTCACCTCAAACAGGGGAGCATAGCAGCTGCCGATGGGGCTCGCCTGCTCGGATCCCACCCCAGCGAGGGACAGCTGAAAAAGGAGGACTGTCCTTCATAACACTCCGAGCCCCAACGGAAAGGGATTAACTCACGTAGATGCCGCAGCAGAAATGACTGCTCGAAGGACTTTCTGTCTTTGTAAAGTCATTTCCTCTGAGACCATCTCCATGGACACAGAATGCGCGCAAGCACAGGAATTCACGTCGGTGATGTCACAGAGCAGACGCTGGTGGGGGTCCATGTCGTGGGATGCGGGGGGGCAGCCACTCTGCCTTCTCGTTTCGGGTCTGTCGGACATGTTGCCCATGGCCGGTTCTCCTCAACCAGCCTCGGTTCAGCCTCCGCAACTCTTAGCGTGGCAGCGTATGTGGGTTAGGGGACGCCGTCTTTTTAAAGCCTCGGCCAGCCAAAATAGAGCATAGTCTTTCGGGGGGGGCTGCAGGGGGTTGCATTTGGAAATGCGGGCTGGAGAGGGGGCTAGGGATGGGTGTGAACCAGCCTGTGACATGTAGGAACATGATAGACTCCTGTCTGCTTGGACTGGGTGACACAGGGCTGGAAGTACCTGTCCTTCAGACATGGAGAACACTGCAGTGTCACAGGAAGCCATTTTGTTTTCAGGTCTCAGGGTGAGGTGGAGTGGAGGAGGGAGGCAGGATCTACGTCAAGTTATAAGTTGGAGGGCAACTGCCGACCCCGCTTAGGCCTGCTTCCTGCTGTAGGTGTAACTCAGCAGATTTTCTTGTTGTTTTTCGAGGTCCTGTCTCATCCTATTTAGCATATTCTCTCTCACTCTCTCTCTCGGCGCACAGAAGATTGATTAAAATATGTCCACTGACCATCTAAAGAGCCAAAACGAGACAGAATATTGCTATGGCTAATCTGGAACCATACAGAAAACCCTACTGCTAGTCGAGAGCCATCTTCCTCGTATTTTAGGAAGTGTTTAAGAGGCAGCCCGTGACTGAGGGCAGCAAGATGTCACCAGAACATGCTCTCCAAGGTTCTCTCTCTGTAGTCTCGTTCCCAGGCCTCATCTTCATCCCAGTACCGGCCCCACTTCTGCTGGCACGCACTGATGGGCCACATTTTGACAAATGGGCGAGCAGCAGCTCTTGTAGAGGACAGACCGCAGACATGGCACACGTCCATGCAGCTGTCACTCTCGCTTATCTTCAGAGGCCACAGATTCCCTGCATTTCCACAAGACGTGACTTAGATCCAAACCCCGCCAGCTTTCAGCAAGCATCAAGAAAAGAACGGCTGCCAATCCCTTTTACAGTGTCTTGTTGATCAGATGCAGTCCACCCCTCTGGGTCTATGAACGGGACTGGTAGTGCCCCTCCCCCCACATCTCCCCCAGCCACCCACCTGCATTACAAGCTAAGATCAAGAGCCGGCCTTATGAACTCAGCACAGGTGACAAACAGAAATCGACAATATAAATTACGCAAAACTTTGTGACCCGTGACTTTAATGAGATTGCTTTCTATTACCGCCCCCCCCCCCCAGGCCTGCTACCACTGCACCCAGGTGCTCACGATACAGGACACTGCATGTTGGGGGGGGTCAAATCAAATGAACGGACAGTTCTCAAGGTCGGGTGGCCTTAGAGGCCGCAAAAGCCGCTTCTCTGGGACAGCATGAACGATGCAGTGGGCCAAAGATGGTGGCTGGAATCTGCGTGGTCTGATAGGTGTCTAACCAGGCGTCTAACCAGGGGCGACTCTTGGATATATTAAGATGAAGGATAATGAGATAATTCATAATTCATACAGAGAGGCCAACCTAATCATTAGCCAATGATGTGCTTTGAATCCCTGAGTGACAGGGGAAGGGGCACTCTAGGACCAATCAGTTTTCAGCTGCAGCCAGTGCCTCTATGGCCCCGCCCCTGCATACACCCCTGACTAGCCGTAACTCTGCTGGGAAGAACGCAGTCCAGTCTGCCACGGGGAGGACAGATGAATGAGACGAACACATGTTTTTATTTGTCGGGCAGAAAGAAGCAGTAAATGGTGGAGCATCAATGAACTTTCAAGCCGAAGTAGGCTGCGTGTTAGCAATTGGAGCGCAAAGCGCTTTTGGCATCAGGTTAATTAACGAAAGGTGGATTAATTTAGCATGTGGTGTGTGCTGATTAAAGTTTTAGGGGTGAATGATTTCATTTTGTTATAGTCAGAAGTCTGCCAGCTGGGATCCCTTCTGACCTCAGAAATAGTGCTAGATGATAACATCTGTTTGGAGTGGTTTAGACTCCTGTACAAGGGCGATCCTCCTCTCTGACGCCAGTGTCCCACCAGCTGTGTCTCCTTGGTAGGTTCACTAAAGACCAAGGGGCACTAGCCCCAACTAAAAGCTGAATGGCTCCCAGAGTGCCTCTTGCCCTGTCATTCATCGATTCAAAACATGCTATTGGGTAATGGTAAATTATGACCCTTGTTATGCCACAGATTAAAAATCCTAGAATTGCCCCTGCTAAAGACATTTAGAGGCTAAAACAATGTTTCAGGGTTTTTCATAGTCAAAAGGGCAGCATCTGGGTGTTCACCCAGACTCATGATCTTACAGAATCTCCTTTTGATTGTGCCGTCAGAACACTGGATCCCTGAGTATCAAGTCCAATTGGAGTAAATCACTTAAATGGTGAGCCTGAATATTTTGCCTGCTGCTCTTCTTCAATTCAACCTCCAGCTCGATTAGCACGGCAGACTTTTCCCGCTTAGGTCCGTACACACAATCCACACAGGAAATGAAACCAGAACCGCACACTGGCGAGAGCCAGCCCTGGGTTTCCCCACTTGCGCAAAGCTGCCGCATTTTATGCCCCTAATTGGGGATCCTGAATTTCTTCTTTTTTGGCCAAGAAAGCCAAGAGAGAGTGGTTAAAAATGAACATGGTGGTAATTTGTCTGCTCCGCTAAGATGAAACAGAATTTTATACAGCACACGCCGATGCAAAATTCATCATCCGAAGAGACGAGGAGTGGGGAAACGATGGTGGAGAAAGTTTTTAGGGAAACGAAGAGGAGGATGACAGAAGCAGACCGCGGGCTGCGCATGTGATGGAACCCCTTTGAAAGTGTGAGGGTGGGGTGCAGGGGCGGATTGGGTGTCGACACGATATGTGGAAGGCAAGAGAAGAAAAAAGAACAAAGCATAATACTAAGGACAGGATTCTTAATCAAAGGTTCCTCAGGATCTAAAGAAGGAATCCAAATTCCTGAGGGGGTTCCTTACATGACATTCCATTACTATTGATGCAAACTTCTGCTAGGCTTAAATCGAAGTGGAAAGTTCATGTCCAGAAAGTACGAATCCAGACCAAGATTTTGTTTCAACCAACCAGTTGAGTATAAAGAGTCACAGTCACAGAGTAGGCAACTGGTTGGTTGGAACAGAATCTTGGCCTGGATTTATACTTTATGGGCTGGGTTTAAAAAATTAATTAATGAAAGCAGCACCATGAAGAGTAGGGAAGATGGGTTAGTTTGAGGACATGATGGTTGTGTCTGGAGGGGACAAAGCACCATATCACCCCCCCCAAACAACGAGACTCCATCATGGCATCCCCTCAGATTCCCTCCAGCACCCAGGGAGGGTACAGGGCTATCCCAGATATTGCCATTCCCCTGGCTTAAAGGACTCAGTTTTTCTGTAACGATGCCAACGCGAAAGCCTTTCTGATAGATGGAACATTCTGGAACATAACCATAGATAGTCATCTCCCACAACTGCATCCTCACTTCACACGGCAGAGGGGTACTAACCCAAAATTTCACAGACACTCCATCCATTGGAAGTACGCAAACATTCTTAAAATGTCCACCATAATCAGCACGGGTTGATACGTGTCGAATTATCGATAGATATCAAGCAGCCGGAATTTACAGGAGAGTTACCTTCAAGTCTGGATTCTTTGCTTATGAGTTTCATTGAATTATTTATCTGCTTAAGGCACTGTGGCTGTTTAAATGTCAGGCTAACACATGCAAGCTATATTCAAGGATATCTAAGTCAAAAGTACTTCTCTGGTAAAAATGCAGTTTCACTCCAAAATGACAGGAAAGAGGAAACAATATACAAGAAGCAATCGGCATTATGCCGGGGGGGGGGTGTCGCAAATCAGTCTCACTTTGATCAATAAAGTCCCCTTTAAGAAAAAAAAACAGAAATAATTATATATGTTTATGTCTCTGTTCTTCCTGGGGGAGATGGATGGACCACGGGGGCGAATGAGCACCTGAGTACCTCCAACACAACTAAACTGTGAGGACATCCCACCCCACCCTGACCCTTACCTCCGTCATGTGGATGATATAGAACCTCAGCTCTTCTGTGGGATCTGCATGAAAGGGGGGGGGGGAGGTTGAGAGAAGGAAGAGAGAGTCATTC